>JAPTYQ010000028.1:34663011-34688068 GCA_029814465.1 Ostorhinchus cyanosoma | reverse complement strand
GTGTGTGTGTGTGTGTGTGTGTGTGTGTGTGTGTGTGTGTGTGTGTGTGTGTGTGTGTGTGTGCGCGCGCGCGCGCTGGGTAATAGCCTGAGTGTCAGAGCAGAAGTGAAAGTGAAACTGATAGGCTTTACTCCTCCTCTAACTCTCTGGGCCGCACACACATGCGCACAGGAGCAGTGAGTGGCAGAAGCTCCGCAGCAAAAAAAAAAAACTTAATAAATTGGCTACATATTGGCCGATGTCGATTAATCGGTGAGACCCTATAATCTGCTCGATTAATTGGGCTCTAGTTGAAATGTATTGTTCAGTCATCTTTTTAATATCTGTGGTTAAGCTACCATTTGAGCCATATTTGTACTACGTCAGTTCAAGCTATGCTCAAATGTAACCCTAACCTTTCAAGCTTTAGGTTCTAAATTAGTTGTTTAATTGGCAGAATAATAATAACAAAAAAAAATAGGCACTTTGCTTCTGAAGATCTGATATTATTCCATGACTCATTGGAAAAGTGAATGTGTGGGGTCACTGAGTAGAGCAGTATAGTCACATCTGACAGTCTAATCAGAGATCAGTAATTAGCAGTTTCACTCATGTATTTAAACCCCTACCTGTATGAAAACACTTATGAATGAGTAAAACCTCCATCTATAAAGTAGATTTTTTGCAGCCTGAAAACTGAGTCTACTGGAGGTGTTGTCCTCTTGGACCTCATGAATTACAATATGCTGAAAAGTCATCATGGATTTCTTGCCCAGTGATCCCATGGATGCACTGCAGTTTTAACTGGTTAAGAGGATGAAACTCAAACTGACAGTGACAATGTTCTAAATCAAAACTCAAACATTTTCACAAGCCCAAAATGAAAGTCTGTGGCAAGAGATAATTTAAAACTAATCCTGAACCTCATCTAGCAGGCTTCCTCTCCTGTCCTTTTCTGCCTTATACTTTCCATTTTGCTAAACCTGGAGGTAGGGCCACTAGGGAAGCCCACCGGTGGCCCACCATGTTTTGTAAAAAAAAAAAAAAAAAAAAAAGTTAAAAGTTCACAGGAAATATGAAATTATGACTATTATGAGCTATTGTATTTATTAACAATACTTACACCAACTATAGAGTCTAACAAAAAGGTAAACTCTGAGATACTGTTTTAACAAACAGAAAAAAATACAATTAAAATAAATAAAAATCCTAATTAAATAATCGGCCAGTGAATCTTAATTAGTCGTGCAATGGTCACATTTAAAAGTAAAATAAAGTAACAACATAATCTGCTCACACTTGAATACCTTCGGCCTGACTTAGGAAAATCTTGACTGTCTGAGACTGTGAACTAAAACTGAATTGGTTTGTGCAATAGATGCATAAAGGAATCCAAGATTTATCTAAAAAAGTCAATACAGGGGTGAAGACTTAATGTAAAAGAACCATAAGTATAAGAGAAATAAATATACAATGAAAAGTAATTTAAACTGTTTAGATACTTCTCATGTTTCAGATCATGTGAGTTGGTGTCAAGGCTTTAAATAGTGAATAAGAAAGGCCGGGTGACCCGCCAGGCCTACAGTGCACTGGGGGGATCACTGACTGCTTTCTTAACATCTTCAGCAGCCTAGGGCTTTGTTAGGGTTTGTTTACAAGATATGGCTGTAAGACTCTGAAATATGAAGAAAAGTTTAATGACTCTGGCTATAATATGAAAATGCATCCAACATACAGAACTATTGGTTGTAATGGAGCCTGTTAAAGTTGCAATACAGCTATCGGAATTTAAATAAACCCTTTTTCCACTTCTGGTACCAGCTTTTCTCAGGGGGTACAGCAAAAAGAACAGTTTCCCTCCGGGTTTTGTAATGAATGCTTTACTTTTTGAAATTCACTCTGGGAGAACTGTTTGGATATTTGACGCTGGGTTACACAGAGACTGAGTGCCCTGAGCAACAGCTGTGTTTAGCTGCACAGAACTTGGCAGTCACCAGTCTATGTATTATAAATGAATGTGCAGTGTGGGGAACACACTAACAGTGACTCATAATGTCTTTTAGGGAGTTTGTAAAGTGTTAGAAGCCACTCATTGTTCTAACCTATTTAACCTTCTGAGACCCTGGAAATGTCCGGAAAGTACAACGTTTGGCTTTTTTATAAAAAAATCAGAATTGCCTATATTGGAAACGTCATGATGCAACAGTTTTTTCAGATGCATTTTTAAACATTTTTTTATGGAATGTCCATTGTGATGGATAGTTTTTTGTATAAAGCTGTGGAACTCTTGTCTACAAACGTGGACAGACAACCCATAGCTGGGTCTTCAGAGGTTAAGTCCAATTTCAGTCCTCTTTCCTTGACCTTACACTTCTTAACCTCCGACTGCCAAAACCTTTCATGGAACCTTAAACCCTAATGGTTAGTATTACTGTCTGGTCAAAATGCATGAATTAGACTTTAAAGGGAGCATCTTTTAGCATTCAGTATTTTGCTCTAATACACTCTAAAATACATCTGTCCTGTCAGTTCAAATGTAAATCTAATCCTAAGTGAAAAAAATATTTAGGATTTGCCTAGGACTTGTGTTCTGGTCTGCACTAAGCATAACCGAAATTACAGCTTTGGAAGAAATTCCTCTTTGTAATTCCTCTTTTTTGTAGAAATTCAATATAACATCCCTTCTATATAATATGGAAGTTCCTTTAGTTTCTGTGTTTGAACTATGTTGAGAGCATGTTGGAACTACTTCGGTAGACTTTGAGCACAGGAGGTCTCATACTGATGTGTGAATTATCTTGTTCTGTTAAATGCTATCAACGAACAGATTTTGACTCTAAGCATTCTTACTATTCTTTTCTGACAGTCTCCATTGACTCCATCCGTGAGGTGTGCGAGGGAAAGCAGTCTGAGATCTTCCAGCGCTACGCAGAGGGCAGCTTTGACCCCAACTGCTGCTTCAGCCTTTACTACGGCGAGCATGTGGAGTCACTGGACTTGGTGTCTGGCACTGGTGAGGAAGCACGGACCTGGATCACTGGCCTCAAGTACCTAATGGCTGGCATCAGTGATGAGGACAGTCTGGCCAAGAGGCAGCGCACACGGGACCAATATCCTTCAGTAATAAAAGTGACTGCCAATGGAAGAATTTCACACATTCAGTTATCAAAAGAAAAATGTGGTTTTCTTATAATTTGGGTCATAAAATCACTGTAGAATCTTTATTTCACTGCTTGCAAATTAATCAGTAACTGAAAAGATAAAAGCTAGTGCAATATGGACCAAGGGAAAACAACAAATTTCATAATCTGCTAACGAGAGCATTTGATCATTTCCTAGCTAACATGTGATAGGGTTTGATGGCATTTCTCATCAATGAAAACTCTACTTCCTTTCAGCAGCATTTTAAGTAATTTATGGCATTCTATGGATTTTAAAGAGGACAAATGGTTTTACTATCTGTTTTCTAAACACAAGCTAATGGCAGGTAAACTTAACTGTTGAGGTAACCGTATCTTGTCATTTCAGACGTGTAGCTCACTTTACCTCCCCAGCACCATATATATTAGACACTTTTACAAGAAAAAATGGGAATTTATTGAATTAGGAATATTTTTTTTCATCTAATTGGTTATTAGTAAAACCAAAGATAACATAATGTCATCAAATCTAGAGCACAGTTTTTAAATACTGGTGACAGAACTTAGTATTGTTCCACATTATATGCCTCAGAAATACTCTGGTTTAGTCACAGACATGTTTATTTGAGCATATGTTTTTGAATAACATTCCCACTTATTACATCCAACACCAGTGTGTTCCAAACACTATTATATAGTAATGTTAGCAGCCTGTTTAAATGCAAATGTCAACCATTCTCTAATGGTACCTGATTGCTTGTCAGTTGACATGCTTTGAACCTAGAAATATGCTCCATTGTTCTTTTTTCCAGGGCCATATTATAACAACTCCTCATCTCAAGGCAGTTGATAGTATGCCCTAGTGGAAAAATGAAAATTAAAACTCAATAAATTGTAATGTCACATCACAATAGTTGTAGAATAGCACTTATGTATAGATAAATGATAGCAGAGTGTATTGTCCCATCTTTGTTATATTCCTTTTTTTTTGAGTAATCATTCCTCGCCTTGAACTTGATTATCCTTAAACCACTGTGACATTACATGGCTAAAGCAGACCTTCACCGAGGCTGATAAGAACAGCGATGGCAGCTTGAGCATCAGCGAGGTCCTCCAGCTGCTGCACAAACTCAATGTCAACCTGCCGCGGCAGAAAGTCAAGCAAATGTTTAAGGTAACAGCAACACAAAGGCACTGGCACACATCTGCAGCACAGGACTGTTAGCCAAGGCAAAAACAGCACAGACAAGAGTAATGAAGTCAGGACAGTGCTGTGGGTTTAACCCCACTTCTGAACAAACAATCAATGTGAAACTTTTTAAGAAGTTACATGTCTCAGCTCAACTCAAGTCAGTTGATGGTGCGAGCTATGACTCAGCTTTTCTAATCTCTAGAAATGGGTTTAGTGTAGTGTCAAAAGTGTATGGTTTTCTCAGTATTCTCAGTAACAGGTGCAGCTCACTTGTCATTATTAGCTGTTCTCCAGCTGAAAATCCTTCTCAAAATTAGTCAGAGGTGCTTGTCTAATGTTAACAGCTCCAGGGATTCTCAACCTTTTGTAATCTGTGGCTCTGGGTGTTTTTTTTTGTTATTTTTTTTTTTAAAGGGAAGTCGACCTTCCTGAATATATAGGTTGGTGCTGAGAATCTTAAAAATTTCCAATGCCTTTTGCTTCAGTATTGGTTCTACTGTGTATAATCACTGGTAATGTTATCAGTTTTCAAAAGTCTTAGCTGGTCAAAGTCTAACATGGACAGTGAAGAGGGTTTAAATGATCTGCTAATGTCTTCAAGTCAAGTCCACAGGTTCTCCATCACTGGAAGTAGGTTAAGCCAAGAAAAACACAACACAAATGTTCATGAATTTCCATATGCACAGGGCTTGGTTGTTCCCCAGTATGTTTACCCTGTATTACACCAAAGGCCATCTGTTTCCCAGCAGCACCATATGGGTCACCGTCAGCAGACCACTGAGCTTAGCAAGGCAGCTAGCAGCTCTGCAGGAGGAGGGCTCAAACAACACGCTTAACACGGCATTGTGCTAATCTGGGGACTCACCAAGGAGAGTTCAGCAGCCAAGCTCTGTGTTGGCTAGCCTCTGCAGCAGAAACCATTGGTACAAGTGTCTTCACTGCTCATTCACAATCTGCCAGCAAGTCTGCACATACGGCAGTTCTAAGTGACCCACTAAATATTTTATGGTCTTAGAGAGGTGGCCTGCATTTGCCACAGATCACCAAGTCTGTGATGTGGAGCCTTTTCTCCAATATCACATTTCATCTCAATGAACCATTTCAGTAGTTCTTATTAGGATTTACTTTATCGTGATATAATGTTACACCATAATTAAGACTGTCATAACTATTATATGATCATATTATTGTAGTTATTTGAAATAAAATACAAATATGTATCACATTATTCATTCACCTGCATAAACATAGGTGAAACTAGCAGAACAATCATATTGTATCATTATTTCAACATTGTTTGCAGTCATTTGACTGCTTTGCATTTAATTACATGTTCTTGTTCCATCTCTTTCTTCTTCAGTGTTGAACTAGTGGCAAAGTTGCTTATTTTGACTTGTATACTTGTCCAATGTTTCAAAATGGGCTTCATTTATGTAAGTTGTATCATATTTGCCCTTTTTTTTCTCTAATAAAAGGCAAACAAATATAAATAGTTTTATGTTTCAGAAATTTACTCCAGTTAGTGGAACTTCTCCATATACGATAGTATATGTATAATTGTATATTATATAATTAAACTGCTATTAGATTTATGCTACAGCAGTAGTTTAAGGTGAATACAATAAACAGTAATATAATCAATTGCAGTTATTTGTATGACAATTCATTGTGAACTGAAGTATCTTTTAATTAAGTCTTTAGGATGCATTGTTAAGCTCCAGAAAAATATATATCATAATAGATAATATAATAATCATAATATCAAAATATAAAAAGCTATCCTGTTAGTGTGAAGAGTGTTATGATGGTTTCTGCTATGTGCAATGGAAGTTTTATTTTGGTGGTTACTGCAAGACACAACTATGCTATCTAAATATAACCCCCTGAAATCACTGAAATAGAAGCAGACCACCTCAAGAGTGGAATAACAAATAGCGTTTCCTCCCACCTCTTGATGACTAACATGCAACTTTTCTCCATTTGAAACACTGTGTGATGAGCCACTAGTTAATTTCATCCAGACAAATAAGCAAAGAAAATCAAAACAACTCGGCCCCATCTGGTAATGTCCAGTGTATTCTGTGAAGAGTAACAGGATCTAATTATGTCAATATAATATGTTCTGCTCTTCCACTGATGTCACAGCCAGAACAACTTTTAAATCTTTATTTCCAGGGCTAATATTTTAAAATGTCTGGGCAGTCAAGGAGTGGCTCCTCGGGGCATTTTAATTTGATAAAAAGCTTGGCAGATACTGCACATCGGCTCCATACACCTGTCTGATATGTTTCAATGTGGGGGAGGCTATAAAGGACAATCACTTGCAAGCACAATGCCCTAAATCGAATTATGGATGGCTCGTTACACAGTAGTTCATATAACTATAGGATGTATGGCAGCTCAAAACTGTAGGTGTAAAGGAGTCTTATAATATTTTTTGCTCAGCAATTTGTAATGGATGAAGTGCTGGCTTGAAGCAACAAAATAAATCCAGCTTGTAATTAACAACTGTGAACTGCATTTCTTTTACCATAGTTTTTCCTTGTCACATTTAATATAGAAAAAAAAGAGGCATAAACACTGATCCATTCCTCTCCACAGCCATCAGTGACTGGTGATTGTTGACCCTAACCCTGGAGAAAAATGGTTTAATAACATTTATGCCATAATATATTGTACTAAAGTAACAGGCTAGATCTATAGTCTACATCAATTAACTTTAACTAATGTTTTGTGTCCATACTTTCCATAAGGGATGTACACATTTTAGTACACCAACACTAGAAGTTTCAAGGAAAAACCTTCACTCCTAGCATTAATTACTGAAACAGAGCTCATTGAGTACTGCTGCAGTCAGATGTTGTGATCGATCCTTTAATCAAACAGGGATCAGCTTCAGAGTTTGCTGAATGTCTACTATATTTGCAGGTAGACCAATGTCAGTTAAAATGGACAAAAGGTCAGTGCATCTTTAATTAAGCAGGGAATAGTACATTTTCATCCTTTCTTACCCTCAACCTTCATCAGAAGAACATTTGTTTCCACTAAATTATTGGAGAAGCTCCTCTATACCATGATTTGGCCAAAAGTGGTGTCCTAGCCATGGGCTAACAGAGCTCAGGTGTGTGGACTGTTAATATAATTTCCAGGGTTTCTTGGGAATAGCAGTTGTGGTATAACTTTAGTTACATTCTGGTTAAATAAGAGCAGTATGGAACACACTTTAATCTATGATATATCACAAAGTGAATTTGCAGATGCACAGCATCTGTAGAGGGAACGCTCTGTAGAAAAATAGGAACAGCAATTTCAACTGATGAATTAGTCCATATTAGCTGTCGAGCCCAACCACCGTCCTGCTAACAACTTAAGTGCTTCCATTCATCTATAATGAATGGGTGTGAATAAAGCTAGATTGATGTTTTCTGTCTTATAAGAGTGTGTTCCCCAGCCCTATGCTGTCCTCCAGGGCTATCTGTGTTTAGAATAAAAGTGCTGCATCCTCTTGAAGAATGAATTACAATGCAGGGTGACTGCAGCTTCACAGGCTTCCAACTTGTCACTTATGTGTAACTTAGTCATGACTTAACAACACGCAAATGACGTGCATAAAGCAGTCGAGCCTGGCGCTGGAAAACGTGTCTCTAAGTAATTTGGTTTCTTGTGCTTCGGCTGTCTTAGGTCAAAGTGCTGATGACAGTTGGGAGGTTACATACATATTTTTATTTGAACAAGGACCTTTGAATTGTGATATCAGTATCAGAATTTTTGCCCAGTTAGAAGATGACCAATTAGTCCAACAGTGATCTTTGTTTCCAAATAATTTTTTCTTTTCCCAGTCCTCTAGTTTTCCCCCACCATTGAAAGCAAGTATACGTAGGTTAATTCTCCTGTCAGTGCCCTTCATCAAGGCACTGATGATCAGGAGTTGGTGCTTAAGTGCCTTCAATGGCAACTCACTGCTTCTAAAGTCTAATGCGAGTGCTGGGTGCTGTGTGTGTCAGGATGGGTAAAATGCAGAGACTGAATTCCCCACAGGGTTAAAGTTATTCCTTCTGATCTGTAGTATACAGGTACTATGATAGATGATAAGCGAGTGTCTGTAATGGTGCCTGGTATTTAGAGCTGGATTAGAATAGCTCATGTATTTATTTAAATTCAACCAGATGTTTAAGTAAGTAAGTACATTTTATTTATACAGCAGACAGTCACAAGGTGTTTTACAGTGTGAAATACAATTTAAAATACCCTAAAAATACAATTAAATACAATTAAAATATGATAAAGTATAATCAGTTGGTTGCAGACCTAGGTCAGTTAGGAAATTAAAAAAGCCTGATTGAACAGGAGTGGCTTGAGATGTTTTTTAAAACTCTCTACAGAGTCCATGGACTGTAGGAATAAAGGGAGGTCATTCCAAAGATGTGGCGCTACAGCTTTAAAAGACCTGTCACCCCGCGTGCTGAAACAGGTGGGAGGAACCATCAGCAGGTGCTGCCCTGAAGACCTCAGGCTACGAGCCGAGCTGTAGGACTGAATCAGGGCAGCAATGTAATAATAAGAATAATATTAATAAAAAGAAGAAACTATTTGTATAGCACCTTTCATACAAAGATTGTTGCTCAAAGTGCATCACATGGGTTAAAATTTACAAGAAATAAAATACAATTTCATTAAAGGCTTAAGACAGGGATGCAATAAGAAATACTTTAAGATTTGATTACACACAAAATTTTAATGGTTATACAAATACAAGAAATAAAATGAAATTTTCTTTGAATTGGCATAAGACGGGTGAAATAACGAGGCAGTAGTAAGTGATTATACATAAATTGTAAAATTTCAATAAATGGAATAAAAACAGTGCACATTCATAGTTAGGGTTTGTAACTCTCTTTGTGATCTCCTTTCAAAGGCTAATGAAAAAAAAAGTTTTTAATTTGATTTTAAATATATTCAGCGAGCTGGCTTCTCTAATGTCCTTTGGAATTTTATTCCATAACTTTGGTGCATAGTGAGCAAAGGCTGCATCCCCAGTTTTCTTTGTAATATTTCTGGGAGTCACTAATAACCCTGCGTTTGATGACCTCAGTGTTCTAGTTTGTATGTAATTGATCAGTGAGCTTGCAATGTAACTAGGTCCTGTTCCATTCAAAGCTTTATAAGTGAGGAGTAGTATCTTAAAATCAATTCTGCAGGTTAGCGGTAGCCAGTGCAGGGATGCCAACACTGGAGTAATGTGGAGTAACACTTGATCTCCAAGCCTGACGTAGTACTGTTTTCTCTTAATATATGTTTTGAACCACTGTAGTACACTGTCAGAGAGGCCAACTAACTTTTCCAGCCGATGAGTCAGGATGCCATGATCAATTGTGTCAAATGCGGCACTTAGGTCTAGGAGGACCAGGATTGAGACCTTATTGGCATCAGAGTTAAATCTGAGGTCACTAATTAATTTGGTGAGGGCAGTTTCCGTGCTATGAAGTGCTCTGATGCCTGATTGGAATTCGTCTAAAATGTTATTCTCTTTAAGAACGAGATTTATTTGAACAGAGAAATTTTTTTAAGGACTTTGCCTATGAACAGGAGATTAGCTATAGGAAGAAAACTGGTCATAGCATTTCTGTCAAGGTTAGGTTTCTTTAGTAAGGGTTTGATAACCACTGTTTTGAAGGCATCTGGAAAGATACCAGTTAGAAGAGATGTGTTTATAATCTAGTAAATTGTCTGAGACATGGTCAAATATTCTTGTAAAAAATGCAGTGGATATTCGGTCAACACATGAGGTTGAGGAGTTGCATTTCATGACAGTTTGATAGAGTTCTGTTGATGTAATGCAAGTGAGTGCATGTATGCTGGGGGCTGGCCATCTAAAGCACTGAAGATTAGCACCAGAATTTTAAAATGGTTTAGTGGCAGAGACTTTCATAGCTATTCACCATGACATCACATCTGCGCATTGTAAATCAGACAGGTACTCTCTTACAAATATGTAGGTGTAATGACATATGTGTTATCATACAATATCACATAGAGTGTATCTGCAAAAAAACACAGCAAAGAATAGGTTTTCCACCATCTTGAGCCTTTTGGTATGAGTACACAAATTCTTCTTTTGTCCTTTACTGCTGGAGATATGCAGCAGGTCTGCAGTAGGTCTGTACTGTATACAAACCACCAGGAACAGAAGTTCCAAGGTCCTAAGTATGGTAAAAAAAAAAAAAAAAAAAGCCAAGTGAAGTTGTAATTCATACGTCTGTTATATTCGGGCTTTCATTGACGTATCCCCACATCTCAGTGAAATTACGTACATAACAAACACCCAAACTCAATCATTTTGCCTTAATATGTGTATGTATGTGGCAGTCATGTGTTTCCTTTCCTGAGCTACTCGGAGGCCAGGCTCCAGTGAGCACAGACATCACTGATCTCCAGTTTGCAGTTGCCTCTAGTGCTGCCTGGCATATGGAGCTGCTCCTAGATGACCCTGCCTTGATAAACTGAAGGAAGGATTAGACGGGTCATCCTGTGACCCACTGCACTATGCTACTTGACCTCATTATCCTACTCAACGGTAGTCTCAACCATTACACATCCATTGCGTCCCTCCTTGTAATTCCAAAACAATATCAACAAAAATCAGTCTGTTTTATTCAAAGTTCAGAATCCCAACTGAGCATGGCCGCAAAACATCTGACTTATATAATATAGTATATAACGTATATATTATATTATATAATGCATAGGGAAAGATAAATTCCAAACATTTAAAAAAGCAAATGGCTGTAATTTCTAGATAATATTTTAAATAAAGTGACTACATTGAGTCCTGGGGTAAACTGTAATGAGGTATACATTCAGTTAGGTTTTCAGTCTTGATTTAAAAATGTCGATGTGATCCAAGACCATTTCCGACATTCGGAGTTATGCAAATGCTTTGAAGTAGATATAAGTAATAACATAATCTCAAAATGGGTTGATGTTAAAAGTTTATTTCTAACAATGAAAAGTCTTTGACATTTTTGTAAAAGCTGTCACATGAAAGAAATATGCTAAACATGACATCAGTAAAGCACCATGTGAGTAGATTTTCTGTTTCTTAAATGCTGTCATTGCAGGTTACGTAAAAACAGTCCAGACATGTACAAGTGAATTGCATTGTGTTATATGCTTGGAGGAAGATGTGGAGCTTTTTTAATTCAGGAATTGAGGCTTTCCGTAGACATGAGAGTATGTTATAGAAGACTTGTTTATCCTACTTCATTTGTACATTTGTTTTTTAAGACTGTAGTAGCACAAGTTGGACATTTTAAGTTGTTTCTACACTTCTCACCAAATATACATTCTGGTGTAGAACTAAAAGTAAACTTTAGCTTTTCCTGTTCTTGCTCTGCAGGAGGCTGACACAGACGACAACCAGGGAACACTGGGCTTTGAAGAGTTCTGCTCCTTCTACAAGATGATGTCCACCCGTAGGGACCTGTACCTTCTCATGCTCACCTACAGCAACCACAAAGATCACCTGGACACAGATGACCTGGCCCGCTTCCTGGAGACTGAACAGAAGGTAGACCTAAATCTCTTTTATGCAAGGTAATCTAGTGCTACTTCTGGGCTGGTGTAGGTACTGATTTGGAGATGGAGCCTCATAATTCACTGGTGAACCTATGCCAATTCTAGGGTGAGTTCAGTCAGGTCAGTAAGAGGCAGAGGTGTGTGCGTTATTGGTGCATATGCTCAGACAGCTGGAGTCAGACCTGAATAGGTGCCTCTGGGTTTCACTTCAGTGTGATGTATCTGTAGAAGTGATAGGGTGAATAGCCCTGGTATATGTTATGAATAAGGTGAGACTGCTTCTTAAGTAGTGGTAGTTTAAGTTTTTAAAATCTGTAGTAGTTTTATAATGATACTTGAAATTTTGTATATAGATTGTAAATAGATGATTTTTAAAAATAACATGAAAGTGGTCAAGTCATCACATTAACATGAAATGAACTAGACAAAACTAGCCACTGGAAGCAACAGCTAGGGGTATATCCCCGAACACCCCCAATCCATAACCAGATAGCTATGATGTCATGACACAAGGCATCCCCAGGTCATGACCTTTCATGTGCACTTGATTTGAAGTCAATCAGACAAATAGTTCCAGAGGTATGAACAGAAGAGTGTTTAGTGATTTTAAACTTTTGAGCGGCCCCTTGTGGCCAATCTAGAAACGGTAAATCATCTAAAATGGAATCAGTTCTTCCTCTCCATGTTATTCATTGATATGGACAACGTGGAATTTCTAAACTGAATATCTTTCAAGTTATTTCGTTAACACGAAGGATAGGAAAAATGATGATTTTTTTAGTCATGAAGGTCCACTTAGTGGCAAAATTTGGAACCATATAGGCATAGCATCCAGACCATTACCTTTCATTTCCATGTAGTTTGGGATGAATTGGACAAATAGTTCCAAAGATATGGAAAAAAAGGTGAATTTTCAGTCATGAAGCGTCCCCTGATGGCAAAATTTTGAACCAGACAGCCATGAAGTGAGCCATCCACAGGTCATGACCTTTCATTTGCACTTGGTTTGAGGTAATGCGGACAAATACCTCCAGAGATATGAACAATAGTGTTTAGTGATTTTAAAATTTTGAGTGGCCCCTTGTGGCCAATCTAGAAATGGTAAATCGTCCAAAATCAAATCATTTCTTCTTCTCCATGATATTGATTGATGTGGAAAATTTGGAATTTCTAAACCCAATATTTTTCAAGTTATCGCGTTAAAACATCGGATATCCGGTGGCGGAGCCAGTACAGTCAGCAGCGGCAGCAGTTTGACCAAAAACATAATATCCCCGAAACTTGCATTCGGGAATATAATTAGTGGTTAAGTTTATATTGTTAATATTTTTGTCTAATTCATTTGATTTTAGAAAAGGTCATTTAAAATTCTATTTGCCTCTCCACCTAGTTGTTGTAACATTCAGTTAGACCACCTTTAGCTGTGGTTAGAGCATGCATTCCCTGTGGCATCATTTCCATAAGCTTCTGCAATGTCTGTTTTTTGCCAAGATCTTGTATTGATAAAGGGAGAGTTGGACCACTGCACCAAAGTCTTCTCCAACACATCACAGAGATCCTTAAAGGGGTTAAGGTCTGGACTCTGTGATGGCTAATATGTGTGAAAATTATGTCTCATGGCCCCTGAACCACTCTTTCACAATTTGACCGTGATGAATCCTGGCATTGTCATCTTGGATTATGCCCATGCCATCAGGAAGAAACAAATCCATTGATGGAATAGGCTAGTCATTCACTTTATTCAGGTAGTCAATTGACCCCATTCTTTCTAACATTGCTGAACCTAGACCTGATCGAGTGCAGAAAACCCAGATCATAACACTGTCCCCACAGGCTTGTACTGTAGGCACTCAGCATGATGGGTAATCACTTCATCCACTTTTCTTCTTACCCTGATGCGCCCATCACTCTGGAACAGGGTCAATCTGAACTCATCAGACCACATGACCTTTTTCCATTGCTCCAGAGTTCAATCTTTATGCTCCCTAGCAAATTGAAGCTATTTAGTCCCAATCCTTTGTCTTCCCTTCACACTGTGCATGTGGAAATGCACCTACCTTCACTATTAAACAAGAGCAAGATCATCAGTGTCCCTCATCCCTCCCTCACAGACATATTTCACACCCTCCTCACCTACAGAGCCATCAGCATCGCTGGTGACACCTCCCACCCCTCCCATTCCCTCTTCAGCATCCTGCCGTCAGGAAAACGGTACAGAGTCTCTGGGCCCGATCCACAGGATTGTTGAACAGCTTTGTCCATCAGGCTGTCAGGACACTGAACTCTGTCCACTACCCTCCCAACCCCCCATCCCACCCTCAGCCCCTGGTCTGTGACCCACCCCCACATTTACACAACTCCACCTCAACTGCTTTGCACAAGACTCAATAGATTTACATTCTGTGATATTCTCACATTGCTGCTGACAACTATCTACTGCACTTTATTACAAACATCGCACTAATATCATATCTGCTGCTGTCACTGACATGTCTGCTGCTGTTTTGATCCATTATTCACCTCACAATCATTGCTGATTGCACTACCGCTGCAATTGCAAATAGAATTATTTATTGTATTATAGTTTATTCCTCTGTTTACCACTATTATACCACTATTTATTCTTCTATTTGTGCCCCTTTTTAAAAAATTGCATTGCTTTTAATAACAAGGTGAGAGACAAATTGTTTCTCAACTCTTTGTATGCCCTGTGCATCTAGTGAATCAACACTAAAAAGTCTTTGAATCTTAAATATAGCACTGAGTTCTACTTTTGTTTTGTTTTTTATGATTTGATTTCAACAAATGTCGAACTGATCTCTGATCATAGTAATTAAAAAAAAAATGTCTGACCACATTTCTTCCTAGAAGATTATTGCTCCCCAATATCAAGTCCAGTCTTTAAAAATGTGTCAGACAGTTCTTAACCCAATTTTAGTCATTTCAGAAATTTCCTTAGATGTTTTCTTTACTTGATACATGCCAATAATTTGGCCATTCTGTAAAACAGATTAGCATCTTTTCCACAACCACAGGAAACATCTTCCGACTCGGTTGTTTAAGAAATGAGAAGCTGCTCACTGCATCAATTAGGGTTAGTAATTTTCCAATGAGAGGCATTTATCTTTGCTTAGTTAAATTCAGGAGGAGACTGTTTTTTTAGGCCAGGCAGTGTATTTACAGACTGAAAGTAATGTCTGTATTGAGGAAAAACAATAATACTGAAAAACATGTAATATACTTTACTCTTCATTCATTTTCTACAACTGTGTATTTCTCTTCATGGTGGCAAGACTTAACCATTGTCTAAATATTCCATTATAGCATGAACTAACCTGTGTAGAGGATTTCAACTCCATAAGTACAGCAGGGTCTTTCATCATCTTTTCAATCCTATAACCATCAAAGTAAGAGGATATTACGTTTCATAAAAGGACGCTAGTTTGTTTTGCCTTCTAAACCTGTAGTCCTAAGATTTTCTTTCTCCTTTGAAACATGAAACAGAAACCCAAACTGCTCTACTTAATGACTGCAGCAGAGAAGCAGCACCTTAGTATTATTTCAAACAAATTGCTTCAAAAACCACTTTCACTCCTCTCCAATAGCAAGAAGAGGATAGCCTTTGTATTCTCAGTAGTGGAGTATAATTGCAGAAAAATACAACCTTCTTAACCTGAAGTAGACATCACACTATAAAACATGACTTCTTCTTTTAAAATGAATGTTCCTGTGCATCCAGAGTGCCAGCCAGTATAGATTAACTAAAAGAGCACACACCATATTTAAAGAAATCTCAGCCATTATGCTAATTAGTTAATTTTTCTTTTTCAGAGAAAGCTATCAGAAGCACTTTTCCTAAAAACCTACAGAAACAGCATCTCAAGTCTTGTCATACTTATGTTCTTAAAAGTCCTCATTGTCTGTGTTTCTATATAGTGATTAAGCACTACTTCTGGACTCATATGACTGCTTTGGTACACTTATGACCTCCCACTTCCCAGGAACTAAAAACAGGAAGCTTTATGGATATTTTGTCAGTGCCATGAAATTGCAGAGAAAAGGTGACTTTTAGCCGCAAATGTGGGTTTTAGCTCAGAATTCCAACTGAAATTTGCTGGCATTGGTGCACTAAATTTGATCTAAAGTGACATTTGACATATAATGAGGCAGAAACTTCCGGTGTTGTGCCAAATGTGCCAAAACCTGCAAATTCTTGAGGACGACTTCAGTTCCAAAGTGAAGCTAGGGTCAAGTAGGGTTGAACAATATATTCAAATAATTTGACTGATGTAGGTTTTGCTTGTTGAGAATCCTAAAAAAGCAATTGCAAAATCAAGATTATTCCTCCATTTCAACAAACACTGAAAATGCAACGTCTTTACTTCTCGTAATATATTACTTGTTACTGTGTTTCTTCAGTCTATGTGGCATATATTTTTTAGTAAATAAAGAGTATTTGTCTTTTAAATTCATGTAGTCAGACAGCAATTAATTAAAATTGTAATGAGACTAAAGTTTTTGGCCACATAGCTCAGTTCCATGCTGAAGTATCTGACTGGCCAACTGGGAGCCACTACAGCCCAAAAAGCTGTTGCTCCCATAGACTTACACTGAATTTGTCTGTTCCATCCTTATTGTTTTAATATGGTCACATTTCAAAACACCGTTATGGCAATGGCCAAAACAACAGTTTGAAAACCAATGGAGACCTTTTGTTTCTCATGAACAATCTATGGTCATACTATACCTTGACATAAAGCTCTTGTGTACTTGCGGTTTAGAAGTTACACTACGTCACACTCTGTAAAGCCCTGTGAAATAACCTTGTTGTGATATAGGGCTCTACAAATAAAACTGAATTGAATTGAAATGAATATGCTATGAATTTTACTAATTCACATTGTCAAAAATGACATAACTCACCTACATTGCCTAATGTTGCTACTGATTTGTAGTGGGTTACTTAGTCTGCCAGATTGTCTGTTAATTAACAAAGATAGTGGTAATTATTGTGTTTATACTGCACATTTTTCAAAGTTGACATTGCTGTAAAACCCAAGTGTTATATTTATCAAACAGCTGAAGCAAAGTGGCAGTAACCAAAATTGTAAACTGAAGGCTTCAGAACAGATGTCCCCAAATCAGTAGTGATTTCACTGAAGCTTTATCTACTTTTTATGTACAGTATATGTTGCTTGCATGGTGTCATTAGCATGAATCTGCAAAAGGTAGCAGGTCCAGTCCTCTGTCACACAAGAACAGTTTTCAGCAGATTTAGAACAGGTTTATCCCTGGCTCTACTAAGTGATTGTTGTGGAATAGCTGCATTGCATATTGATTTTCAGTGGCCCACTTTGCCAGTGATTGGTGTACACTATCTGCTGGATGTACAACTTTGCAGGAGAAATGTGTTATGGGCAGCACCTTGCTAGTCCTAGTCTTCACAGTCATGGAACATAGAAGGGTGGCTACACCTGCAAGTTTCTCTTGAACGTGTGACACAAACATGAATATCTGTGTAGATGGTAGCACTGTAGAGATGGAGAGTCTGCCAGAAAACAAAGATGTTTTTAGTTTTTCTTTCTGTTTGACTGCCCTACATATTCCAAAGTCGAATTACTTATTACAAACATGTATTGATTATGTGATAGTGTTTCTCATCCAAAAGGTTAAACATCAGCATCACTGTTGCATCATGATAT
This sequence comes from Ostorhinchus cyanosoma, assembly GCA_029814465.1. NCBI lineage: Eukaryota > Metazoa > Chordata > Actinopteri > Kurtiformes > Apogonidae > Ostorhinchus > Ostorhinchus cyanosoma. The sequence continues at coordinate 34,670,480 of JAPTYQ010000028.1, read as the reverse complement.
TCTGCAGAAATATTTTCTTGTCCATTGTTTAACACTGTACCCTTCTGTGAAAGCAGTCTGTAAGAGTAAACGGTATAAAAATGCTCTTGATTCTAGTTTTTATTAGATTCCCCCCATCCTTATTCAAGTCTTCATTACATTTATTGTATTTTATGAGTTAGGTCTGGTCTAACCCTATCTATCTAAAGAAATTTAGAGCAAAGTGAAGTCTTAGTTGACCAAAAAAAATTGTCACGTAAAAATTATTACTTGTGGTTTTAAACTCTTCTCTATGGTCACAACATGGCAAACATTTATCAAACAGCACAAGATTTCACAGATATTGAAATTGAACATTAAATACTATTGTGATCTTCAGCATCAAAATAAGTGAAATCAGAAAAGGAATCACAAAAAAAAGGAAAATCACAACACAACATAAAAATTATAGCACAGTATATGAATATAATCAAAATATAATGAATTTGAATCTAGACAAATATGGAACAAAAGTGCAAATTGATTGGCTTGCATCAGCATTAAACAAACACTGTACTAATACTAGTTTATATGGAAAACTTTTGGAGATTGGAGTATATAATAATGAATGGAAGGAAAGGAAAGGAAAACTCTGAAGCATAGAAAAGAATGTGGGTGATGGAGGAATGAATTCAGTATTTATGTTAACCAAGAAACTGAGAGCTTCAGAGCTGTGTGTAACATGACTATGTTGTACTGATCAAATGAGTGCTGTGAAGACATACAGATTTCTGAAGGTGCAGAATCAGGACCACATTAAGAGAGTGCACTGCTTGCATTAGGTGGGAAACGGGCACAATAAGAATCAAAGTCTCTACTGGCAGTCACTTTGAAATAAAGGTTTGAGTCAGTCATGGAATCATGATGTGCTGTAGACATGATACTGTTTAAGTCGCTTGATACAGGCCTATTTAGTGCATCTTTGTTGTCAGTTTTAGAGCCACATATTTGGGGTTTATCATCCAGAAAACCGAAGGTCTCAGGACCTGAATCTCTGGTTTGGATCTTATATTGCTGTTTCAAATTCTTCCACAGTTTCAGAGCCTTGGTCTAACATTTGTTCATACAGCTCTTCATGCACTAATATGGCATTGATGTGTTCAGGGATTGTCAATCCACTTATTGGCCCACACATGTACGCACCCACGCATGCACACACGCAGAGTTATTCTCTACATTTGTTTCAGTTGAACTTACTTAGCTTTACCTTTTATGAATACACTAACTTTTCCACCCATTTCAAGTCGGGGTGAAGACATTCCTTGCTCATTTGTTGTATTCTAGAGATTTCTGCAGATGAGATTGTGTCCATTTATATATCAATATCAGTCTCATAGACTGTAAGTCACATTATCTGTTGGTCTTTGAACTGTGATTTTGAAGCCTTGAACTTTGACTGATACCATCTTGGGTTTTGGAATCCAAAAGTTGACTATGTTTAGACAAGTGGCTGGATCTGTAAAAATGTGAGGGGAGAGGGTTAAACTGAAGCTTAACACCAACATAGACAGTTTAAAATGTCAGTTCATTCCACATGTGTTTAACAAATTCATCAGATAGAGATATTAGTTTAAAATATAAAGCATCTAATACTGAGGTTACAATTTTAAAAAAGGAGGAAAAAACATCCACAGTTGTCTTGCTTTTTTGAAATTGTATTATATTTTGTTCTCTCTGACCTTGATGCCTCCACTCAGGCACTACACTATATGGCCAAAAGTATTGGGACCTGTTGAATTCAGGTGTTTCTTTTCTAACTGGAGTCTGGGCTACAAAACAATAATGAAAACCTCTGGGGCATTTTGGAAGCAAAGATAACAATTTAAACAAAACTAACCAATACACTGATATCACTATACAAAACTATATTATGACATTTGTCTGTGAGAAAAGAAACACCTGAATTCAAGGGGTCCAAATACTTTTGTCCATTGTAGTGTATCTATTGCCATCAGTTCCAGATGTATTAGCTAGACCTAATTTCAAATCTAGCTTTGTTCATCAATTTAATGAGATTCATGTTGTGTGGATGGATGGGACTATATTTATAAGGTCTTCATAAAATGATTTCACTGATATACTATCATATTTTTATGGGCAACTTGCACTGTTTTATTATTATGATCATCATCATTATTTTATTTCATTTTATTTTTGTGCTTTTTAAATTTTTTTTTTTAAACTTACCCTAGTTTTTATCTTACTTTCAACACTTGTATACAAGAACCTTTCAAATGAGAGGAAAGATTGCTTTGTAGTATAGATATCAGTTGATGTTAACAATGTTGCTGAAGTTTAATTCAGACACACAGCATTATTTGACAGACAGACAGACACACACACACACAAACACACACACGCACACGCACACGCACACACAATGAGGTTACTGAGACTGAACTGGCCTACATTCTTTAAAACATACCCCTTTAAATGAATGACACACATGGGAGTGTGACAGACCAATCGGGGGGGCTGTGAAAAGCACGTAGTCTAACAAATATCCATGTTCTGCGGCTGTGATGGAAATGAAGAAAACTTGTAGGGATCTGTTTGAATCATCTGTCCTTTACTCATGCTTTATTTCACTCAGAGGATTTTGAGTTATTTCTCTGTTTTGACTATGTTTTTTTTTTCTTGTACTTTGTAGATGACCAAATTCACCAAAGACCATTGTCTGGAGATTATCAACAAATTTGAGCCATGCACTGAAAACCAGAAACAAGAGGTTTTGGGTATCGATGGTAAGGACTCATTTTTCTTTTCTTTTTTCTTAACACTGGGTTTGAAGCAAACTTTGGTAAACTTACTGCAAATTATGTCTAAATGAACTGTTTCTATCTGTAAATGACAATCATGCTTCAATTGAGTTTCAGTACTGCAGACTTGTTTTTGTATGCTTTGATCTGCTGTATTTATGGTGATAGTTTTAGTTTCTGCAAGTCTGTAAAAAGTAGGGATGTCACAATACCAAAAATTCAGTAGTTGATACTGATACCACTAAAATCACACAATTCTCAATACCAAAATCAATACCATGGTAAAGAAAAAAAAAACAGAAACAATCATAAGAACCCATAAACTTAAACAGGAAATACTTTAAGTATTTGCATAGAAATGTTTCATGTGAGTGTATTGCTATTGCCTCTAACTCTTATCTGTCTGCACTGTCAGTCACTGTTTACTGCTTTGAATGCACACACGTGATTGGCTGAGTGGTATCATGTGGGATGGCTCTACATGCATGCAATTGGTCTGTGTATTTCCTCATCTACTCTGCCGTAAGTTGCGCCAGTTAAAATAGACGCACTCCACCAGCCATAGGTCTGGGTCTGTATGAGAAGGCTTCTTTTAGTGACCGCTGGTATACTTTGTTTGTCACCATTGCATATTGACGGTGGCCTGAACGGACCAGGCTGTAAAAACTGCATTCGGCCATCAGACCAGTGCCAATGTCAAGCCCTGATGATATCACATGTCAAATATTTAATGCTGAAATAACAGAACTCATCTCAAATTCTTCAAAGAGATCTGGACGCCTGTCTCAAAGGTGTTTTGTTACATTCATGGTATTCCTCCCCTTCACTTGAATTCCGTGGCGGCAGCATTTACACAGTGGGTTATACATGTCAATAACCATGTCATGGTCATCCACCTGAAATGCTAAATCTTACACACACATCTTTTGGCCGCTGTTTTGTCCATTAGATGAAGTAGAGCATTTGCTGCAGCTGTTGCCTTTCTTTCATGAGGTGCTATACTGTACCTGTTGCATGTGTAGTTGCGGCATGTACTGCCCCCATCAATTACAGAAGAGGAGTAGCCTACCGATGGTACTGATTCTTAAGCAGGCATCGTTTTTTCCATTTCTTAAAAATCATCTGAGTTGTAGGGGTTAAATGTTTAAAATATCACTCTGGGAAAATGTTTCTTCAAAGTCTGTTCAAAATATCAGAAATGAAAACCTACACTTTGTGCAAGAAAATTTGATTAATCTGTAATTTATTTTCTCATTACCATTGAGCTTTATTTTATTACAAATTACTTTTATGTTTTGATAACGAATAATTCTGTTGTTTGGTGTATACATAAATAATTTTGAGTGAAAAAAACCTTCGAAATCATGTTTTATTATGTTTGTTTCTGTTGCTTTGTTGAAGCTTGATTAATCGGTAGGAAACAGATCCCTTTAAAACAAAGACACGTTGATTATGTTCAGTGGTTCTGTGTAATATTTTGCTGTACATCCAAAGTGTAATCTATTAAGAATTCAATCAGTAAATATCTCAAAAAATGTAAAATTATTATTCCTGTCCAGTTAAGGGCTGTTGCTTTTTTTTTTTTTTTCTAAACTGTTCCGAGTGAAATTTGAAGAAACCAAAAAATAATTTGTGTTTTCAAACTCTATATTATGGTCAGGAGGTAGAGAGGGTCGTCCAATGACCGAAGGGTTGGTGGTTCGAATCCCGCTCTGTCCCAGTCTGTCCGTTGTGTCCTTGGGCAAGACTCTTCACCCTCTTTGCCTCCAGTGCCACTCACACTGGTGTATGAATGTTCGGTGGTGGTTGGAGGGGCCGTAGGCGCAAATTGGCAGCCACGCTTCCATCAGTCTGCCCCAGGGCAGCTGTGGCTACAGATGTAGTTTACCACCACCAGAGGGAGAATGTGAGAGCAAATGAATAATGGATCAATAATGTAAAGCGCTTTGGGTGCCTTGAAAAGCGCTATAGAAATCGAATCCATTATTATTATTATTATTATTATTATTATTATTATTTAAACACTCTAACATTCTGCATTTTGTTATGCCTTCAATAATTTCCCGTGGGCTTAATAGAGGATTCTGATTCTGATATATTGTAAACAGATGCTATCATGAAGTCCTTTGTGTATTAAAATACTGTTTTACTGTATCATCATTGTGCCCTATAACCTTCTTCCAGGTTTTACAAACTACATGCGCAGCCCAGCAGGAGACATCTTCAACCCTGAACACTACAACGTGATGCAGGATATGAATCAACCGCTGTGCAACTACTTCATTGCCTCGTCTCATAACACCTACCTGATGGGGGACCAGCTCATGTCCCAGTCCAGGGTTGATATGTATGCATGGGTGCTGCAGGCTGGCTGCCGCTGTGTAGAAGGTCAGCACACACACCGCTCACACAAAAAATAGTACAAGAACTCAGGTCAAGGATGAAGTTGTTGATTTTCTACCCTGACTACTGCTTTCATTTTGAAGCAAGATGAAATGAATTTCAATGTGTAACTTAAAGAAATTCATATGTATTAATTGCTTTTTTTCCCCCTCATTAATATTAGCATTAGCTTTAAATTGCCCCTTTTCCATCTTGGAAATTAATTCAGACAGACAAAACATCAAAGATGCTCATGCTGTCTACACTGAAATATAGTGTAAGTTTTAATGTTGCTGTATTCTTTTCAAGTTTGTTTTTTAATAATTAGTGTTTTCCACACCATCTGATCATTTTTCTTATTTGGGGTTGTAACACACATATCTTGAACCATAAGTTGTCTGTGAATATTGCTGTCAGGCTGCAGAGAGAAGTCTTTGTCTCTGTTGGTGCAGATGAGGTTCAATTAATCTTGAGCAGCTTGTAGGAAACATGCTCTCTCCATCTCCATCACATCTCATCCATGTCCTGTTTTTCCAGCACATTTCCACTCATCTCATGAATCCAGCTGTTCTGAACACCCAAAGGCCACAGCAGCTCAAGCATGATTGTTAGAAAACTCTTTTTCTTCTAAATTAGTCATACCTCTGGGATAGTTCACTGTATTTGAACGAATGTAGAAGACACACTTTGAAAACTTCCATGACTGTATTTTATGTGTATTTTCCTCTTAAGTTCTATCTGCTGATGTCTATAATATGCTTATGAGATCTATATATCAACAAAAAGCTTTCATTCATCTTCCAGATTGACAAAAACTGCACTATTTTTGGATTATGCATGGGTAGGGCAATTCACTTGAAAATTTTAGGAGTGCTAACTAGAGTTGGGAATCTTAGGCCGGTACAATATACATCTGGATACCGCATCTCCGAGGCAATATATTAAAGATAGGCCTACATGTGTGGTATCTAGAGATACGATACGATTCACCCCCAAATATGATACAGAGCAATTAAGCACATTCTGATTCAACACATTCATTCTGGTAAAAAAATATGTGTGCAATTCTCGCAGCTTCTCTACACGTGCACTCGGATCGTGCACACGCGTCGGCGTATCAATATGTGTTGGATTATCTTCCCATCCCTAGTGCTGACCATTTGTAGTTGTGTGATTTCATTGTCTTAGATAATGTTCCAAATAGGGCAGCTTTTATCAGACTGTAATGAGTGATCCTTGATTGTATTTAATATTACAGTGTAACCTAGTGGTGTGGTCACACAGTAAGTTAGTGTTAGCCTGTCCAGTTTCACCCCTCGTTCTTCCACTACTCAATCCTCTTGTCCAAATATGGCCATCTCTGGGTGAACAATCTGTGTTTAGCTTGCTAACAGCCAGTCAGAAGTAGAGGAAGCAATAGAAACGGAAGCCGGCCATGTACTGTATCTTACAATCTTTGTAATAATTTAGATTTTGGTAATGCAGTTTAGGTCAGAGATATTTTCAGTTAAGAAGATGGCCTTTTATTACAATGTAGCTTGCTTCATTCATGGCTATTTGGCAGCAGGCGGGAGAGCCTGTGGGCCTTGGCAGCTAGATAAAACTGAAGCTTATTATTTTGTTTGGAAATAATTTGGTTCTTGTTTTCCAAACTACTATAGTAAAAGCAACATGTGAAAGAAGCCACCTCACATAAAATTAGTTAGTGTAAAGATTGAGCTTGTGTGTGAGCCTGATATGCTTGGTGTGTTTTGGTGGACTGTGGAAGATGTGGAGGGTGCTGGTGAGGAAAGCATAGCGTTGTGTACTGTAAAAAGGTCACCACCCACTCTCTTCCTCACTTTGCCTTAGGATGACATAAATTCAAATTGATTGAACTACCTTGCGTCTTTGTATGTACATGCTTATTCTGATGATCAGCTGGACTAAATGATTTGATAATGTCCCATCCATCTCTACATGGCCAGATATAAAGAAATCTTCTCAAGAATCAGATTGCATTCATTTGCATATGTTAACTTTCACAACATTGAATCAAAATAAATAAAATGTACAACATAAGGATTAAATTATGTAAACAGCTGCAACTCATGTTTTCATGTCACAATTTGTTACTGCTTGAATGTCTTTATTTTTTCCCCTTAAACTGCCAATGTCTTTTTATTGTAATTTGGTCTTTTATTTTCATTTTGTTGCAGTTATTTTGGATGATATGCAGTACTGTATACATATTGGGCTCAATCCTTTTTTTTTTTTTTTTTTTACAATGAAAAGGTTTTTCCTTTAAAATGTATGCAGAAGTTGTTTTTT
>JAPTYQ010000028.1:34644021-34662911 GCA_029814465.1 Ostorhinchus cyanosoma | reverse complement strand
CCCAATCCCCCTGCCACAACTCTCTCGTCTACCCCTTTCCTCATCTCTCGGGACTGTCTACAGGGTTCAACCCAATGTGGGAGGAGACTCTGGTGTTCACAGTCCACATGCCGGAGCTGGCCCTGGTGCGATTCCTCGTGTGGGACCATGATCCCATTGGTCAGGACTTCATCGGCCAGCGCACCATTGCCTTCAACAGCATGATGCCAGGTAGGGTACAGTGAAGACCTGAATGATAGATCCGTCCTCACATCTGTCTGAAATTGGTCATAGTCACATGCAAACATCAAACAGCTTTATTTTGATGTTATTTCTAAGGTCAACAATATTATTGTCTTGCCAGTGAAGATTGATTAAAGTGTGCTAAAAATCAGATATTATCAAGTTTAAAGGTCCACAGAGGACATCTGTTTGCAGAAATGGTATATCCTGTATTATTCCTAATTCAATCAGAAAAAGACTTGCTATGTTTGAATTCATTTAGAATGAGCTGTTTATGTCTACAAAGGGAGCAGAATGTCCCCACAAATGAGTCTATTCTGTTCCACTTTTAGATAGTAATTCAGAATACACCTCTTCTTCCCTGCATTTGCATTTGTTCTGTGTTGTCAGAAGGCCTGTTTAACCCTTACATGCATGAGTGACTGGACCCTACACTTTTCTGCCGCTGGGTCAAAAATTACCCGTGTCACAGTCAATGTATTTTAATGGCAATTTTGTCATGTTAAAAATTACTTGTATTATATTTTGGTCCACAAAAATGATTTAATGTTTCAATTTTTTTTTTTTTTTTTTTACATTTTTATGTTTTAACATTTTTTAAATTTTAACAGTTTAAAAATGTATTTTTTGTATATTTTGAAAATTTGTAACCCAAACTGTATGTAGTATATAAAATATAGTATATAACAGCACTATAGAATAATAACAGCATCCATTTTGTGAGTGAGTGACTTGAGTGAGAGTGAGTGAATCAGTGAGTTAGTGAAACTATCCATTTCCTCTCTCTCTCTTCTTGCTTTCCATCTCATCGCTGCATGCAGTTATGATAAACTACCTTTTTCTGGTGATGATTCTGCACCGGTATATTGTGTTTCCTGCGGTGGCTGCTGACTTTACCATCTTTGTTACTTAGGCAGATTTGGTATCTCTTTCTCTTTAGTTGGCCCTGTCTGATTCTTTCCACAAAAACTACAATTTTATAAAATCTATAAAGGGTAAATTAAAAATTTTAATGGTATGATGTCAAAAACATGTTTTTTGAGGAATACCTGGAATATGAAATAATAACTTTTTTTGCAAAGATATTGCAAGAAAATAACCTCACCGAGTCATTTTTGACTCAGTTATGCATCTAAGGGTTAAGGAGACTGACTCCTACAATGACAAGGAAAAGTAGCATTGAGCTTAAGGAGTGGTTTGTGCTGGCTCTGAAAATGTAATTTCAACTAAGTCTTTATGTAACATAAGTATGCTTTGACATCCTGTACCTCCTGAAAAGGCTGTCTGTTTGACTGAGTGGCAAAACATGTAGAAACATGGCTATGTTTATTGACGTGTATTAGAAAAACAGGTGATTATCTGCAACAGTGGTGCATTCGGTGAAGCTTCTACTGACAGCCAAAACACTACCTATAGGCCTAATGCTATTTTGCTGACCCTGGTGAAGAGAAATGTCAAGTCAGTTGTTGAAACATTATATCTTTAGAAGGGTAACATTTTGCTTAAACAACTGGAACATTACAAAGTCAATTCTCTCAGTTAAGGTAGAAATTTATTGATTGTTAGTTTAGTTTTCATTGCTAGCTATTCCAAAAGGTCATGTAAAATACTAGCGGTTTTGTCAGGTAACTTATGTCATAGCCTGTTGTCTAGTACTGGCAAATACTAAGTCACTGCTCCGTCAGTCAGACACAGTCAGCAGCAGGTTTCCTCCTTCACAGGCTGTTCCAGCATCAGTAGTGACGCCTGGGCTGCGATGGACTGGTCACTGACCCTGTGCAGCAGACACTAGTCTAAAATGACTTATGGCTGCACAAACAACTGAATTTACACTTCTGTTGCTTATAAGTAATACACAAAGCACAATTAATTTCATAAGCCTGACTAGTACAGGCACACTTTAACAGTAAGAATTTAGATGCAAAACATCAAGGTAGAAATGCTGGCTTGAGCATGTGCGGCATTGCATGTGGGTATATGAAATTTGCATTGCTCTCTGTTGTGCTGGGATTCTTATCATTTGTCTCAGTTGGCTGTATTTCTAAGACAATTAACTAAATAGTATTGCACACTGCCACCACTCTAGAGGTGTAGAGGAGTGACGGCAGTAATTTTCAATGAAAATCCCACCTGTGCTCCTAATGTAGAAATAAGTGTATAGGCTGGTATAATGGTTAGTCATTAGCTTAGAAATGGAGCTCCCTAACATCAACAAACAACAATTTATGAGCACAAAATTGACTCAAACACAAGCCTCATGTGAGCATGCACAAATTTTGCTCATAAACCCTTTAATACAGTATTGAATAAACTCTCTGGAGAGACACAAAGATTATTTAGTAGTATATTGTTTGTACACTGCTGGAAACTGGACATTGTGATATACCTGCTAATTTTTGTGCATGTGTCTATCCAGGTTATCGTCATGTGTACTTGGAAGGTATGGAGGAAGCTTCCATTTTTGTTCATGTTGCAGTGAATGACATCACTGGTAAGGTAGGTACTACTGAAAAAGACAAAAGACAAAACATTTGAATCCTTTCTTGTGAAAATTCTGTAAGTGCTTAAATATTTGCATTGTTACAGTTTAGTTGATAAGGTTAAAACATGTACAACACTTATCTCCAGTGTGTTAGTGTTTGTATAGTAAAGCATAGTAAAGAGCCCAAGTAATGTTATGGTTTTCAACAAAACAGTTTTTGCCTAATTGTATTGTGTAAAAAACACAAAAATTGGATCACACTGTGACTTATGGCTGGAGGTTAACACCAGCAAGAAAATATTGGTGACCAACATGTATAAAACTATTTTCATTAAACAGAGGGTAAAGCTGCATATTGAAAAATATTGTTCATTAAAATATTAAAAAGATAAAGTGCCAAATGATATTTTATCTAAAATTTGGTTCCTGACACTAGTTAAAGGGTTCATTCAGATTTGTTGGGGGGGACTCTACAGGATACCTATCTAATACCCAATACTTCCACTGATATAGTTTTTGAAATAGTAGACCATTAGTCTACATTACAGGACTCTGCAGAGGACTTTAGATTTGAAATGAAGGGTCCAAGACATGGAGACCTGTGGCTGTGGTGACACCTGAATGAGGAGAATGAGGACAGAGGGTTATGTAAATTTAACTCATGCCACCTCCTTGTCATTGAGACTGTGCTATAACAGTTGATTTAATTAAATATGCCTGTTCTTGATCGTTGTTGTTTTGGTAGATTCCACATTAATTCTAATTTGACAGCTGTACTTGATTTAACAATTATTCCAGGTTACTGTGGTAGGCCACCTGCTGGCCTAACCCAAACTCCTTTCCCCACACTGGTAAAACAAAGAAGCCTTGTGGAAACACAGGGTTGACACTTGATGACACCAGGATATCACATTACCTTTTTATAGCTTTTAGTTTCTTTGCCATGTTTAAATGAGGTTCTCATATGATTGTATGTAGTCTGCTGTTTAGTTTTAGACTAGTTTGCAGCTGATTCAGTCAGAACAACTGTATAACTTATTCCTGCTGCAGGTTTTCCTGTTTCTTAAATAATCCAGTCTTCCCTTTGACCCCATTAGCTGTTTTACTTTCCAGTGACACTTGGGTTTGAGTGCACTGAGCTCTTTTGAGTCTTGTTCTAAATGGCCACTATGTTGTTTGCATTGTCCTTGCTTTGAACTTCCTCTCCATAGTTGCTGTGTGTCTCCTGCTGTGATTCTTTTCTTACCCCCTTAACTCCACCCCAATCCTACCACCTGTTTCTCTTCGTCTCTGTCACTTTCCTTCTCTGATCTCAGTTCTTCTTCCTTTGTCTGTTTGTAATTTCAGTGGACTCCTCTTTTTCCAAAAGCTCCATTTAGAGGCAGGAAATTTTTAGGAGCCCTGAAGCTGCCACTCAGAACTCAGGTGTAGTGAGACCCAGTCAGCATCTTGCATGAGCCACACACTCCACCCTTTCTGCTACATAAGTGACACCTTACCCCTTGCACCCCCACTTCCCATCAGTCAACTGCAAACATTTGAAATTAAAAGGCCAACTCATGTCTCCCATGAGTTATGAAGGCTTGACCTGCCTACATTTCACTGACCTCCCAAAGTAGATCCAATGTAATTAACCTCCACTATACACCAGGCAGACAGAGAACAGAGAGATGTAAGTAAGGACACCCGCTAAGATGCATAAGCTTCCTTCTGTTGTTTTTCTGTATGAGCTGCTTTTTCTCTCAGCTCAGGAGTTTTTTCATTGTTCTGCAATGCAGGGATGTATTGTTCCAGTTCCTTGGATGAGATCCTTTCTCCCACTTTGAACACTTAGGACATTGAGATTGTGCTGTAACAGGTTAATTTGAAGAAATCTGCTTATTCTCACTAGTTTTTTGTTAAAGTAAATTCCAAATTAATTCTAATATGACAGCTGAAGTCAATTTAGTAGTTATCCTTGCCTCTTGTGGTATGCTACCTGTTAGCCTAAGCGATATTCTTTCCCTCACACTGCTAAAACAGAGAATCCTTCAGTCCTTGACTTCTGCTTGACTTATTAGTGGGAGCATACAACACTACCACTAACAGTTTTGTTTGCAAAGGCAAAACATTGCTACTAAATGAATAAATTTTTCTCTGCAAGTACAAAATGTACATGTCAAACAAATTATGCATTTCAATCAATATTATGCATATGTAACAAATACAGCATGTCTTACAACAAATTAGGGACAGACTTATTACAGCAGCACTTATTCAATTCCATTTCCCCTGCATTTGATCCAGTTCGATATGCAACAGAATAGTTTTTACCCTTGGCCCCTTACTGCAGGGTATTGTAATCAGTTCGTCATCTGTCCGTCCGTCTGTCCGTATGTGCAGAAGCTTTGATGTGGATTGAAGGCCGAGGGTTTTTCAAGTGCACGCACATTACACTTAAAGTGTCTTGTTTGAATCCCAGTGGTCCATTTTCTGTGAACTGTGTCTGATGTCACGACTAATCAATCAGTTATGGTCAGCATCATTGATTTAAGCTTGCTTATGGTTAGTATGCTAGCTTTACGTAAGCTAGCTCTAAGCATACTAGTGGTTTGCAACAAAAAGTAAACAAATCAGCATTAGTTATCAAACACCCAGTTATGTAAAACCATTGTGTCTTTATTGACCTAGAATGTCATGTCTCTAAAGATACAGTATCTCACAAAAGTAAGTACACCCCTCACATTTCTACTAATACTATCTTTTCATGGGATAACACTCAAGACATGACACTTTGATACAATGTACAGTAGTCTGTGTACAGCTTGTATAACAGTGTACAATTACTGTCCCCTCAAAATAACTTAACACACAGCCAGTAATATCTAAACTGCGGGCAACAAGAGTGAGTACACTCCTAAGTGAAAATTTACAAATTGGGCCCAAAGTGTCACTATTTTGTGTAGCCACCATTATTTTCCAGCACTGCCTTAACCCTCTTGGGCCTGGAGTTCACCAGAGCTTCACAGGTTGCCACTGGAATCCTCTTCCATGATGACATCTAGGAGCTGGTGGATGTTGGAGACCTTGTTCACCTCCACCTTCCCTTTGAGGATGCCCCACAGATGCTCAATAGGGTTTAGGTCTGGAGACATGCTTGGTTACTCTGTCACCTTTATTTTGGTCTCATCAGACCACAGGACATGGGTCCAATAATCCATGTCCTTAGTCTGTATGTCTTTAGCAAACTGTTTGGCTTTCTTGTACATCATCTTTGGTTCAGATGGTATTTGCAGATATGTAAGGGGTGGACTCACTTTTGTGAGATACTGCATATCGTATAAAGACAAAACAACATCATGTAAGTTTTGGTGGAAAAAAACAAAAACAAAACTCCACTTTGTCTGTGCAGCAAGTTTTCTCTGAAATGTTCAAAGTAGGTGTGCCTCTGCTACAGCAGACTGTGCAAGCAGTGACTTTAAAACTGCTTGCATTATGCCAAGTTGTAAAGACTTGAACTCTGACGGATAATGAAGCCAAAAATCTGCTGCTAAATATTTGTTCCGGAAACATAATGAATCAGAGATACAGTATGTAATATACTTCTTTGACAGGTTTACTACACAAAATGTAGTAATTTGTTAAACCTGTTTTAACTTTGCAAACCAAACTGTTTGTGAATTGTTGACGAGTTCTGGTTGAAAATGAGCTCCATACAACATGTGTACATATTTTGCAACAGTTTATTTATCTTAGTGGATGACAAGTAGCTTACCATAAAATTAGAAATTAAATGATCTGCCACTGGGTGAAACTCCAGTCAAGTGATGGTTGAGTTGTCGTGATGCTTTGTTTGATGAGGACTTAGGGTCTAAATTTTCATTTCCTGTTGTCCAGTTGTTCAGTGTTTTTGGTCGCAAAAATGAAGCAAGTTTGTGTCCGCTGCTCTTGTTTTTGCACCCAAACAAGATCTGATATAATTTTGTCTGACTGTCTAACTTGCAGTAAAGTGATTAATGCATAGTTTGAGTTTTGTCCATATCCTCCAAAGTGGCATAGGTTCCATCACCAGATTCAGAAAAAAGCAGTGTGCTTCCTTTTTCACACGTTACTTTTTCCTGGGCAGTCCTTACTGTTGAAGAATGCTTATTCCCTGAACACAATTCATTTACTGCACTGTCAAGAATTCTATTTCATGGTTTTATAGGCAGAGGCTCTTTGCCTCACAGCTTAATGTGTGCAGCTTCCTCTTTCTTTTTTTAATCTCAAGCAAAGATTTCTTGTCTTTGTTGATGTCTCATCCTAGTCCTGTACTTAAGTTTCCTTTTGATAGATATTCGGTAAACGACTCATTTCAGTCAGCAATACTATTTGGATCTACTTCTTACATTTTTAAAACGTCTTGATGTCAAAAACCCGGAAATGTTTTATGGGTAAGATATTTTAATACCCTATCCAAACATCATCGGAGTTTGATGACCACATTTGTATGGACTGGTCCAGTGTCATGTTGGAGAATGTTACAGTGAGGTTCATAGTTGTCAGTGTGGTCTGTCTTTCTGTCCCTTATATCATCCCTTGGTTCATTGTATCATGTGACCTTCACCATGCCGAAATGAAAGTACGCCAATGATGAAAATGCCAGTGTTTTTTTTTCCCTGTTGTACCACAACTTGGAGAAAAGGGTCCAATATAATGCTTCTAGCAAAACCTATCAGAGTCTGGGAGTCTTATTAGGTGTTGACCAGAGCATTACCCTTTACAAGAGGTTTCAAGTATGTGTTACTAATATTAACTAATGATTGCCTGCTGCTGTATCTGTATACATACTCAAAGTGCTAACCTCAGGTGTAACAGTATACATATTCAGCACATCTCCATTTTGGGATGATGATGTTGTGCGTGTGTGTTCAGCACAGCATTAAAGCCACAGGAAAATCTCTTAAATATTGATAAATGGATAGTTTTACATTAGGATTCATTCAGCTATACATCAGAAATCTGATTAGCATAATATATTTAATTAAATAAATATACTGTAGCCCAGGGGTGGTCAGCCTTGATCCCGGAGAGCCACTATCCTGCATGTTTTAGATGTTTTACTCTTCCACCACACCTGACAGTCATTATCAAGCTGCAGCAGAGCTTGATGGTAGGTTTGTCATTTCAATCAGGTGTGTTGGAAGAGGGATACATCTAAAACATGCAGGATGATGGTTGTCCAGGACCAGGGTTGGCCACCCCTGCTGTAGCCAATTAAACTACCTCATTTGCTGTGTTTCCGGGATGTAATTTTATGCAGGTTTTCGCAATACAGAACTGGATTTACAGAGGTAAAGAGTTGATATCCATAATGGGAGTTTGAAGCACTTTTTTCAAAGGGCTGACCGAGCAAACATCTCACTCATGACAGATCAGCTCTTTCCTGCATCTTCCCAAGTGTTCTCTTAAAATGTGAAAACATAGCAAGTGGTTTGGACTTGAAAATAGGTAGTATGGACTGATGACACTGATGGGGGAAAAAAATCATTACAGCTATTTTATTTAGAAAAGAACAACAGCATGATATAATTGGTTTCCTCTGTTAATTACAGCCATGTATAGTGTTGCCCATATGGCCATCTTCTGATGACAATAATCAACCATTCAGTTTATTCACAGCAAACTAGTTTATAGGAACAGTTCTAATTCATGCAGTTTATGACGGAAACACAGCTGTCGGTAGTTTTTATTTTCATAAATTGAACCTACTAGCCTCCATTTCAGGCAGTAACGTACTGTTACACCCCCAAATCTAACAACTTTGAATTCAAATGGTATTCAAAGATTGTGTGCATGGGTTGCACCTGAATGGACATTGAAATGATACCAAGTGATCATTTGGACGTGATCTTTCAAAAAATATGTTGAATACATTAGAGTTCTGTTTTACTTATTGGAGCATGCTCTTTGTACAGAAAAAACTATATGTGATTACATAATGCAGTGTTGATCATTTTACCTGCATTATGACAAACATCACTCCTGTAGGACTCATCTCTGGCTCATTAGTTTGGTTAGTTATCATTTGCTATGTTTTTTTGACTGTGATTTTTGTTGTGTTTTTGTTAGGCCAGAGCAGCCACCGGCATAAAAGGGCTGTTTCACAGAAACCCAAAGCAGGCTTCCCTGGACAGCCATGCTGCTGCACAGCACAGCCGTAAGCACCCATTTGGTGCTCACCTCCTCCGCCGCACCGCAAGTGCACCCACCAAAGGCCAGCCCAAAATTAAGAAAGGCTACCCAGAGATTGCCATTGACACCAAAGACTACAGCTCGGAGGGGGCTAGTGAGGAGAGAGAGCCTGAGGACAGGGACAAGGCCTCTTCAGACGCTTCTCACCAGCCCACAACACCACAACATCGCAACGGGGACTCATTGGGATCCCACCAAGCCAAGGGCCCTTGGGACCATCCTGACACCAATGGGGCTCTTCATCCTGAGGAGGGCAAAGGTAAGAGCCCGCTTTTTGCTCCTCGCCAACCTCGGAGTGAACCCTTGAAACGTGCAAGTCGGCTCCGCTTTCATGACCCCCTGGATATGAAGCCAGGGGTGTTCGCTCGTGTTGCACTCAACAGCTCGGGCAGGGTGGGGATGTCCTCCAACTGCATTACATGTGTGATCGGCTCCAAAGAGAGTCCAGAGGCTGAAAGGAAGGGTCAGACTGAAGAAAGGCAGGGGCTCAAATCTATAAAGGCAGATGGGGAGAAGCATGAGAGAAGTCTGCGCTGTTCCTCGACCAAGAGACAAGTCCAGCCAGAGCCTATAGCCAAGCCCCAGCCCCTAGCTGCACAACCAGACCCACCACAGTCTCCGCCACATAACAAGTCCCACATGGAAGCCCAGTTTCAATACACTCCCCCGGCCCTCTTCCGACCTATCCCCTTCCCTAGATCCAGGGTCAGGCAAACATTGGGTACCCAGTACATCAGACCTCAGTCTGATGCTACACAGAGGAATTCCAGGTCTTGCAGCATCCCCCGCAGATGCTTCCCCAACACTGTAACACCAGCACTGAGCCTCACATCAGACTGCAGGACCAACTCGCACTGGCAGCACCAAGCAACATGCCCAGACTACACTGCTGTTTTCAGCACAGCTCATGCTTCATTCACAAACAGTGATGCAAATGATGGTCTGTCACTCAGTGACAGTAGCAGCTGTGATAGCATCAGCAGTCTAAGCAGTTTGGAGTCACCGCCTATGTTGCCTCCGCGTTCAGTCCTTGATGGTCGCAAACGAGCCGTAGGCACCCTGCAGCGTGAGATGAATGCCCTGTTTGCCCAGAAAATGGAAGAGTTGCGCCATAAATCCCCCATGTTTTTTGCTGGTAAGATGTGGTAGTACTCAGGCAGAACTAGCAGCAACAGCATAGCTGTTGTGTAGTGGCTGCAGTGGACGTTTGTGTCAACTGTAGATAACCCCCAAACACTGGTAGAATACGAGTCTGTATTAAGGTCTTAGTAAAAGTAGGTAGACTCCCATGTCCCTCATGGTTCGTTCAAGTTCCACCCCTTATTGTGATAACTTTTTAGCTTTAAAATCTAGAATAGTCAGATATTATTAATGTCTCTTTCGTTTAATATTAGGATTGGACACTGGAACCTAAACAGTAATGTGAAACTGATACTTGTGTCTAAATGGTGCCTGAACAAATAAGGTGAGTTTCCACTGCAGAAACTTTGGAGTACTTTTACAGGGCCGAGGCTGTTGGTACATGTCTCCACTGCAGGAACTTTTATGTGGTCTAGCCGAGTCCCTGCCAGGGCAAGGCCCGTTTGTGGTACCTACCAGGTAAAATTTCTGGCCGGATCTTAAAAGTTTAATTGATGCTCATTGGCTATACCCATTGTAGGATATCATGTCAATAAGCAGCATTTCTAAGCCCTGCAGAAGACAAATAATAAATAGCATATTTTGATAGAATCAACAGATTTTACAATTGAAAGAATAATGTATGATAAGTGGTCTGATGCAATACAGACGATACAGCCAAATCAGTCATGCAACTGTCACAGCTGATTACACTGGCAGTAGGTCTGACTGCAGTGGAGACACGGCAGCTGCAAGGGCAGGGAGGTGATGCTCCTATACCCCCCCACCCCCACCCCCCCGTACCTCAAAGTTCCCATGGTGGAAATGCATCTATACACGTAAATATAAATAATTTAACACATGAATACAACTTAACCCAAGTAGCTCTCTGCTATCAAGTGTATCCTGCGCATGGTTCCCCCTCTACACAGTAAGGGGCAGCTGTGGCTCAGGAGGTAAAGCAGATTGTCCAATAACCAGAAGGGTTAGCAGTTCAAATCACATTCCAACATTCCCAGGGCAACTGCACCTTGCCCTGGGGCAGGCTGATGGAAGTGTGGGTAACTGTTGAGTGAATGAATAATGAAATCAGTTGAAAGTGCTTTGTAGATAAGCACAGTATTAAAGCCAAACCATTACTATTATATTTGTTTTTAAATATTTGATGCAAGTCCCATCGAAGTGGCTCCAAAATGACACATTTTTGGTTTCAGCACCCAACCCTAATAGATGGGGAGAGAGAGAGAGAATGAATCCCAAACTGGGAAATTACACTTATTAAACTGGCCTCTCATTAAATTCCTGTATCTGAAACTTTCCCCATGCCTTACAGATGAGAGAAGTGGTAAGTGTTTAACCCAAAAGGAATACAAATGATTTTGCTTTTTTTTTTTTTTTTTTTTTTTTACAACTTAGTAAAATTAGGTTCAATCAGGTTCAACAGAATGTAAGTGTGGAGTAGTTTGTTTTTGCTGTCCATAATACAGTAGTTGACATTATGTTGTGCTGCTTGTTATGACACAGCATCATCTTTTAAAGTATGTCCTCTGTTACTTGTGCATATTAAAGTTTTCATCTGCTTATAGTTTGACTGAAATGTTTTTGGGCAAACAAAAACATAACAGATGAACAACATAGCTTCAGTCTGTATGGTTCTGCAGCCATCTGCTTCATGTATGCACTGCCTCCACTCCAACACAGATAACGGAGGACATGCATTACGAGATGACTCCCCGTCACAACAAGCAGTGCAATGTAAGGGGAACTTTGTCATCTCTATAACAATAATCCTTATCACTGCACCATAACTACTAACTGAGGTCTGGACATCACAAGAAAAACACGTTCCTCCATTTTCACCTTATATGTTTCAAAGGGAGAGGACCCCACTGAACCTTAGCAGCTCCCTTCAGTCCCAGTCCTTGGAAGGTTCCTGTATTTGTCATTTGAGGGCCCTCTGTGTTGGCTCTCCTGCACCAAATCTTGCAGGGGAAATGAAGCCGGACTATGTTTTCTCAAGCCTCATCACAACACCAGATATGCGCTGATATCTGTTCAGTCATATGATGCTGGCAGATATGGAGTCACATTATCTTAACACCTTTGTCTTTGTCTTCTTTTCCGATGTAACAAGTGCTATATGTGTCTACATTTTTCAATTTGTAGGTTTTATGCAATGACTCTTTTCCTGTTCAGATGCTTTCTTTCCTGTAAGCCATTTCCTTGCCTGCATTCTCCCACTTCTTTCCAGTTTTGCTAAATTCCTTTTTCCTCTCTGTCCCTTTTTGCACGCTTTCTCTGTTCCTAGTGCAGAATTGAGGGGATGACCAGAGCCAGGTAAACCGCTGAACGCATATATACCTTTCTGAATACATCCTGTGCACCTGGACCTTCACTTCACCCATCACATTCTCTCACCAACCTGCTTCTCTGATGACTGCTGCTGTGTGTTGAAGCTCTTATGCATCTCTGCACATTATACCAGTAGAAATGATAAGAGCACCATACTGCCCTTTTTTCTTCTTGAGTGCATTGGGGTGCAAGAGCAACCAGGAATGCTGAAAATGCCCTGGTTGGTCAATTGGTCAACAAGAGTCTTTACTCTGACTTCAGCTGAGGGTGGAAAAAAACCATCACACAATTCATGACATGTTGTGCACATCATATATTATTTTTCACTGTGTTATATCTCTGTGTTTTAAGAGTTTAATTAAAAGTAGGATTTTATCACTAATGCAATGGACTCAAATTCATTTCTAATGATTACATCATGCCTGTCAAGTAAACTGCTAAGATCTTAGAACAACATAGCTAGAAAGACTATCAAACAAAAGTTACTCTTTTATATATGACAGATGCACAAAAGGCTGGTTTTGTTTTTTTGTTTTGTTTTTTTCCCAGAGGAAGAACAAATTTGCCTTGATTAACAAGTACTCACTGTTTAAGCCAACTTTTTATGAAGCTTTATTAATGTATTCTTTTAATAAAAGGTCTGAAAAATATGTTCAAAACAAGGAATTTTCTCAAATATACCTTTAGAAAAAAGTAAATCCTGTGACTTTTTTAGCCTACCTTGAATATAATGTTTGGCAATTTGACAGCCGCAGTTACCAAACTAATATTAACAACAATAATGATAATGATAGAAAAAATTTAAAGATATTTTTTTTTCTCTTCACAGATTGTTCCAGAGTGCAAAGACCAGAACTCCTCCACCTTCCATTTCTTGCACTAAAATCTGAAGACACCAATAACAAACACTTGAGCTGCTCTGTCTCCACTCCAGAAGACACCTCTCCTTCGCATCATGCTTCATCCACACCTCTGCATTCATCACCCATAGCAATAAATGCAAAATCTCCATTGTTGTCTTCTACTAATGAGGCAATGAACAGTCCTGCCAAAAGACACCAAGCTCCTCCCAGAATCACACCAGTCCTTCCAACATCCCCTACTGAGCAAACTGTCCAATCACAGTTCAGTAATCAGAGCCTGGCCAACAGAAACATCCAGATACCCATGGAGCGTGCACCAAACCAGACAGAAACCCAGGAAACTCTTGCAGACAGGAAAAATGTTTCAACAAACTTAACATCAGCACTCAGAGCAGAGCCACCAGCTAGTGCTGAATCTGCTGGAACACCTGCAACTCAATCAGTCCAGGCCAAGAGGGCATTGTTTTGTAGTGCCCAATCAAAGATACCAGTAAGAAGAACAAAAAGTGAAGGCTATGTTCATGCTCCTGTAGCCTCAGTTGGCCAAACCCAGTCAGCGATACCACAGGTCTGCACAGATGCTACTATGAATGACCAACTTTGGAGCAAGCTGGAGCCTGGTAGTCATCGAGACAGCATGTCCTCCTCCTCCAGCATCTCCTCCAGTGACACAGTCATTGACTTGTCCCTGCCAAATCTGGCAAGGAAGAGCCTGAGCAGCCTACCCTCAGCTAGCAGCACCTGTGATCAGCCCTGGGGCCACTGCCGTCACTCGGCTTTAGTTCCTTGCAACACCATGCGAGTCAACAAGAGCAAGTCCAACCCCAACCTTCCACAGAGCGAGTGTCCCATACATGAGCTTCAGTCCCGCCCCCTGCAGTCCCCTCAGGAAGCATCTTTGGACTCGGTGAACAGATTGACTCAAAGGAGGCACACCTGGAGCCGCCTCTTCATGGAAGAGCTCAAACAGTCGTCAGGCAGAAGTCGACCTTCCTCCACAGCTACGTCCGTGGCAGCTACAACCTGTATGTCTAAAAGCCTTGGGGATCTAACATCAGACGACATCTCCTGTAACTTTGATAGCAAGTATCGCAGCATCAGCCGCAGCTTCATTATCAGGCCACACAGAGACCAGGTGCACAAGGGTGGCTTGCATAAAACAAAGTCACCCTGCAACCTCACAGAGCAGCTCCGGAAGCTAACAGATGTGGAGCCCCTAACTGCTAGTGACTTTGCTGCTGAAAACCAAGCTAAAGACCCTCAGGAGGAATATGTTGAGGAGACCCTAGTGCGAAGGACATCCTCAAGGAGTCAAAGCCGTGTGCGCTACATTGCAAACAGAGCCAAGAAGGCACAGGAAAGGCAAAGGCTCCAGGGCCTGGTCCAAGGCAGAAGTGCAAGCTTTAGCCTTACTGGTAGCATCAGCAGCGGAAGTAGCAGCAGCCCTATTGAGGAGCGGGGGAACCCCGAAGGGGCATGTTGCGTGGCCCGGAGTCCTTGTAACAGCCTAGACCTACTGAGTCAGCTTACCCCCCTAGGAACCCCCTCCCTCAGACAGCCCCAGTCATCCCCAGACTCTGAAAACAGTGAGGTCTTTTTCATGCTCAAACTCTAAGGGCTGGCTGACTTGGAATTGATTGTGAGAAACACAGCTAGAGATTTGTTTGGGATAAAGTCCAGTTTTTCTGAAAAATCTGCATATCTTGCAAAATATCTCACAGAAAAAGAATCAACCCAGATTACTTCAACCTCTCATATAAAACTGTGTTCCACTAAATTAGTAACACATAAACAATCTATTCTGTATTGTTACATTGCACAAGATCCATTTTTGTAACTTTGAGGAAATATTGTCTTGACACTGGAGAGTTGATTGTTGTAAAGGCAACTTCTACAGCTCTGTAATTTGTTTGCACCAAATGTTAGATAAATGCCAGAATGTATTTAGTGAAAATACCAGGTGTTTTTATATGTTTCTGTTAAATGTGATCTACACTCAAGTCTTACTTTGCAACTTTACATGAGCATACAGTAGCAATAGATCACAACTAGAGGACAGGATTTGAAATGTTCCATTCTTTTTATTTACTCGAACTGTATACTGTAGATATTCCTTGACTGATTTTACTAATTATGTTAAGGCGTTATAATACTAACTAGCCCATCCATCTACAAGCAATATTTTGAAAATGATGGCATGGTGTCATGTTGAAGATAATGTACAGCTTGAAGCTCATCACTGAGGCTTGTCTAATCTTTTTGTTGAAAAAATAGAAAGAGTCACTCCTATGGTGCAGGATTAAAGGTCTTAGTATTCTGTATACCTTGTTTTTGCATTTTGATCAAGCTGCCAATATTGTCCTGACCTGTAGCATGTCACGCAATTTAGATCCTGTACTTTAAAGCAGTGGCAGACTACTCCATACCAAGTTTTGCCCTTTTTAGTTGACTGCATGTTCTTTTATGCACTGTAATGTTTTATCCTAAGGCTGTGCTTTATTTTACAAAGAGTTTTTATATGAAGATTTATCAATATTCTAAAGCTCGTTTTTTGGATTGTCTGATGGTCTCAAAAGCATCATGTCTGAATGCTTGTGTTCTCATTGGTCTGTGGTACTAAAACAAGATGGAGGTGATCTGTATCAAAGCACGTTTATTTGTCAACCTGCTGTATTGTTTGCACTGCCATGCCAGTTCTTTGTGCAAAATTTTAGGGACAATATTTAATTCAAATCTTGTTGAATTATGACCTAAATAAATCTCAAATCAATATTAACTTAAGATTTTTGACAGCTCATTTATTTCATTTCCATTTAATCAGTGGTGAGGCGGAGACAAAGGCAAGCTGTGTTAATAGATGGTTGAGCTGAGCCTCATCCAAGCTGACATATAAAAGCCTTTGGCCTTGGTCTTGGCAGACTCCGCTTGCTGCTAATTATGGGCTGTGCTTAGGTTTGTGTTTACCAGACATCACCTCTCTCAACCTCTCTGGCAAAGCCCTCCAGACCTCCTGCAGGACAGGATAATGTTCTAGAACAAAGAATTAAGGCTGTACAACAGACAACATGTTCAACTAGTCATTGAAGAGGAAAAATCCTTTTGATTTTGTCTTGCCACCCAGGTTTACACTACTGTTGACTTAGTCTGCCCAGACAATGGAGGCCTGCAGGCATGATGGATTTTTAAATTGGAAGATAGTATTGGCCTGGGTCCCTGGAACAAAAACTAACGTGATGTGTCCATTGGTGTCTGAGTGTCCTACTTAGGGTTAATGTTCAGCAAGATAAACCTAATAAAATCCACTTGGAGGATATTTGAAGTGAAAATGCAATTGCCAAAAGCAAAATGCTGAAAATTATAAATGATAGCGAACTACTCCGCACTCACATGACTTCATCACTGTCACTTAATTAGCATCTTGTAACAATTAGGTTTCACATGCTCACCTCTTCAACAAAAACCTTTCCTCCTGGACCTGATCTGAGTGAGCAGAACAGTTTGAAAGAGCACAGCGCAAGACTGTAGATATGTGTAGATGAGTTTTCTTAATGTCCCCACAACCTCTGTATTTGTGGAACCCTAAACCTAAGCAAAAGTTCATGACACATTTTCTTGTAAGTGATGGTCCAACCCTTAAATGTGTCATGGTGACCTAAAATTTAAAACATCATGTGATACAAAACATTGAAGAACAATTAAAAGACTTGTAAAAGTTTCAAAGCCTTTTATTAGCCAAAAAAAAGCACATTTATGCAAGTGTCAGGTTGCATTTGTTTTGGCAAGTTTCATTTCTGTCCTTTTCAAACTGACAAAATCCATTAACTTTAAGATTAGGTAAATTTGCAAACATACGATTTTAAGGCTCATTTTTGCAGTGTTCTGTAGTACATGGAATATAAAGTAGTCATACTTTAGATGAAATGCCTAACTTCCCAGTTGATAAAACATATTAGTTTCCACCCTCAGAGCTCATTTCTGGCACAGTACACATCTTTGGAAAGAGTGCAGACCCTGTGGGACCTGGGATGATAATTACAATGTTATGGATTTGTGCATATCTTAAAGGAAGCGCATGAGGACATGCCTCTTGGAAACCTCAATTCTCCAGTACCCTCCAAATTTATGAATCCCAAATCTAAGCTGTCAAGCTGCCTGTGCTTTCTCAGGACACTGATTTGTCAGTCAAAGACTTGTCCATTGTCAAGTCTGTGGTTTCCAAAGCTGACGGCCACCTCTGGCGAGCTGTCAGACACTGCCGGGCCTCTTCTTCTGCTCTGTTAGACTTTGTGAAGCATGACATGCTCATTTTAGCTCCACAGACTCCGCTCCAGCCAGTACACAAATACAAAGGACTGCCTCATTAGGATTCCAAGAAAACTGCAGTGTCCCTCTTAAAGCTGTATTTATCTAGACTATTTGGCACAGACTGGCCTTTCAAATGAAACCACAGAGTCCAGTCTAGCACTTTGGGCCTGAGAGAATGCTTTGGTGAATACAGCGCCTGCTTTCAAAATGAAATCACATCCTGTTTTTAAGGTTTTGTGGTTGTAAATCAGTTTTGCCTGCAATGCTCATGCTTTTTTGTTTTGTTTTTTGGTGCGCGGATATTTATTATTATTGCAAATTATGTCAATTTGAAGTTGTGGGTCAGGAGGGGCCTTAAAAGAGGCAAGAGACAAAGTGAATTTATGAGGATTTTTTTCTCTTCCATGTTGAGCTAATGACATAAAACAGATTGAATGTTGGTTTAGAAACAAAATGACAAAACTATGTAATGTGTAAGTTGTAACTGATAAACCTGAAATTAGAAACATGAACACAATCAAGACAAGAACATAATTTAAACAAATAAATACATTTGATAAATAAAAACTGTAATCATTAAATCAATAAACAAAACATTTAAAATGTAAAACAATATTGTAGTAAATAATAACAAATTTTGACTACCTAAAGATAGCAAGATGTAAGTTAAAACCAACCGAGTATGAAAATTTTTTGATCAAACATAAAATCAGAGCTGTGATGATTGGACTCTTGTACCTTTGCCTATTTTGGCTGTGACCATGTTGGCTCTTGAGGCCTAAGTGACCGGGGACAGAACTGCTAAACCACAGGAAGTCAAAGGTGAGCCAAAGCTAACACTCGCTTACTGTCTTGATAAGACTGTTAACTTGATCCAGAATTTGTGCAACAAAAATCATTTGATGGTGTTGTTAGTGTAACTTACTAGGCAAGGCAGGGAAAAGTTTATTTGTACAGAACAATTCATACACAGGGGAATTCACAGAGCTTTACAAACATGGAAAAGAGACAGGTTAAAAACACACAATTCCAGTTAAAACATAATAAAATATAAATATCAATGAATTAAAATAGAAAAGGTCCGAGTGCAGATAGAACCCTTTCAGTTGTATGCACAGTTGAACAGAACTGTTTTCAGCCTGGATTTTAACACTGTCAGAGTAGAGCTGTTTTCAACCTGGACTTTAACACTGTCAGAGTAGAGGCCTGTCTCAGTGTTCCACAGTTTAGCTGCATGGAACTGAAACGCAGCTTCAGCCTGTTTAGTCCTGACTCTGGGCTCCAGCAAAAGGCCTGTCCCTGAGGTTCTCAGGGTCCGAGATGGTTCATATGGG
>JAPTYQ010000028.1:34549485-34566347 GCA_029814465.1 Ostorhinchus cyanosoma | reverse complement strand
GGATTTCATCATTTCAGGTGTGATTTTACACCTAAATAAACAAAACTCACCTCACTTGATGATCATTTCCTTGTTAAGGAACCTTAGTAGTTTCATTTATGTGTAAAACAACTTGATACAAATGACATGAAACATTTACAACAGTATGGATATAAAGCCCACATAAACCATACTAAAGCAAACATAAAGCACAAGAAATAACAGTAAAATAAAAAAATAAAAAAAGCAGTTGCTCATCATTTTATCCTGCATATTTTGGAGTTAATTTCAAGTTAACATAAAACAATAACAGTGCAAACTTATAATAAATCAGCTTATTTTGCAATTGTAGCTCCATTTACAGATATTTGGCAGTTTTTCTTAATACAAGACTTTATCTGTTCATCCCCTAATTTCTTCACTTGATGATATTACTGAAAACATTACAATTTGACGCCCACATAACCACTTTTACACTTCTACTAGGATGTTATTTGACAACAGAGCCTATCGTGCTGTATTTTCTATACAAAAAAACGCTACAGGGGAAAAAAAAAAGTTTTAATCCAGAAAATTTATATAACAGTGCTATTTTTCACGGTATAACGGCAGCATTAACAGCCATGACCCTGAGTGACTTTTTAACAGCCATCCATTTCCTCCAATAAAAAGCCAATAACGGTGAAACATCAACATTTACGCACAAGACACACAAAAAAACACCAATTCAGTTAAAATGGCGGAGGATGTCAAGTCTTTAAGGCAAGAAAATGTGTAAAAAAAAAAAATAAATAATAAAAACAAAAAAAAACAAGTGTCCGAAATACCGTAAAAATGCATTTTTACTGAAAAACGAACCCTGTCACCCATTCCGGCAAACATCTCAAATGAATGAGCACAATTTCCACCTCAAAAACCGTTAAGTGTTAAGTGCTTCATGCAATAATCTCGGTGAAACTGGTTTTTATCATTTTAATGTGTTAAGAACAGTTAGGCCAATTAAGCGGCTGCCATTATGATTTATATTTTTTTAAGATGAAAAGCTTTGTGGTTGATTTTTTTTTCTCCACAACGATAAAACGCTTCACCGCCAAGAAAAAAACCTGACACCTTAGCAAACGCGGTTGTTTCCAAGATTCAATTGTCTAAAATAATTAAAGGAAAATGATGAATGTGTAATTTATTCGTGGTTGCGGATCGTTTCGGAACTGAAATTTGGCTTACCATCTCTGATCTCCTGCGGCTCCGGGGCTCCGACTGCGCATGCGCGGGCCCGCTATACAGTCACCGCTCGTTGGACACAATGAAGAGTTCGGACGGAGCCGCTTCACTTTAAGCAATAGTCAATATATGTGCAAATAACCCGGCCTATAATCTACTTGTCTGATGTCGCTTCGGGCTCAGGTACAGCCTCCTTAAAGACTGACGACTTCCTGCAAACATCTGCCTTATCTCCACCAGAATCCACCCCTTAATCATAAGCATTTATTATATAATTAGCAGGATATAGGTCACGTCGATACTGCAGTCAAGGTTTTAGCAAGCGTCACACAAAAACAAGACAGCACATTTTTTCTTTAAGATCTTTAATTTGAACATACATTAAAAAAAATGTTAGATCAAACAGGATCTGTATGCATGGGAGGGAAAAAAAACAAAAAAACAAAACATGTACTCCACAAGATGAAGTGAGGGGTGCCAAATTTAATTCTTTTTTTCACAACCCCACAAGAAAACCCTCCAGATCTGAATGAATGTACCCTTTGGAGTACAAAAAAAGCTCTTGCAGTAGCTGCACCTTTAAATGAGGCCTGACAAACTCCTTAATCCCAGAAACATTTATAAAAAGCAATTATGAAATACGCATTTTCTGCCATTACAACTAAGCAATATATGCAAGAAAAATATTAGATTCTTATGGGATTGTGAAGCTCTAACTAAACTGAAATCCAAAATATAAATTTGCAAAACCATCCAACTTTCAGAAAAAACTTCAATGCTTATCACACACCCCACATACAAGAAAGTTTAAAAAGGGATTGTGAACATCCACCTACCATTGTAAATTGTTCGTATCAGAACTACAAACCCTTGACATTTCTTGTAGATTTACAGTCAAGCAATGCACGCTGCTGTCCCAGTTGTTCAAGAATCTTTCCAGAACGCACCCAAGACTGAGCAACACCGTACCAAAGCAGTTACCAGTACTGTAGAAGGCTTAATTACTCCAATTCTATGTGAAACATCTTATCCACAACTGTCCATGTTTGATCGCTGAAGAAGAATTTTGTACAAAACAATGTCTGAGACACTTCAAGACATCAGTATGTCAAGTCGCCAACTGCCAGCAGCAAAAAGTTGTCACAAAATGAGAGAAATTAATTTAGTTGAAACTTTAAAGACCACCTGAATCCAATTATCCCTGCAAAGAGATGTTAAAAAAGAAAAAGGCAAGACTGCAAGCATTACACAGGCTACTATAAAGAATCTGAAGTCGAACACTTCATCTTTTGAGACTAATGAATTTGGGGTGCAGGGAAACAAAAGGCCAATATGTTACCATGCTATGGTGCTTCAAATTTGACTGCGTGTTTGAAAGTAGCCCTGTCGGTGTTGGCATCTTCAATAAAACTGCATCTAAAACATTTAAGACAAGTGCCCCCCTGAAAGAGAAAAGTAGACAAATCAGGAAGCATTACGACACTGCTTGTTATGTACAGCATAAGAATAAAGCAAAACGAGACAATCTCCATTGTCATTCCACTAATCCTGAGAAGCTGATCTAGATCGTGAACGAGACCGGGAACGGGACTTTGAGCGAGAGGCCGAGCGCTTCTCCCTCGACTTTGACCTGCGTTCGTCGTCCTGTGGGGACGGGGAGCGAGACGCAGACTTGACGGCACGTTCTTCTTTCCCGTTCTCCACCGGGGAGGCCGAGCGGCTGCGAGACTTCTTTTCACCCGACATCTCCTTTGATCGGCTACGGGAGTCTCGCTCTGACTTCACCTTGGAACGGCTCTTTGATCGGGACTTAGATTTACGCTCAGCTGAATGGGATCTGGACTTGCGAGACCGTGAACGAGATTTGGATTTGTGGGATCGAGAGCGGGACCTGCGGTTGCGAGAGCGGGACTTGCTTCCTCCTGACTTAGAGCGGGACTTTCTTCCAGACCTGGAGCGGGAACGATGACGTCTCTTGTTGCTACGGGAACGAGACCTATAAAGAAACAAAATCATGGGATTAAAGCCATCGATCAAAACTTTGCAGATTGTGGCAATTAACCCTTTATATCACTGATGCCTTTGTCTGGTCTTTAAATGTCAAAGTGGTTAAGAGTCTCTAACATGTCAAATGCCTTATTGGGTTCACAAACCAAAATATCCCGTTCAACAACAGAGAAGAGTAAAGTAACCTGAAAATTCACATTCATTTCCTTTGTTACATTATACAGGTGATTAAATCAAAACAGACCCACAGATACAGCATTATATACTCTACCTAGCAACCAATGAAAGACACAGCTTTGAATCTCACCTGGAGTGGGATCTGGAGCGGCTCCTGGAGCTCCTGCTTCTGTGGCTTCTACGGCTCCGACTGCGGGAGCGGCGACGACTACGAGATCTAAGAAAACAAAATATATAAATATGTATCACATATATCAAAGAGTGGAACTTCACTCAACTCCTGTATAAAATTCACTTTCAACTAAAGGAAACATTGTGCCCTTATTGGAAATAGAGACCAAAACCTTTTGGAAAAACCTCACCTGGAGCGGCTGCCAGAGTAGGATCTCCGTCTGCGTGGACGATCCTCCACCAGACGGATCTTCCTCCCATTGATGTCTGTGCCATCCAGCTTGTCAAGGGCCCTCTTCATGTCTGAGTGACTCCGGAACTCAATAACTCCCTCATTGGTGCGCTCCTTGTGAGCATCTGCATAGGTCACCTCTCCTGCCTGACGCATGAAGTCCTACAACAAAAACATATCAACACATTTTTAAATGTTCAACATGAATCTTCACAGTTAACACAGAACATTTTGTAAAACTCGTTCCCACAAATGGATTTTATGGCTTACTTCCAGTACTAAAATGCATACCTTAAGATCCTGCCAGCTGCAGCGACTGGACAAGTTCTCCACTATGAGGCGGTACTCTGTACGGACTGGGGGTCCATACTTATCTCTGCCAGAGCGGCTCCGGCTGCTGTATCCACTACCTTTAGAAAACAAAGAGGGCATGGACAAAATCAGAAACAAAAATGGACATGCTGTACATAACTACTGGCTTGGATCATCAAATCAACTCAAGGCTGAGAACTAAAAGCCCAAAGTGGCATAATACTGAATTTAATAATGAAAGAGTCCTTCTGATCCCATATTCAAGCACAAAGCTTCATGTAAGTCATCTACAAGCCTCTGCATGGGCTCTTAAGTTTGTATTGTTCGGCATTTGAAGTTCTCTGCCGCAAAGAACACCACTGCATCTGTTTCCAGCAATACAAATCCTTTCTTACTCCTG
This sequence comes from Ostorhinchus cyanosoma, assembly GCA_029814465.1. Taxonomy (NCBI): domain Eukaryota; kingdom Metazoa; phylum Chordata; class Actinopteri; order Kurtiformes; family Apogonidae; genus Ostorhinchus; species Ostorhinchus cyanosoma. The sequence continues at coordinate 34,561,848 of JAPTYQ010000028.1, read as the reverse complement.
TACATCACACTGTGATGATTTAGCTGCATAAACAAATGGACAGTGATGTTCTTTCAAGACTTCTGAACCCTGTAACACAAACAGAAAGGAGGCATCCACATCGGTTCCAGTCAAGGACACTCTTTGACCAATTCAATTTAATCTGTGTAAAGTGACACATACACCAATCTTTGTTTAAGGCTGGATGTCAGTCTGCAATTTTGTTTTCCAGTTTTCTCACTTACAACATTTGTTTTGATTGTAAGCTGATTACTAGAGCCGCTCCACTTATGTTTGCTGTCAACATAGAAACCAATGGCAATCCTCACCATCGCCCCTGGTCTATTGGCAAAAGGCTGCTGTCATCATGGCTTCCGGTTAGGTCAGCCAAGGATCAAGGGGGGGGCAAAGGTCACACACACATTGTAAGGTGAAAGCCAAGGCCAAACGGGACAGGCAGTCATCTTAGCCAGTCATCTTTAGCCTCAATGGACTCAGCCTCAGCCCGCAACTGGACTCTTTCAAATTGAAACATCAAGGACTTTTGTTAATGTTGAATATAGAAATATATACCAAAGATAAAGTAAAAATACACAGTTCACATGAAAATGTTGGGCTACTTCTAATGACTAAGCTATAACTGCACTAGCTACATTTTGGGAGGTTTTTTGTGGTTGATTTAAGATGAAAACAAAGCTTGAAAATTTATATCTTTAAACACTCATAAAATTTACTTTATAAGGGCCAACTTTGTAAATACAGATAATCTCTGAAAACATCTCACTACAGTTAGAGCTTGTACTGTTTGAGGGGTGTGTCCTGCAGATAGCTGTTTCTTCCAAAACTGATTAAGAATTAAAAAAAAAAAAGAAAAGAAAACCCACAGTGAGCAAAAAAGGGCAATTTGCAAACCCTTGAAAACTAAGTGAGACCAGCAGGATGGGCTCTAACGAAAGAACAAGGCTAAAACTGGATAAAAAAAAAAGGTTAAACTATTTATCAGCTAAATACATCTTCTTATCTAGTCATGTTACAAACAACTGAATAAACTGTTGCATATATAATAACACAATTAATTGTATATTTTATTAATCTACAAACTAGCATGCATTCTGCAGTCTACCATACGTGTTGTGGTAATTATCATTAACTAAACACTGGCAATAAAACTGATACTATATGATTAATAGTAATGAAACTGTGTAGATATCTTTAAAGTGTTGAAGCGAGTGTCTTAACATTAACAATATCACACCAAAAAAATCAGCTTTGTGTGCAGTCCACATCGACACCTCACCCCAGGGGGAAGGGGAACAGAGGGTATCTTGTAATAGACTGCACTTACTGCGCCCACCACCCCAGTAACCCCCACCGTAGCCATCTCGGTCTCGCCGTGGTCCCCGGGCATGTTCGACTATCACCCGCTCTCCGCACAGGTCCTTCCCATTCAGCTCGTACACGGCGTCATCGGCGTCTCGGTTATCCTCGAACTCCACGAATCCATAGCTAGTAAAAAAGATATAAAGTTAGAGACAATACGTTTAGAAGTTAGATGGCATACACGGATCTTAATGTTGGTCCAGGTAATAAAGCGTTAGCCAGGCCCGCTAGCATGAGGCTAAAGCGAACACAAAGACGCCATGTTGGCCATGCGACATTTGGCACATGAATGGGAATAAAGTTATCAGAACAAAAAGCATTTGAAAATATAGTTGTGAGAACGACAAAAGTTAACATCTGCATTGGCTAAATAACTTCTCTTTCGTGTAAATGTGTGCTTATTGCAAAGAAAGCATTGCACGTTCGCTGACGTCGATAACAGAGCGTTGTGCGTCCATGCTAACATTCATGCAAACATTAGCTTCCCCGCGTATTCATTTCTCCATGAAACCCACCCGTTCTTTAAATCGATCTCCATGAGTTTCCCATATCCGCTGAAAAACCGCTGGATGTCCTTCTCGCGGACATGATAACTCAGTCGTCCAATATACACACGAGGCATTCTTCACAGTCCGAAGTTCTCCTGGACTTCTCCTCTCAAGGCCTGCTAACACGCTGAAGGCTCCGCCGCTATCGTCGGAGTGAGAGATACGGCGTCTCGTGTGGTTCAACAAGACGTTTGAGAATTGACCAATCAGCGTCAGACTACGCAAGTTTCCGGTGGAGAATTTGAAATTAAAAGTAACGCCGAGTTTTTAGAATACAAAAAAATAAAAGCATGAACAGAAAGGGCAAAAATATTGTCCTACTGTAAATGACCTGAATAAAAATAGTTATTACCATTATCGCTAGATATTTTACACCTTTCCTGGACATCTTGTAACACTGCGTGAATTGTCATTTTTCTACAAAGCCGCAGAAATGTCAGACAAGTCAAGCTTTATTGACTTATCTAATCTCTCAAAAAAGGTGCTTTAGGAGAGAACAAAAACATATATCAGTATTTTGCATATGATATTCACTGTCAGTTTTATTAAGACAGAGAGGAAAATGAACTTTGTCAGTTATCCTCATTATAACCACTTATCTATTACTCAGTTAATCTGCTTTTTTTATATATCACAAATGAATACATTTACGAGCATTTTAATGTTGTAGATGGTCAGTGGGTTCTACTGTGTAAAAGAAAAGTAAAAAAAAACTGCATCAGGAAGATGCAACTGAAAAATCTTGATGAACCCTGAGAGTCCTGACAGACTGCTTTCTCTGCCATTCCAGATGACTTTTTCAAAACATTAATTGAGTCATTGCTCAGATGTATGGATTCAGTCCTCCAAACTAATGGGAGTCTTACATTATATTAAAGCTTTTTCCACAGCACCATGCCTTCATATTCTGATGTTATTGTAGCAGGTTTGTGTTTTCAAAATAAAGAATATGTATTATTTCTACATTATTTTTGTATGCGACAAGACTTTTGTCCAAGTAAAATCTGACCTGTTTTTAATTAAATGATAAAACTCAATGATACAAACCTTTACTTTGGTATAATAATCAAACTCTAGAGAGGTTTGAGTTTCATATAAGACATTTCTGATTGCAATAGATCAACTACAAGTCATTATTTGTTGTTTCTACAACTTGGATAAGCAACAGGACTTTGTTGGGGATTCTACATCTTTTTCCACTGAATAGAAGTATAAAATAGAATAAAATCAAAATTGGTGTTATCTTTTCTTTGCCAACAAGTCTTTTTGAAACTTAAAAAAATAATTAAAAACATGAAAAAAAAAAAATGTCACTGAAACACTTTTGACCACAACGGTACCCGAATTGCATTCCATATTCAAGACAATTTTTAGAACCAAACTATGACTTGTGCATTATATTCTTGACTTAATCTTTTGTCTAGTTTATTCTGATTTTGCCATTTCTTTGTGAATGTCTTATACTTCAGGCTCATGCATGGATTGTCACCACTGTTGATTTTCTGTCATCAGTCTTCATTTGCTCTTGGTGATTTTTAGTGTATTAGATGTTTTATGCTCATCAACAACATGAAATCCATCTGTTGAAAACTGTGATCAAAAGTTTCAGCTGCTTTCAGCCATGCTATGTCCCATGTTGTCTACCTTAACCTGCAGATCAACCAAACATGCTGTGCACTGCAGCAGAGCCTCCCAAGATCACTACTAAATACCCAAACACCTTTAAAATGCATACCACATGGTGATTTAGCCTCACTTATATCAAACCATTTTATACAAACTTCATGTACCCACAGAGAGAGCAGAAGTGGAGAGAGAGTTAAGATTTTATTTTGTAAAAATCAGGTTTTAAAAGGATTTCAGCCAGATCTTCTTATCCATTGATCTCAAACAAGTACACAACCAGTATCAGGTATCCACTTATTCCTGACTTGCTCGAGGAGACAAAAAAAAAAAAGTTTGGCGTCAGATCTGAGGTGCCTGCTCAGAAGCTGCTTTTAAAAATGTATTGGTAGACTATACTTGGTTGGGTATTTTAAGGGATTTCAACAAGCATGAGCCCAAAAACAAGACCTTAGATCTCCAGTCTTGGAAATAATTTGCTGATCTACACTTGAGAAACTAAAGAGAGAGGGGCAACAAGTGTTCATTGATGTCTCAAAAGTATTCACATGTTAACTGTAAAATTTGCTAAATCTGTTTCACGGCCTCTTCATCTTCTTCCATACAATACATGATCAAAGCGTCCTGTGTCTGGAACCTGTTAGAGACTAGGGACAGGATTCATAACTTCCTATGATACTGTATGTACTTAGGCAAGAGACTCTAATTAAACAGGGACATAACCTTTAGTTTAAGCAGCTCTGTGCTCAAGAAAAAAGTACAGTAACTAATTATTACCGTACATCATCTTATCTCAACTACAATTTGATGATATGATGGAGAAATGTAATTGAGACCCAAAATATTCATGTAGTGAACTGAAAGTGGGGACTAAAAAATGAGAAAAGATTCAAGCCATGTTAATTCAGGATTTTCTTGCAGGAATCAAGAATCACAGCAAATGAAAAAAAAACCTAAGGGGTGCAGGGTTCATCTGCCAGACAACAAATCAAATGCATCCAACATGTTATGTAGTACACATCATCCGCTTACGGTGCCTGAACCCCATCTGCCTGTCAACTTCAGATACTCTCTCACTCCCTGACTGGTTAGGCCACCACACAACTAAACAACAGCCAAACCCTCCCGCAGTTCGATTCAGAGAGTCCTTTTAGCCAAATCAAGAGGCCGCCCAACCCCAGTTCTGGCCGCCCTGTGGAGAAAGAGGTGGGCCGGCAGAGGGAGGGCGACCCCAGCATCAGCTGTCTTTAGTTGGCTTTGGCGCGGAGCTGCGCCCTCTTGCCCGTCACAGCCTGGAAACCGGTCTTGATGCTGGCGACGGAGCAGCGGGAGTGGCACGTCTCGCACTGAAGGAAATAGAGACGAGTGTCCTTCTGCAGGATGGTTTCTGGAGAGCGGCAGGTGTGACACGTCACGTATTCCTCTGTAGGGTTGAGAGGACAGTTATTAGTGTCATCCTACAGGAGTGAACAGTGCCAACTTTGTCAAATTTAAAAACAATACTTACTGATATATCTTCTCAACACATTTTCTATCTGTTTCTGTTGAAATCTGCCTTTGATCACAAGCTGGTTATTTCCATCTATGGACCCACTGAGAAAATAAAAAAGAAACAAAACAGAAAGTTAAAGCTTTTTTCCAAAACAAACATTAGCACAACATTTCAGAAGATCTAGACAAATCCATAAACTAGGATACTGCTAGTTTGAACAAGTTCAATTTACAGGAAGACAAATTTATGACCCTAGGATATTTTTCAAAGTGTCTTTGCTCAAATACAGTACAACAGGCCTCAGTTATTTTTTAACCATGTTGCAATCCAGTTAACATTACATTTCTAAGGATAATTTGTGTTTTAATTTCAGACAATCAAATTTTAAGACTTCTAAAGGATGGAACCTGAAAGGAACTTAAGGCTTTTCATGTCTATCCATAGTGGCAAAAGTGTGTTAAAGATATGAAAGAAAAAAGTCTGTTAAAGGTGGACGTGACTTTCATAGCAATTTTAGATTTTTCTGTCTACAAATTGTAGCTACTGATTTGAGTGTTTTATTCCATACAGTACAGCAGGCTCCAAATTCATTCCTAACACTGTTACTGTGTTAGATCTTACTCAACTAATCACTTTCTTGATTTTTTTTTTAATGAGAGCTGACACTGTATTTGCCCGAACAGCACACTGCTGGAGATGTATCAGTAAATTGTGACTGGACTCAGTTTGGATTACCATTTGCTAAATTTTGGTTTTGATACATCAGATTTAAGCCATTTAAAAGGCCTCAAATTCAGACTACCACCCACCTTGTTCCCAACTCAGCCAACAGGAAAGCAAGAAGATGTTTTGGCTGACGATGCAACCTGTGATGAAACAAATGAAAGACTTTCAAGATCTCATTTCCAACATTCAAACCCTTAAATAGCAGATTTGACCAGTGAGTGTAATAAAAGGCTTGGGTCAGTCTGTGTGTATGAGCTCACAGTTTGCAGATGTCTGTGAAGTTGACGAAGGAGGTTTTCTTGGTTCCCACTCGGACCACCTGAGGAGGCTTCATCACAAACTTCCTCTTCTCTCCAGCCACCATGTCTGGGTTCTTCTCTCTCATGATGTTGAAGACTCGATTCAGGAGCTGAAAAAGAGTAGAGAAGTTACTTCAGTATTGTAAAGTTATACGAAGAAAACATCTCAGTCCAGACATCTAAACACAGTATTATTCTGGACTCAGACAACACAATATTTCTGTTTATTCTGATGTTCACTGCATGTTGTGAGACATGACTGACAACACATTTCCTCCAACTATCCACTGCTTGACTAATTTTTTATATCAAGTAGGAAATGCTGGTGATCAATTTCTTCTTACATGAAATAAATGACTGACTGTCAGACATGTTCAAACTGAGACCCTACATCTGCTAAATCAGACTATAATCCATCTGATATTGTCTATTCTGAATAAAGCATTACATCACAAGCTATTTTTTTGGTTTGGTGATCAATATTTGAAACTCATCATGAAACTCCCATTTTCATACCCACCAGACACAATGCACAAACTCATAAATGGGAAGTAGTTACGTAATAAACTTCATTTATTCAAACAGTTTTCAATGTGCTCATAATATTTTACAATTTGGACTTAGATCACTTTTATTATTACTTTTAATCTACAACTGATTTAAGTCTTGGCTTGAATTTCAGAAAACCTGGGACATGAAACTCACTAAAATTGGAAAAATTAAATTGCTCTACAATCTCTGACCTGCAGAGATATACCTATAGAGTTGAATAATGTCCTTAATGTAACAGTTCTGTTTCCATATTCCGAACTCTCTGATGAGAAAAAGCTGCCATTCTTCATTACAGGTATGTAGTGTGTTAGCGTTTAGTTGTACCTCATCATAAGTGTAGTCTCGTTCAGAGCCGGCCCATGCTGGTCCTGTAGAGGAGCTGAAAGAGATTCCATCGTTGTTCTTCCCCTCGTCATCCTCAAGAGCTAGAAATAGATTATATTTAACACCTTTAACAGCTGTGTCCACTCTAAAAAAATAAAGTTTAATGAGACATTTAGTAATGTTTTTTTTACCATCATCCTTCTCCAATGCATCTCCCTCATCAAAGTCTACTTTCTTGGACTTCTTCTTCTTGGCAGGAAGCATTAAATCCAGATTGTCCTCTTCCAAGGCTTCTGTTTGCTCTCCTTCAATTTTTAGCTCCTGGTTTAGACAAAAAAAAAAAAAGCTCAGAATGAAATAATTCAGAATGCCCCTAAAGAAAACTAAAATACAGTGAGATAGAAAAGTGACTGACCTTTAAACCCTCCTCTACGTCATTATCAAAAACTTTCTTAGGTTTCTTCTTCTTTTTCTTTTGGTTGAAGAAGTTGAGGTCGTTCAAATCATCAGAGGGTTCTAGAGAAGAAAAAGAGATGCCCAGTGAAGAGTTAAAAAAGAGTAATACCACTGAAAGATATCTAACACTCAACTTTTAATGTCAATCCTGTTTCAGATTTTCTTATTCTTACCTTTCTTCCTTCCTTCATCCTCATCCAGATCCATATCTCTGTCCTCTCCGGCTTCTGGTTCTACCTCCTTCGCTTCCACCTCCTTTGCCTCCTCTCCTCCCATTCCTTCTCCTCCATCCTCATCGAGCATGAAAGGCTTCTTCTTCTTCTTCTTTTTCTTGGTCATGTTTGGGTCAAAAATCATCTGAAGGGAAGATTGAAGAGAAGGAAGTGTCAAGGACACATTTTATGACTGCGAGTGTAATAAAAAAACAGTACTGCTTCTAAGTATAGCCATATTATGCGGCACAATTGTGTACTGATTCTCAAAAGCACTATACATTTTAAATTCACAATAAAAAAAAACACAAAAAATGGTTGAAAGGTCAGTGCTGTTAATATTTCAATTCATCCCACCAAGTCGGTTTATTTCTCAATTGCAGATGCAGCTCTCCTGCTTTCAGGGACTGATGGTTCTGGATTTGGTTCTGTTGTGCATTTTATCCAAACATTTGTATAATGCAGATTATGTGGTTACTTTTAAATTTCTCAATGGGGATTGTCACAGCAAAATTTAACTTCATCTCAATAATGATCAAAATGGTTAAGTGAGAATCTGTTCACTACAGTATTTTGGATTTATTATAGGACCATGGGAGAGCAAAATAGACTCACTGTGCCAAGTTGGAATCACTAATGGGTGTTATGGCCTGGCTTGGAGTCCACAACAAAGAAAGGGAACACACCAGGAATGAACTTTAATACAATGCTACTTTATTAAATCGAATTAGGAAAATACAGGGGGAACATTAGGTAAAAAAAAACAACAACTATAGTTTCTAATGTTTGTTTGAGGAAGTGATGCAGTCTTCCTTAGAGCTTCTATGTGAAAACAAACTGTTACTGTTTGCAGATGGATTTGGGTTTTGTTTTGTCATGGTTACAGAGTGATGTGGTTCGCAAAGATGCATCTATGGAAAAATGCAGCTGTTTAACACCTTAGCTTTAGTGTCTACTGTTATAACCATTATTAACTATTGAGACAAACTACATGTATTACCAATGACTACTAGAATTATTTGCCTGTGAAAGTTTAACCAAATATTTATAAAGGACCAAGCTACCAGACAGTTGGATTTCTCCATGACAATCATTTCAATGTATCTTGTTATAAATCTTAATGAGTTTATGAACTGTCTGTCACTGCTCTACGTGGAAAGGTCTGTTAGTAGATCAGCCTGTGGTTATAATGTTTGAATTTATTGTTGTGACAATGTTAATGCCACTCAATTAATTAAAACTTTAGCTACAGTTACACTTTTACCTAATTAATAAATATTAGATAACAACCTACACACTGCAGCCCCATTGCTACAGATGTAGCTACTCCATAAGCAAGTATTACTGCATACCATTTACTGTATGATTACGTACTATGTAAATTAACACAACACAGATGAAGTTATAAGGGATTTACCATTGTTTGTGACAATGTTATAATACTTCCTTGTTGTAACTGCCGTCTTGGAAATCTGATGTAATATTCTGAATTACTGCGACTTTGACAGCTTACTCATACCCAATATAACTGCATCCTGGTATGCTATCTTGTTTGTGTGTACGTGCAGACATTGATTAATAACTCTATCTTGACAAAACAAACAATCAACAAAAAAACAGTAAAAGGCATCAGAAAAATTGTTTCCAGCTGGAGTCCGGTTAACCCAGAGTCTGTGTGTGTGTATGTAACATTACTGATAGGCCATAATTGTAGTATTTTTCTGTTTTTAATCTTAGTCGTATTTAAAAGAAAATGGCTTTTGTCCGACAGAAAAAAATAAGATAGCTAGCTTAGATAATGGCTAGTGTTAGCTAGCAAACGTTAGTCTTCAGGTTTGAGAAACTAATTAGCTTTGACAGAGCAGATTAAAAACAAGAGCTGATTTTATAACCTAAACAATGCGATATGTGGTAATACAGTGGTGTTTTGTGCATTATGCCGTATTTATGGCAGACCGGGCCGCTGTTAGCTCCGCTGCAGCCATGTGAGATCTGCCGCGGCCAGGGAGAGGCCCAAAGTCATCCTCAACATCGATTAACCCCGTAATATAATTAAACATCACCGAACAAACCATACATCCAGAACAGGTCAACTGCGGGGGGGTCCGAGACAGCTTACCTCGTCTCCCGACATGTTTGCTGGTTGTAAAGTGGCTGAAATCTGGCTACTTTTCTATCCTTCGATCAGTACCACACCGCTGCGCCGAAAATTTCTTGCATCAGCGTTCGAGCCTCAGTACGCAAGCGTCAAGTCGCCAAATCCTGACGTAATTACTACGCGCGGCGCTTGGCATTATGGGTTGTTCAAGACCAAACTGTTGACAAACCAGTGAACACTAAGTAAAGTAATTATTATGACACAAAATGCTTCTACTTTGTTTAAATAAATAGGTTTAATTATAGATTAAATAAAATAATTCCTGAATAATTATTGGAGTTATATAATATCTTTTTTACAATATGTTTTTTAAGTGAAAGTATAGGAATTTAATGTCAATATTGACTTATAATGAATGATAGAAAACTTGATGTGCTCTTTAAATTATAATGCTTATCTAATGGTTGTGTGCTCAAGTTGTGCTTTCTGGCCACCTGGATATTGTTTTGGCCAGATCATAATTTAAATTGTTGTTAGCCTAATAAAAAATTTCCTTGATGGTCCACCACTTTCAATTACTTGGAAAGTAGATTAACTACTGTACAACAATTAAACATCTTTATCAATCTTTAATTATTTCAGTCTCTAATGGCACTCTGCTATTATCTATGTATGGCAATATAATACTGATCCTATATTGGGGGGGGGTTTCCCCCAAGAAAGCAACAAAAGACTATCCTTCAGCTAAACCTCCTCAAAGCTGTAAGTGAAACCCTGTGGTCAACTCCATTTTTAGAAATCCTTTCATATCATCATAATCTGACAGGGAAGTTTACATGACTATACTTAAAATATATAATAATCTTTTTTTCACAAGAATGTGGTATATACATAAATATAAACCAACACATTAATAACTTCTGATTCTGTTAAATGTGTGTGTGTGTGTGTGTGTGTGTGTGTGTGTATGTGGGGGGGGGGGTACAGTTCTTCTATCCTAAATGTAATCAAGTATAATAAACATGAGAGTATAAATATGGTTATAAAAACACTGAATGTTTGTTCTGGGTATGTGTTGCTATTGGTAGCCATGGTTGCATTTATATTTTCTTATTTTGAATGGACGTTAAAATGTATTCACTTCTATTCTATTTGACAGGACACCATCAGGGCAGAGAAATCAGGGCACTTATGATCTCTTCATTTGATTTTTCTGAAACAAATGCTGACATCTTCCATCCTAAATCTACAGATGTACCACAGTAAAAAAGCAGAAAAATAAAGCTTCCATTACAATAAAAGAATTGAAAACTTTTAATGATTTTGCAAATAATATTCTCATCTGGATAAATAAAACATAGAAATGCAAACATGCTTGTCCATCTGTCCTCATGTTATGTTTTTTTTATCCCCGATGTAAAAAATGTACATCATGACTTTGAAAAACTAAAATTAATTCTTTAAACTCCAAAACGTTGTAGATTGACTATAATCTAATCTTTTATAAACACCATCTCCTTCTTGGATGCAGTTATTAAGGTGTGACAATAGTTTATTATTATTATTATTATTATTTTTTTAACATTATACAGTTTGAAACAAAAACCTTTATATGAAGGACTGAGACCGACAGAGCAGGATGAAAGTGTTAGGTTAAACATCTCTCTTCTTCTAGCCGTGCGTTGTGATCTGTTTTGCGACTTCCAATGGTTGCATGCTTCCAAAACTCAACAAAACCTCTCTGTGATGGCAGAAATACATTATATAAAAAGAGACACATTTGGGATATTTACACCAAATAACTAGAACCACTGGTGAGACCGGTTTCAAGGGAAGGGAGACATTGCTGAAAGAGCAACAGTAAGGTGAAAAGGGAGGACAAAGCACGTAGCATAAAACAAAAAGAGGAGGTTGGAAATCTCAGCTTGTAGCTTCTTCAGCCGGTGCATGCGTCAGCTTTTCTCAGTTAACAAAACAGGGAGAAGAGGATTGTTACTTTTGTCAGTAAAGAAGAAGAAAACAAACATTTTTAACGCCACAAATACAGGTAAATGTGTGAGGCAAAAACAGATCTTTTGACGTTTAAATTCCCCTGTCATCAAGTGACGTAAACAACGCCACTGCGCCTGTAACACCCAACACCCGAGCTCTTCAACATGAACCCATCGGCCGCTCAGAGAGGGCCACGAAGTGCTAGCATTGGAGTAAACTCAAGGGTAAAAATATCTGGTGAAAGTGCAGCGAGAGCTTCGAAGGAGAAACGCTTTGCACTGAGTATCTGGGTGTCTTAAGGATTTGTGAAAAGGACAAAAATGAAAAAGAAGACTACAGCATTTTTGCTTTTTTGTAGTGTTACATGAAGTCAGCTCTCCACTCACACACAAAAACACTCACACACACACACAACACCCTATCAGTCCATTCATCCCTTCTTCTTTCTTCCATGATGCAGGTATGAAGTGGTGGACGCAGCGTTGTTTAATTGGCTTCCATCGCCCAGCGCTGCAGGTCCTCGATGTCATCCTCATCCTCCTCTTTCTTGGCTTTTAGGAGGAAGAGAAGGAAAAAAGAATTAATGACTGATTCTTACTGTATGCTGTAGTTTGTAAACATATGATCACTTTGTATTCTGTACTTTTCTTTTTTTTCTGAGAGAAAATACAATTCCATTGTA
>JAPTYQ010000028.1:34532251-34549385 GCA_029814465.1 Ostorhinchus cyanosoma | reverse complement strand
TGTAGTTTGTAAACATATGATCACTTTGTATTCTGTACTTTTCTTTTTTTTCTGAGAGAAAATACAATTCCATTGTACAACATGCAATGACAAAGTATTCTATTCTTTCTACATTTTTTGAAAATTATTATTTTAAACTCACTCACTCATCCTAATGCACACAGAACCTAGCATTAGCATTATCATTAGCGATTAATACTTATCACAGTAGGAACAGTGAAGGTCCTCTGGGAATTTGCCATAAATGTTATTAAAACATACAATTAAATTTACTAGACTCTTAAATGTTTAGAAATTCCTCCTGTATTCCAGAGTTTTCTGTAGGTTTTTGGGAAGTGTAGATTTTGCTGTTACAGATTTGGAGTGTTCCCGTTTGCTCAAAAACCAAGCATTTTTATATAATATACAATTTCTCCTCAAAACCATATAGGTTGTTGATTTTTCACAGTCCTGAAATGTTATTTCAAATTTCACACACAAAACTCCCCTTTACTTTAGTTTTAGGAGCTGTGAAAAAACACTTCAGTGCTTTAGTGTTCACATAGCTGGCAGCATAATCAATATAATTTTTTCCCAAAAACATATTTAAAAATAAGACTGAAATGAATACAGCTTTATAAAAGTAACACTAATGATATAATCTAATCAGTTATAATCTAGACTTTTTAATCCTTCACAAAGCCTCTCAGAGGAAACATATTTACAAAGTGAACTCCAGTTTAAGATGCAGGAGCTGATACTATAAATGACAATCAAGGATAAAACCAGTTTTTCATCTCACCAGGTCTGGCAGGTAATGAAGTAGAAGGCACATTGGGCAGGGGGGTGGTCTCTGGTCCCCCGATCTCCAGCAGGTTTTTGTCCAGCTCTTCCTGTTCCAGCTCATCCAGTTCAGCCAACAGCTCATCCTGAGAAAACAAAACAAGAGCAATTAATGTTAAAGGGACAATAATCACCAACTGGATGTGAATCTGGCTGCTTGTGTTCACATCTCAGCAGAAATAAAAGAAAATACCTTTATTTAAGTGAATAACGTTAGGAAAGAGTACTAATTGTGTCAGGTTCGTCAGTTATGGAGAAACCGATCTGACTGAATCTTCTCCGTCCACTGCTGTAACTCGTTGCAGACAGATGCCAGTTGGGGGGGGGTGGGGGGGGCTGTGGATAATGCCCTCAAATATTTGGGTTTTGTGGGACAAGTATGACGGAGGATACTGGAGGGTGATTCCTTTTTTCAGTCTGTGTTTTTGTTATTTTATGTTTCGAACCTTAAGTGCACAGACTAACTTTATATCTACCTGTGTGTGATTGATCACAAGTCACAGATGACTTGTTTATTAAAGCAAATATCTGTAACCTTTCAGTCTTTCCTTTATGTTCCTTAAGAAAGAACAAAATGGTGCCTGGAAATGTTCTATTTAATAGAGCAAACAACACTTCCTCTAATTCTTGAAGCCTTAAAGACCTACAACTATTTTTGTACCAGTTTCCACATGAAATTTTCTCTACATTTAACCTATGATAAATAATTTATCACTATTTATTAGAATATTATTGTCTGTATTCTTACTTTTTTTTGGTCAAAAAGCAGACATTTTCCTGCATTTACTGGCCATGTAGACATTCATGAAACCTCAGCGGTCTGAACTGTTGACCATCATTCAGGGCATTGTGCATCATTTCCTCTCAGTCTCCGCATTTTTCGTTCCTACAGGTCACATTATCTTTCTGATTTGAATGTATGTTTGTCTTTATATGTGTGAGTGTCACATTAATTACAAATGTGCAAGTGTGATGCATTTATCATTCCTTGATTTTTGTCTAGATATAAGGTCTGTTTTTACCTATCTTACCAGATGCTTCAACCACCATGTTAATTGTTGTTGACAACTATCCACCAACAAGATTTCTTTTTCTGATCACATTTAAGGCTCATAGATGGTTATCTTAAGAATACACAGCTGATGTCCTGACGCTTCAACTGAGGAATGGTCAGCCAGATGAGACAACGAAAGCTCACACACTATTTCCTTTCAAGACTATTTTAAAACTTCATTATTTCAGACTTATGGTACACTGTGACACTGTCTTAGTATGAAAAACACATGACCATATTTGTAAAATCTGAGTAAAAAGTTGGACTTTTCTATGTAATCACAATAGTGCGATCTACATTTATCAGTCTCAGTAAGATTCACTACCATAAAATTAACCACTGCATTATCTGCCTTTATTATATGTATGTAAGCTATTGCTAAAAATCAATTGAATTTTTGAGAATCTACACATAATCAAAAATCTTAACACTGTACTATTTAAGTTTACCAACAATTTGTGTCACTGCTTCTGTTAACATCAGGCCACGGGGTTTCAATATTCAGAGAAAATGTGTGCTTGTTCTGTTTGGTAACAGCTTCTGCCCTCAAAATAGACCGTAAATAAAAATATGACAAGCCTTAGACATAAAGTGTCACTAACCTCATCAAACTCCTCTCCAAAGCCGACGGGTTTAGAGATGGCGTCAGAGATTTCTTGTGCCAGTTCTTGCTGTTCTGTGATGTCCTGCATTAGGTCGTCTACCTTATCAATGTCCCTAAAAAAAAACAAAAAAAAACACAAAGAACAGTGAGGATTTAAGTATATAAATTCTGTCAGCACAAAACTACACTGAATTTTGAGGATAATTCTGACAAATATAAATATATTCAAAATACAATTCAATATTCATAGTTTTGCTTCACTTTTAAAGTTTTAAAGATTGACAGAGGTAACCATTGGGATAATGAAGTAAATCTGAATCTGTCGTCTCTCTTACATGTTTTCATGGGCAGACTTCATGGCCTTGGCAGCAAAGCCCATATTCTTGAGCACTTCAGTGTTGGTGTTGGCATTCTCCAGAGCCTCCCTCTGGAACTCGATGGTCGACAGCGTCCCGTCGATCTGAGCAAGCTGCTTCTCATAGCGCTTCTTTCTTTTCAAAGCTTGCAGAGCCGCTGAGCCGAGAGGGATACAGACACGAGCAGAGGATTAATAACAAAAATAGACCGTACAGTAGGAAATTAACTCAGAGACAGTTTAGTGAAAAAGGTAAATAGACAGGTGTTATCTTAAAACAGAAGAGTTACTTCAGAAGAGCTTCGAGGAAGTGGCTAAATATTTACAGTAAAAACTCAAACTATTAGTCCAATATGATTTACAATAAAGGAATAAACTTGATGATTATTGCAATAAATATTTTACTTTTGTCTTACGGGTATATTTCACTTACATTTTCACCTAAAACACAAAGGAAAAGTTCCTGATTTGCTTTTTTACCTTATTTATATCATATACATTTTGATATGGAATAAACATATTATAACTATTTTAAAGGTCCTACCTCTATATTTGTAGAATATGAATTCAAAGTCAGAAAAAAACATCTGATCAATTATTTTCATCCTGTTGAATAAGAATTCAGTTTGTAAAATATGCACTAACACAATATCAGAGTCTACGGTGTGTTTTTATTTTGTCTTTTACCTCATTTATGTTATTTTTGTTTAACTGTGCCTTTTTGAAATGTTCTAAAAGCATAAATAACCATATGGTGTCCTTAACATTCAACGAGAACCAAACAGCAACCTTTAAATCTACGAATAAATAATAAGATATTTTGATTGATAATTATCAAAATGAATTGACATCAAAGTAGTTATTGTGATATAATGTCGACATGCCACTAGTCGTAGTTAGCACAAGGTTTTATGCTCATGCTGTAAATAATTATCATCTTCCAGACTTTCCATTACATACACTGTCATAAATTACATCTTATTTTCCTTCACTGTAAATTACAGTGGAAACGCCATAGCCACAATAGTCACATGACCACCTCCTCCAATTCATGCACCTGATGGGTGCGGTGACATGCTGTGTTGAGTCACAGTGTCAACCTTTATGAAACGGAGGAGACAATTACTCACGCCATTCAATACAGGAAACCGGACTAAAGGTTTGTTATGTAATGCAACACAAACACCAACTTTAATAAACCTGCTCCTGTTTAAGCTACATGAACATGATGCAGTACTGTAGAATAGACAACCTGATATGTGTTGAATATTTGTTCAAGTGTCTTTATTTAATGTTTTACAGCGGGGCACAGAGAGAGGGGATCACGTTCCAAACCTGAGGGCCTGCTTTTACTGTTTAAAATTCTTTATTGATCATCCCCATTATATTAATTATTTTTGTGTGTGCAAAATTGTAAGCCTACATTAAGGTAATATGATGATATCTATTATGTGTGAGTGAAAAAAAAATCTAACATGCCTCATTGTTTACAACAGTGTCACAAACAACACTCTTCACTATACAACCAGGTGTTTTGTGTTCTTCTGTGAGGATGCAGGCAGGAAATTTGCATGAAACAAAAAAACCACTGGAAGATTCTGACACTGTATGGGAATATTCTGAACAGAAACTGTCTGTATGGAGGCTCTAAATAAAAGAAGATAACTGAACGCAAAATACAGTACGGATGTTTTGCTTTCTTTGCTAAATTGGGATAATAATTACAAAATGTATGATATTTATGATTTACAATATTCTATCTGTCTATATATCTCATCAATGAACACTTTATACAAAAGGTGGGCCAGAGTAAGTTAGGTACAGTAGTACAAAACAGTTAAGAAAGAATTAACAACAATAGACATGAGTGAATTAATGGCAACGATCATGAGTGAATGAACAAAAACCAAATGATTAGATGACAAGTGAATGGCTCAGGTGTGATTAACAGCAATAAGTATTTTGTAAGAGGAAAACAAGTTATTAGACTAGAGAAGAAAATAAGAGTAAAATAATTTCCGTATACAATATGAATCAATGAATCTGACACTGAAAGTAAGGAAGGGGCAGGACTAGATAAGCCTTTGCTTCTGTCCCTTCTCAAACTGTGTTTGAATTGATTCATACATTTATATTAAATGTATTGTATTCCCTTACTTTTCTGTGAGTAATGACCACTGATAACTAAACAATACCATTGTCCTGATATAACAGGATATATACACTGTGATTGAGGATTACAGTAGTGTCCAGCTGTAGCCTACATTGTGTACAGTCTGAGTTAGGAGTGTTAACCGATGAGACAAAAGGTTTTGAAGTTTATTGGGTTAAGTCATATTACATTTACCTCTAAAATGTAGTGAAGTGAAAGAAACTTCAAATATTCAAGTACAAGTACTTCATCACTTCCAGTTACTGGTTAAATGGTGATAAGCAGTGCTCAGTTTATGCTGTCTGACCTCTCTGACTTTAATATTACTTTATCAGGAGTCTGTAAAGGCCCACAGGTTTCAATAAACACTTCCGACTAAGGTGCAAATACGCCCACTTCTTTGACAGTGATATCACGTCCTTTCAACTTGTGTTACCTAAGTCCAACCCTTGTCCTGACAAAGTATTTCCATATCTATAGTATCTGTGTTTTAAGACTGCCACACCTTTCAGAATTATGATTTTAATAGGAAAAACATTTTTTTTAAAGGCCACGTAAGGGAAGCCAGTAAATTTTACAGATAATAGCAAGTTATCAGATTAAATTAAGACCTCAGCTGGCACATATTCTATAAATAAACGCTTCTATTTCGGGTGGAAACAGTGGCCGTGAGAACAGTTACGGCAGCTCGAGAAAGTTAGCCAAGTTAGCTCACATGCTAACATTTAGCTTCGGGTGGTTGGACAGGCAGCGACGACGATCTGATCCTAAACAGTGAAGCAAATCCAGCAAATATGTACAGATTACTCACCTCTTTTGTTTTTTGTGCCGTTTTTCTTCGCAATCTGTAATTCCTGTTCGATCTTTTTCTCTAAAAATTCCTGTTTCTTCGTTAGCATCTCCTCCGTCTCTCGGAGTTTCTGGATCGCCTCCTGTGGACTCGGTCCTTTCCCCCCTTTTCCACCACCTCCAAATAGTTTACTTATCAACGACATGTCTAAGAACTTTATAATACCCTAAATATAAAAAGGTCTTCTAAATATCGGAGAAAATGAAGCTTGAGTGTCTCTTACGGTTGCTTCGCTACCTGACACTTCGCCCTAACCCTGGAAGATTGTTGATGTTTTTCTACTTCCTGGATAAGGCCCAATGACGTCATCTTGCCCGATGAAGTGGGCGTTGCTAATACGCTTTCTGTCTCCATCTGCCGGAATGTTTAGGAAGTACAGCAGTTGTTTTTTTTTAACCCATAAACACCCAGGGCATTTTTTTGTGGCAATTTCCATAGGAATTTTTCTCTACATTAAACCTTTCCTAAGTGATTTATCAATACTTATATCTCCTGAATTTCACACTTTTAGGTATTTTCCTATAGCTAAATTAGTGATTGTGTAGATATTCAAAAAACCTATGATACAACAAACAACAGATACAAATGTTTTTATATCAGAGAACACAGAAAAGTAACTTTGTCTACACCACTGTCATTTGTCAAACTACATGGGTTTTAGTGGTAAATTAATGTTGCAACATTGATTTTTCCACCTTCACTCCAGAGCCTCTGAATGTTTAAAAATGACTTGATTATTCTTATTCATACATAATCTTTCACCTCTGGTTCTGATTCCTTTTATTTTTTTTATGGTGGTTATTTTATATGAGCTAACATCAAAATGTTTCAAGATTTGAATGAATATTTGTTAAAAACTAAAATGTCATGGTTGTTCATAATACATTTTTAGAAGCTCTGTTCACAAGGGGACCGTTTTTGTGGCGATTTGATTGCAATTGATATTTTGTTTGTCAATTGCAATCATTTCATCAATTTCTTGTCACCTGCTTAGGGACTACAGACAGAAATGAGCACTGTTGTTACAATCTGTCATATTTACAGCAGATTGATGGGCATTAATATGCACTGTCGCTACAAAGTTTCCAGAGGAATTTTTCTCACCATTTAACCTTTCCTAAATTATCAATCACCACTTATATTATCTCCTGAATTGAACGCTTTTAGGTATTTTCCTAGAGTTAATTTACTGATCATGTAGATGTTAATAAAAGCTCAGAATAAAGTCAAAGGTCACTTTACCAAAACAGAACTAATATATTAACTGAACATAAAGACAGATGCCTACAATACGTCTAATGCTGCTGAAAAACTGAGAGACTACACTTTACCTGAATTGATTTTCACTTATTTTCCATTCAAATTATTTATATAAATACCACATTTCTTATTTTTCTCTCATACTTTATTTCTCACGCATTTATGGTTTTCCTACCTGTCATTTTCCCTGCTCTTGTTTGTTGCTAACTGAAATGTCCCCATCTTATTCTGATGTGATGATAGGGTTCATGCTTCGAATGTTAACAATTTTGATCATTTATTTTTAGTTGCTGGTGACTGTGGTGTGTGGGGGTTAATATGTTGTACAAATATAAATGTGATAATGTATAGCTAGGAAGTCATTATTGTAGAATTAACCCTTTCAGCTGTGATCAATGCCCCTCCAGACATCAGCCTTCCTGGGTTTGTCACTAGTGGTCATTTATTAACTTATGTCCAATTTCATTTCACCCTTTCAATAAGTAACTTTACTCAAGTATGAATTCCTCAAATATCAGTCAAAAACACTATTGCCTGCACATGGACACACAGACACACATTCTTCTTTCAGTGATATATGAGAAAAGAGTAAACTTGTCACAGAAGCAGACAGTTGGGGGTTTATGTCTTTTAATTCATTATGATGCTACATGATCCATGGTGGTTTAATTCTTTTCTTCCTTTACTACAGTATGTTAATAACTTTGCCAGTTATTTTTTTTTTAAGTCGTTTTATTTATATGTACATACAAAAGAGTATCCAATTACTGTGTGATTACACCGTTGTGTGACCGTATCTCTGCATGTGGTGTGAAGCGTTGATGCCTTTTCTTTTTCAATGTAGTGTGTATTCACAGGTCAGTCCTCCTCTCTGCTCCCCAAAGCTCCCTCAGGCAACGAAACATAGACATATTTATTCTTATTTGTTCTTTTTTTTTTTTTTTTTTTTTTTTTGAAGTGAGCTCAGATGGTCATGTGATAACCGGGATAATTCAGCTGTCATCACACAAACACCATAGTCTGACAGGAAACTAAAGAAAAAGCCGAACAAAAAGGAAACACACAAACTCAAGATGGTCCCTTTTCAAAAGACAGTCATCTTTTTTGTTTTCGCTAATATAATTTCAACACTCAGAAATAATAACAATAAATCCAGGTCATTTCATGCAGACTGCAGAGTGGACATCTGAATATAGTGCATTTGAGCATTTTAAACAACAGAAGCACCGTGGCTACATGGTAATATAAGAAAAAGAAGCAAACACCTGCTGTAATACACAATACAATATACTCTAAAATTAAACAAGGCGGCCAGAAGTTATGCTTTTTTACCATTTTTCTTTTAAGGTGGAGAATGTTTTTGCAGCGGTTTACTGTTTCAAACTGGGAGATTATATTGGTTTTGTCTCATCGCTCTATTTATCATAACCTGAGGAGGTAAACGTCAGAAGAATTACAGAGAAAATTCAGTTTTTGAGGTCACTAGAGAACTTCTGATTTATTGGACTTTTGTCTTTCGTGGGACTGAAATCAGCAGGTTTTATCTGACTTTGCTGGAAATCTGTTGCGACAACAGGACTTTTTGTTTTTATCCCACTTCTCTTTCTTTGTGCTAAACCTCGACAGCCTTCGATTCCACCGTTCTGCTGTAATACATGTAACAATCTATTCTAAAGTGATTTTGCAGCAGTCAATCGTTTCTAACTGGGAGATTAGGTTGGTTTTCTTGTGTCACAACCTGAGGAAGTAAATACCATAAAATCCAAAACATAAATTTACATTTGAGCTGGATCACAGTAGGAATTTTTCATTCTTGGATTTACTGAATTCTAATATGTTGCAGGACTGAAATCATAAGTTTGTAATTGTATTTTCCCAAACACCCCCATTTTTCTTTCAGGAAATCTGTTCTGGTAACAGGGTTTATTTTTGTTTTTGTTGTTAAACCACCCCTCTTCCTTCGTGCTAAAACTCAACAGCCTTTGATTTCACCATTCGTACATAAAACATTCACACAGTCACGTGAGGCCTCCTGCAGGAGGAAAAGAAAAACAAACAAATCAACAACTTCCACACACACGGCTTCATGTGGCTCGCATTTTTACCGGACACCATTTATAGAAGACAATACAGAGAGTTTGAGTCTGGAAAAGTCTTTCACTGAGTGCTTTTGTATGACTCTTCTTTACAAAATGAAAAAGTGTTGCATCATAATGTGAACGAGGAGCTTTAACACTACAGAATTAATAATCAGTGAGAGACTTTAGACATTCAGCCGACATGAAGCCACACACCACTAACTGTTACCTGTGCAAGTAGGGGAAGATCATTTAAGAGAGAGGGATGGACGGAAAAAAAATCAGATCAGAGATGGTGATTATTTCACAAAAAGAGAAAAAAGGCTAGACCTGTGACCAAACATTTGCCCTCATGGTTTAACTTGGGATCACCTTCCTTTGTTTTCTTTTATACATGACATTTTCATCCAGACAAACCATCCTGATATTGCCTTAAATGTAAAAAAAAAAAAAAAAAAAAAACAGAAAAAAAGAAAATCAACATAACTGCAGAAGACATCCCTGTCGCCATCATTGACACACGTGTCCTCCCAAGTACGGCCTCCTCCACCCGTCCGTCCGTCCGTCACTGTGCTCTGTCTGTCTGTGTCTCTACAGAAGCAATTTGCCAATGATGACTCCAATGACAAAGAAGAGCACGCACAGCGCCAGGACGCGGGTGCTCAGGCCTTCGTCCCGCACAGCCGAGGTTACCATGGAGGAAGAGGAGTGAGGAGCCACTGACGCCACCTTCCTCTTCCGCAGACCATCATCCTCCTGCAGGGGGAGAACAGACCAAAGAAACTCAGTACAGAACCTTGAAAATATCAGGCTCAATTAAAAGTCAACAAGTTCACAGCTTTGGAAGGCTGAAAATGATTTTAAAAAGAGGAAGAGGAGGTTTCCACCTATTAAATCTCAACATAGATTTATTAATAACAATAATAATAATAAGGTTGACCTCCATCCTGGCTAACCCCTCCACCACACTGTAGAGGCGCTGAGGAGCTCCTTCAGTGCCAGACTTTTACACCCCCAGTGCAAGAAAGAGTGATACCACAAGTCATTCCTCCCCACAACCAGCAGACTTTATAACAGTTCTCAGTAGCCCCCGCTCACCCTCATCCCATATCACACCACATGCAAGTGTAAATATATTGTAAATATGTATATAATATTTACATTTAAACTTATATAAGTAGCAGATGTCTTTTTCTTTTCTTTATATTTGTCGTTTCACAAATGTATATTTTCTGTCTTCGCTACACCTTTTCTGTGTTTTGCTATTGTCAACTGTGTAATTTCCACATGGTGGGATGAACAAAGTCTTATCTTATCTGGCAATTTAATAGAAGATCTACTCCTATTTAAAACATCCAAAACAGGAACCGTCCATTCAAGAATGAAACATGACCAGTTCTAGCTTCTCTTTGTGCAATAAAGGAAGTAAAAGTCTAAGAGGACACAGACTGATTCATTCTTGTTTTTTGGGTCTCACCCTGATCTGTTTGTTTTCTTCCCGTAACCTCTGCACTTCCATCTGCAGCCGCTTGCACTCCTCCATGATCTTCTTCACCTCTCCATCGTCCAGCGAAGCACTGGCTGACTTTGGCAGCGCAGAGTGGTCAGTCTTAACAGGGGTGTGAGAGGAAAACACAGTTTTGTTGCTTTCACTCTCATGCTGTGGAGAGAGAGTGGAGGGTGGGGGTGCAGTGAGACATGCAGAGACATGGCAGGGAGTGAGATGAAAGTACAACCAAATAAATCAGAAATGAATAAATAACACACATAATGGATGATACAGTGATGTGTCACCGATGGGTAGGACACTCAAAATACTTCAACTGAAAATCATTGTGTAACATGCAATGTGAACACTTCAACCTGAGGATTATTTTCTTACAATCATAATTTTTTACATCTCAAATGTTTATGCATTATAACAGGATGTATATTTTTATCAAATATGATGGGGATGATAGGTTAATGTACGTAATGTAATATGCATGATGTATACAGGCACATTTTAGGAGTTGGACTTACAGTTTTGTCATTTTCTAGCGGCATGTCAAATGTACATCTCAACTTTGAATCCATCAGCTCCTCAGGCTTTGCCTCCTTCCACTTTGAACCAAACAAAAAAACATCAGGAGGAAAAAGAGAAAAGGAAAAAGGAAAAGTTAGGCCAGTATTTGGTGAAAATGTAGCAAAATCAGACCTGCAAATATGATCAGGTACATATAGTTGAAGACATTTACCAACAGTAATATTGAATAGTAAATCTAGAAATAAACTGTCATATCAGTAAGTGACACATTTGAACAAAAGCATAAGCACAACATAAGGAAAACAAAGGATCCCTGTCAAATAGGTTCGTTCATATCTTTCAAGCTGAGAAGAGTCAGAGCCCGAGGCCCATCATGTGCATCTTCTACAGAGGCACCATCGAGAGCGTCCTGACCAGCGGCATCGCTGTGTGGTACAGTGCCAGCACCGCATCCTGCACAAAGACCCTCCAGTGCATAGTGACAGCAGCTGAAAAGATGGTTGGTGCCCCTCTCCCCTCCCTTCAGGACATTCACAGCGCCCCTCGCACCCAAAAAACCCTCCAAATTGCAAGTGACCCCTCCCACTCGTCTCACAGCTTCCGCAGTCTGCCGCCATCGGGGAGGAGACTGTGGCGTCTCCGACCCAGGACCAGTGGACTGAAGGACCGTTTCATCCACCAGGAAGCTGAACCCCCTCCCTGCTCTGCCCCCTGCCCTCTACCCATCACATACTCGAACCCTGGACTCTGACCAGTGTTTATAGGTTATAATTACATTCTATCTATTTTTGATAGCTTTTTTTCTACTATGCTCTTTTTGCACCATGGGGCAGAAACTGACAATAAAGCTGACTTTGACTTTTTGATCTGATTTAGTTAAAAACATTGTTGAGTGTTTGTTACATTTTCAACATTTGGTTTAACTAGTTCTATTTCACACTTGGTCTAATACATCCTGCCATCATGATCATCTATATGTGCTGTGTTTCCCTTCATATCTGGCCAAACATCAGACATTGACATGCATTGAGGCTGGTTTTCAACTTCATATGTTCCCTGTTCTTCTTTTGGTTTTTTGCAACAATAGCCTTGCGTAACTTCCTTCCACTGGTCGAGAAGTCCTAACTATCCAAAAAGTGTCTTGTCAAAGTGTCACACTGTACTGTATGTACTCTAAATGCACTGGATCCCAATAGAGGCCACATCTTCTGGTTTATTAAACATTTAACACAAATCTGGTTCAGATTTAAGTAGAATTACAGAAAATCCGAAACAAATGAGGTGGGTGGGTTTAAATATTTCCAGTGCATTGGAAATGCCCGGTAGAGGTAATATTGAAGATCTCAAAGGGAGGGTGGCATGTGAAAGGCACATCTCCGTCATGTTGCACTACTTAATAATTTTCCCAATTCAGTTAAATAAAATATCTATTGATAAACAAAGTTGTGCCTAATGTAAAATGTTAAAATAATAAATTTAAAGAAAAAAGCATTACGTCACACAATGGTCTTTAAGCAGTGAAATATAAGATAAAACTGGTTCTGTGAGGCTCATCTCCTCAAGCAGGTTGAGGGTTTCTATTGGTAACAGACAGCTCTAAGCCATGGTGAAACTACATGACGTCAACCCAATAACAGCCAGATCAGGTCGACGTAGGGTGATCTAAGGTCAACAGCTGGCTCATAAGATGCAGCTTGGAGCCAGATCCAAATATGTTTTAAAAGTGATAAACAAATAATCAGGGAGCAAACAGCTTAAAATAAAAAAGCTTGGGGTGATGTGATGTTTATCTAGTTCTTGTGGAAACATGATGAAACCTGACAAAAAGCCTCACTATAGATTTCATGTTGAGGTACTCACAACTCCTTCCATGTCAGTCATGTCGTACGGAGCCAGCATGGACTGCACCATGAATTTGTGTTTACTCTTTTCATTCGGGTCGTAATCGAAAGGTTGCAGCATAACTGTGAACAAAAATGACACACAAAGACTAACTTAAATAGCTGCGTTAGGTACAATTATTAAGTCAACAGTGTACAGATGAAGTCCATCAAAGCATATTGTTGTACTCTGATGGACCTTGATGTGTATAGAGTTTCATGAGGTCAGGGGTCACATCCAAGTAGGAAAACATCGTGTATTATTGTGGATTCCTCTAAATGCTATTGTGTGCATTGTGACCTGGTCATATCAATTCAAAACAACATAACTTGTCTGTTTTATGTTTAATGGGGGAAAGTTTGATGTTGGTTTGTTCTTTTGATTCCATCTTATTTAGTAACTAACCTAAAAGGTAAGTAGTTGTGTTCAGCAGCAGTTTGGAATTTAGTTTATTTTTATTGGTACTTGTCAGAGAGACTGTTTATGAAGATGTTAAAACTTAATGATACTACAAAACTGTTTAAAAATAAAGTTGTTGAGGTTGCGACCCCCAGAATCCCCATGGTAGCCCTACACACAACCCATTCAGACAAACTAGACCGATGAGCTTTGCATGACTCTGCCTGTATTTACACCAAACAAAGTCACAGTTTGGCAAAAGAAAACTCACAAAACAAAGACAGCACATCATCTCTGGGTTCAAGCGATTTTTTTCCAAATAAATCTGTTTGTCTTGTAAATATATTATTTTATGAGAAATCTGATCCTCTTCACTCTCAAAAAATATTTTCTTTGCCTATACTGACCCTAATACACCACAGTACTGCTGAAATTGTGATATTTACAAAATACATTAAAGGGTTTTTTGATGGAGTAACCTGAGCTGAGCAGTTTGAAGGAGTGATATGATCAACCAAGTTTTAATTTGATAAAAATGTAAAATTACCCAAAGTTTAAAGCAAATAAGTCTTTCTAAAGAGAGTGAAAAACTTAACAGCTTTGTGCCCATCGTGCTTTTAGACTTCTGATGTCAGAGTATTAGTGAGATCTCAGCCTTCATCAAAGACTTTGTGATTCAACTCTTCATCTCTGAGTAAAAGATTGAAGTTATTACCAGAAATATTGATGGAGGTCCCGGCGTCGATGATACCACTGTTTGGGCGCACACAGTATCTGCGTGGAGCAGTCGTCTTGACTTTGAAACACACATTTCTATCTGTGGGGTTGGTGAGCTTCAGAGTGGCAGTGACAACATCTGTGAACGGTCCTGAAGAAGAAACAGAGGAGCAGAGAGTGGGTTCACTGGGTCGTCTGTAAGCTCACAGACATTTGTTGACACTGTGTGTGTGGAATTGTTTCCATGTTAAGTGAGTACTCGAATGTTTCAGCAGAACCTGTTGGATAAAGTGTGTACTAGATAGTGTTTCTGCACAGGGTGGATATGTTAGCAGCGTCTGAAAGACTGGCTCTGTAGAGCCTGCCATTAAACATTAAAATGGTTGAAAAGAGCTCCAAAGTGTGCAAGCATTTTTTTTTTTTTATTATTCATGCACACACAAAACCGTACAACAGAATGCTGCAGAAAACCTACTACAAAGGTTTGGTTTTGAGTGTGTTCTTGTTACTTGTACAGTATCTGATTCCTGCATGTCCTCATAAGACAATATGACTCATCTTTACAGGAGAAATCATTATAACATGTATTTGTGATTTGTTATTCTTTTTCAAATATGCACATCATATATATATATATATACACACTTTTTTTTTTTCATTCAAATTTATGTAGACCGTAAGCTGTTATTCGGTGCTTATATGACCAGTTCCTTCATTTTTACAAAACTATGATTTAACATCATACAAAACAAGATGTACCACATAATATTGATCAAAACAATATCAAAGTCTAGCAATTTTAGCTTCTCAAATGTTATAAGCAGAGGCTCTTTTAAAATATACCCGATAGTGAACTGAATACTGATTAGTTTTATACTGATGACTAAATAAAGCAGGCACTGAAAACAGAGAGCCACAAGCATTTTTCATTGCTTTGTGATACTCCAGGGAATAAAAATTATAAATGTCTAAATAAATGGTAGACTGATGAAGAAAACAATCAGTTACATCCCCTTAAGATCATATCATTACAGAGGCCAGTTTATAGGCTGAGTAAGTGATTTTAATCCTGTACACTAGTTAAATTCAGTGATTATCTCCTCCTGGGATATTAGCTGAAACAAGAAATCTATGTTTTTACACAGCCTTGGTTTTGTAAATGGGGAAAAAAACAGAGGACAATAATTTGTGGAGCTCAAAAACTATGCGGTTTGGGCTGAGCTATGGCTCATTTAAAGCCTGCAGTTAACATCATAATGATGAT
Organism: Ostorhinchus cyanosoma; assembly: GCA_029814465.1. NCBI lineage: Eukaryota > Metazoa > Chordata > Actinopteri > Kurtiformes > Apogonidae > Ostorhinchus > Ostorhinchus cyanosoma. The sequence goes on along the minus strand of JAPTYQ010000028.1, from coordinate 34,533,923 downwards.
GCACCATCCCATTTCAGTTAATCATATCAAAATTCATTCTCAGTCCTGTGCTGAAACTTTTAACTGGACTCTTCTAGACCACATCTCATCTTACATTTCATATACTTTATTACCTTTGCGGTGTATGCAGCTGTCTGTAAAGAAAGCAGTTTGCTATGATGTTAAACACCTTCCTTGTGAATATGCACAAATGCCTCGATTCATAGTTGCCCAATGATAAAAACCAGATACAGCCGTGATATCATAAAGTGTAGAAAATATGTATTTTAACATCCATTGTCTGAACTGGAAACCTCTACATCAGACTGGGTGATAACTAATGTATGATAATTACTGCAGTATACTTTAACTTTATGTGTGTTTGTGTGTGTATGTATATATATATATATATATATATATATATATATATATATACACACACACAAAAATGTGTATGTATTAGTGCTGTCAAACGATTACAAGTTTTAGTCTGATTAGTCACAGGGTTGTTGTGGATTAATTTTGATTAATCACAAATATAATAAATTTTCTATATTAATCATGTTTCATTTTACTCGAGCAAACAGACTGGAGAAAGAAGTGACTATATCTGCACTGAACAGGTTCATTAAACACCGTCAACAGTTTAACTGGACCAACTGTTCCGTCTGGGTTTAGTTTGTCCTCATATCTCCATCCAGAGGTCATCGTGCTGTTTCTGCTCTTCCGTCTTTACGGGCTGGTTCTGCTGCCTGTCAACACCGGATCAGCTGACCTCTAGTTGATGTGCGTTAACGTTAACTACTGGACAAACTGACTAAATGTGTTGGAGCAGACGTTCAGTCCTTCTGCTGCAGATGGTTCATGGAGTTCACATTTACATCACATTCATCAGGAGGATGGATTCATCTGCGTTAACCCGTTAACTTTGACAGCCCTAATAAATAAATATATATATGTTTGTGTAATTACAGCTTTATATATGTATATATTTGTCTTTTTCTGTTGTATTTGTATAATCTTTCCTGCTCCTTTTTTTTCTCCTTGAATGGAGCGACTGTAATACCCAATGATTTCCCCCTGGAATTAAAAAAGTATGAGTGATGATTTTTCCTGTGTTTTGCTGTAGGACCGAGGGGATGAGTTCACCTACACAGGCAGTGGGGGTCGTGACCTTTCAGGAAACAAAAGGATTGGCGAACATTCCTTTGACCAGACCCTCACACACATGAACAGGTACAACTGCAGTAGAAGAAGAAAACGCTTCCTGCTTTAATAGAATCGATGTACGTCTTATTTTGAAGTGTCCTCCATCACATCGACACCAAACCGTCACTTGGGCTTTTTCTGAATTCCACGCAGTCGCAGCAACAAAGACGGAAACGGCTTCATTGCCTGTTGCTGCTGCGGCTGCGAGGGTTTCAGTTTGGTCTGAAAACCAACAGACGGCTTATGATGGAGGACTCTTCAGAGTTGTTCAGCAAGAAGGAAGTGATTTCAGTGGAAAGAAAAATGGATCAGTGATCAGGAGGATGTGACTGGAGTTTTACAAATCTGAAGAAAAAAAGTCATACACTGCTTTAACTTTCAATATCTGTCCATTAATTATATTATAGCAAGTGGTGTGTGTGTGTGTGTGTGTGTGTGTGTGTGTGTGTGTGTGTGTGTGTGTGTGTGTGTGTGTGTGTGTGTG
>JAPTYQ010000028.1:34521702-34532151 GCA_029814465.1 Ostorhinchus cyanosoma | reverse complement strand
TGTATTATAATTACTTCAGTATAATTTAACTTTATGTGTGTTTGTGTTTGTATGTATATATATATATATATATATATATATATATATATATACACATACATACATACACACACACATACATATATGTGTTCAGTGTTCCAATAGAACATAGGGGCACAATTTGCGACATACATGTATATTGCAGACCAGTAGCTTGTGGAAATATGACAGCATAGCCTTTAGCTTTCTTCAGTAATATGACAGTCTGTCAAGGCTTTCCACCAATGGGTATTTTATCAACATGTTATTTAATTGAGATGTGTCAGGGGTTTTGGGGCTTTACATTATAGAAATCTGTGAAACCACCTTCTGCATAAATGTTCAAGGACCATCAGAGATCCTATGAGTACACAGAATGTATGCAGAATTATTGGCTCTCATGTGACACTGTAGTAACCGACAACTCATTTTAATAACTGAACCAATTGAAAAAAATCAATACTACAATCATTACAATATAAACAGTGACCTGGTATGACACATGACTTCAGTCATTTTAAACTGGAATTTCCTGTTTGTTTTCAAAACTATCAACTGTAAAGGCCTCAAGCATTGCTTGATTCACTCAGGGCAGGTAAAATGTCATATGCCATTAACTTAATCAATCAAATTTTATGTAAAGTGCCAAATCATAACAAAAGTTATCTCATAACACTTTACATATAGAGCTGGTTGAAACCCAACTCTCAAGCCAATTTACAGAAGCCACAATAATCCATAATAAATCTAGAAGGTAAAAAGATAAAACAGTCTCCTCTATGATAATTAATTGTGCACATACACAATTAACTTAAATGATTTTAGTCTTTGTCATTTGACAACTGTTGAAATGAAACAGTCAGGCTAAGAGGAAGTTAAAATTAACTTGAGGCAGTACATTAGTGACTAATTTGTTTGAGGAAAAAACTCACATGTTGATTCTTGCTGTAATGTACTATACAAGCAGCCTCACTGTGCCTTGTGCATTTATCAGTAGATGAGTGGGTGTATGCATCTTCCTTCTGGCATATTTTAACATCCAAAGCTCTCCAATAATCAATCAGTGCTCAGCCCACTACTGACTGAACCCATCACTTTAGGCCATCACTTGACCTATTTCTACAGAAATATTAAACCCAGTGGCATTTATCCCTCAGAAAAGACACATTTGATCAGCTCAACCCCCATTTTCACAATAATTCGGGCTGGATATAGAAAAGCTGGGAAGGAATTCAGGTTGCACAGTAAGAATAGAAGGCAAAGCTCTCAGTCACAGCTTAAAACATTGTGAAACGAGCATGATTAAGGCTAAGCAGACCACCCTGACTGTAGAAAATGCTAGAAAAGACAGTTATTGGCTGCGGGTGTTAGCAGGAAGACCAGGGTAGAGGTGGATGTGTTGTATCACATCACATCAAGCTGTCAGATGTATTGATAATATACAAATCACATGAGTTGAATGATTAAATAATAGATTAGGGACGGTGGGCCTGCACTGACGCTGCAATGACAGCTAGCTGTTAGCTTAATGCTACCTAGCTAGCGCATTAGCATCGTCGTTTCACCTGTCATCGTCACCACTACACAGTTAAACACAGCCGGCTTTATCCGCTTATTTTAATAAAAGCAACGACAAACACGGTCACATTAACTCGGCTCAATGGCTGTATAGTGAAATCAATTATCGGTTTTGGCGTAAGGGTCCTGGTTAGCTCCGTAGCCCCGGCCCTGCCCTCTGCTGTAAACGTTACCTCTGAATTTCAGTTCGTGTTGTGGCTCTAGCACCAGGACTTGTTCTGGTCTGGCCATGTCCCAGAGCGTCTTCCAACGATGTTACCGCAGGTAGCCCGGAGATGAGAGGAGAGGAGAGGAGGCTGGCTCCCGAAGAAACAACCCGGCCGTCCAAGGTTCTTCTACGGGAGGGAAGAAGACGGTGAAGGAGGATGATTACAAATGCACCACCACTCGAACTGACTGGCTGGCTGACTGACTGCCACCGACAGCTGCTGGGGGCTAGCGTGCTAATGCTAATGCTGCTAACAGCGATGGAAAGACGGGAACGTGACGTCAGACGTACAGGCGGGGCCAGAACGGGACGTCGCTGATTTAAAAAAAAAATCGTTCACGTACCGTATTTTAACGTATTTTAATTGAATATCGGCAGTTTTTAAAGAACTATGGCCGGTAAAGATGACGTTCTGATCAATAACATTATGCTATATGCCTCTATATAGAATGCATGGAGTGTATCGAGTGTTTAATTGCTTTGAGGTTATGGTAAATAAAATCACACAGATTTTCCTATTTACATGTATGCATTTATTATATATCCATAATCCTACTGGTTTAATGCAATATCTTAAAGTAGCCCTATTTGTACACATGATAAAGAAAATTAATCATGATTTTAATCCTAAATAAATTCAGAACATGAGGCTGAAAATGACCCGCATTAGTTTTAAATAGTTTTTTTTTTTGCTTAAAATTATCTAAATAATCAGGATTTCAAAAAGTCTATCATGTTCCCATTCATTTGTATTATTTTTTCACTGTACCTCTAGTGCTTCTATCTGTGATAAAATTCAAAATGTAATGAAATATAGTAACTGGAATTATGCTATAAATCATGTTGTTTATTCATTTTATTGAAGTATTTTGACTTTGGCCAAAACATTAATCACCTGGATGAACGTCAACAACATAATTCTTTTTCCAAAGAGAAACTCTATTTGTTACTTTTTAAATTTTCAACTTAATAGTGATCCTTGCATCTTGAGATATCTCTTTAAAAATGTTTAAGGAAATCAGTAAGAATATCTATTATATCAATTTTGGCCAGTAACCAAGTCTATTTTTATTGAATTTTTTATAAATGCTGATATAGTTTTGGTTACAGGCTAGCTCAAAACCCTCCAATGATTCTCCACAAACCTGCAATGCTTTTAGTCGGAGCACATATCATTGTTTGTTTGTTTAGTCCTTTTTATTTGTAACTTTGAACTGAATGGTTTGTGAGATCACATCTGAGAATTTATCAGGTCTCTCTCACTCTTCAACTTCAGATGAGTTCAACTACACATAGTTTCATTCTCTTTTTAGTTTTAGTACAAAGATCATTCTCTGTTTATTCGTTAAGTCACAAGGCCAGACTTGAATCATGAACAGAGCTGAGTCAGGAGCAGCTGTGGACTAAACTGTAGCTTTGAATCCGTTTCCATTGCTGGAGATTCTTTGTTCTGTGTAACAGAAGTCATGACTCATCATTCATTCCTTTATTACCAGAAATGTTCTACCTCTTTCTTTGTCATTTTTCCCGCACGGAAATAACACATTATTTATTTTCCTTTATAACTCAAGATTTTTGTTGTTCCTGCTTTGGATATTCCTCCCTTTGATGGTGTCATAGGACACAGTTTAGGACTTTTATTCATTGATCCATCATAATTTTATGGATTTATTAATGATTTTTTTTTAGGTCATGGTTTCAGAGCTCATACCATTTAAAACAATTTAAAACAAGATGCAGTGGCTGAGCTGCTGCAATTTCTTAATTTCTATATGGATATATCAAGTCTATCTATACACACAGGACATAAACACAACTCCAAGTATACATTTATTTTTATACTTACCTCTTATTACATCCCTTAACAGGTGAGGCAAGAAACAGCAGTTGTCAGCAATATTTAGTTCTGTAGAGTAGTAACACCTTCAGGTTTTTCCCTTTAATTTGTCATCTGTATGGAGGACTGCTTCTTTTGCCTTGACTTGCAGCTTTTGATGAACATTTGTCCTCATGGTATGGGCTTTTACATGGATTTTTTTTGTCTTATGCGTATGTATGTATGCATGCTTGAGTAAAACTAAAACCTGATATCAGACCCTCAACCCCTTATCTCATATGAACCCTTTAAGTGCCAAAGTTGCAATATTACTATCAGTAATATAACTGAATGAAACAGCTTTTTCAAATCTTGATCTTAAAATTGAAAATTAAAAAAAACAATCTCTGGAACCTAAAGGGTTAACAATGCTGAATATGTCCACAAAGTTGTGAATACACTGAAGAAACATACAGGACTGTGCAAAAGTCTTAGGCCAACATTATTATGTTTGTTGGTTTAGTAAAGTTCTAATGACCACACCTACGCATATATGTTAAGTATGTACACAATAAAAGCAAAATGCTCAGGGAAAACAGCTACTATTAACCAAAGTGTATGTCATTTTACTGTATTTACACTAAAACTCATTGCACAAAAATGCAAATAACCTGAACAAATATGAAATTTTGAAACATCTGAAGTGCAACTTAAACCAATATTCTGCCCATTATTAAATGTTTTGTGTATTTGTTGATCCACTGTGATCTGTAAGTTGTATTTTACATGTGTAAATGATAAAGTGAGACAATATTATTAAAATTGTACTTAGTTTTCTTAAGAAATTACAGTTTGCTCATGTTTTTCACATTTTAAATGATAGTTGGTAGATGTAAACATTTTCATCGCAAAATGTAACTTTTTTCGCTCTAAAACAAGAGGAAAGTTTGGAGTCCACATTATTTATATATTATGTTATTATTTCACAGGTCTGGCCCACTTCAGATCAAATTTGGCTTAATGTGGCCCCTGAACTAAAATGGGTTTGACACCCCTGGTCTGGATCCTGATCCATATCATCTTGTATTAGGAAGAAGATTCAGGGTAGACCTACCTGGTGAAAAGGTCTGAATCTGAATTGTGCTGTTGTTTTTGAGTTACTACTATGTACACACATTCATGAATACACAGATCAACCTGAGTGCAACAAGGGTAGTAACAGTCTGACATCTTCAAATTTCACTCAGGATCAAAAATCAGCTTTTAAAATGGAAAGAAATTGTGATTTGACATTTGTGAGAGAAATTATTTCAATCAATTGATATGAATTATTTTTTTTTTAATCACGATAACATTTTTTGGCTGCGTCAACTAGTCCTACGTTTCCTTGTTTTCACAAAAGCCTCCTAGTGCTAGTGCTTCTAATGCTGCTTACACTGGATCTGGTACTAGTGCATGATTATAAGCTGCAGTTCAGTGCAATGATGTCCATGTCAAATAAGGAAATCTCATCTATTCAATGACTACTGGTCTAATATATAAGAAAAAAATATAACACTACATTTGGAAACTTGGAAATAATTAGGAACAAACTGGATGGACCTACCACTAGCAGCTGAAATATTTAAGATGTATCAATGATTATAATCCAGAACTAGAGTATTTTGCGACGGGCCGTTACCTGCACTTCTTTTGATATTTTATTCCGATGCTTATACTTTTGTATTTTCACTTAGGTGAAGTTTTTAAAGCAGGACTTTAACTTTCTCCAGATGATTTTTCCACACCTTGACACAATTATAATATGCAAGTATTTCCTAACTACAGCAAATGAACAGATTTTACATTTATGGACTAGTCTTAGAAGTATAAGTAGACTTTTCAGTACTGAAATTGTAAAATAACACCTTACTCTTCTTAGTCTTCAACAACCTTTTCTTTAACTTCCAGCCTTAATAAAAGTTCTAAATGAACACACCTCTCAATCCAGATAAATACAGACTCTAAGGAGGAAATGACTGGCAAATGAGCAGGAAACTCCACTTCCTCCAAACCCTCTGATGCTGTGGATGGAAATTTAAGGATAAGATTGCAAAAATGCAAATGATGTAAAGCCCACTGGTCTGTGTATGTTTTTATGTGCACTAATGACAGACCTGTTGCTGTCTGCACCAAAAAAAACTTTATTTCTTTGAGCTCCTGTTCAGAAAGCAGAGACCCATATTTACTGTACAGATTAAATGAAGACTAGGGCACTGAAATGTTAATACTGTACACCACTGATGTGCAAGGCTAAGAAGAGGTACCCCCTCCTTATCATCAGAAAATTAACTGAAAGGATTATTTTGTGTTTGTTTGGGTTGTTTCTGTCTTTCATTATCAAAAGTAGGATGTGTAGAAACAGGCGATGTTTTGCATTTGGATATTTCTCATCTCCTTTACTTTAAAGCTAAAAAAAGTGTGACAGAAATTAAAGATGTAAATACACATCGCAGCTCCTCTTTAACCCTTCAAAAGTGTCCTTTGCAGATGGAAGAAAACAAAAGAAACCTGAACACAACTTCAGTTGAAAGGATTTAAGTTATAGCAATACGCACACTATCAAGTGTACAATTTGTCAAGGTTCATTTGATTCTAATAAAATACTTTTTTTAAAACCCATATACATTTCATATATTTATCTTTTTGGGGTATATGGATCCAAAAATAGACATTTAAATCATAAAGAGAGAATGGGAGGATCAAAGGGGAGAAATAAAACTACAAAAGCTACGAATGGGTTTCGTCCATTCCCGAAGAGAGAGAGAGGACAGAGAAATGAAGAGAGAAAAGAGATAAATAAAGGCAGAAATGTGAGAGAGGAGGGAGTGGTGGAGGGAGGAGGGGGGTTAGGAGGGGTTTGGCCAAGCTATACAGCGCAGTATGACACCCACTTTAGCTCATTACACACGTACAGTCATGATCAAGGCACAGGGATCTTCTAAAAGTTATTTTTTTTCAATAAAGTTGTACAAAATAATACATTTTACAGTCTGTACAAGAATAATAGTTCAGCAGTAAAGTAAAGACAAACATACAAAGGAGCCAGTAGTCAGGGAGGAAGGAGGAAAGATGAAGGAATGACAAAGGGAGAGGTGTAAGGATTCATGTCCCGTTTGTTTGTTTGTTATTGTCTTCTTTCATTTTTTTTTAATTGTTAAAACTCCAGGATTATTATACTTTATTTTCTCTCAAAACAAAAAAGGTAAAAGTGAAGATGGGACATTAATAGTGAGGAGAAAAGGAGAGGATAAATTAATTGTGTGGCAGAAAGAGAAAGAAGTGACAAAAGGAGCGAGTGATAGCGACAGTAAAAGTCAAAGAAAGAGCGCACAGGGCACAATGGCACAAAAGTCTACACAGACAAAAACAGCTGTGGAGACAGTAAAACAGGGTCAATCATGACAAGATGAGTTTTCTCTTTAAATTATATGGTACTGTACTGTCGAAGGATGCTTTTTGCCCTCCATTTGTTAAGTTCCATAAAAGTTGGCATGTTTTTTTTGTTTATTTTTTGTTTTAAATCCTCCTTTCGCTCCATTAAATCAGGCGAAGCTCGACGGAGGAGTCAAAGAAGAGCCGTGGTCGTCTGAGAAATTCACATCTGAGTCAGCTCAGTCCTGGCTTTCTTTTTTTTTTGTTTTGTTTTCATGATCGCAACACACACCCCTGGTCCGTTCGTTTAGTTGCTTGACGTGGTAATACTGCGTCTCAGGGCTTGGCTGTGCAGTTGGTCACTCAGTCCGTTTAATCTCAAAGCACTGTGCTGTAAAAATCAGCCGGCAGCTCGCAGTAGGCAGATCAGTAAGTATCCGGACTCATCCCGGTTGTGCAGTCCATTAAAAAGCAGGTGTGATATGTTTCTGTGTGTCATGGATGTTTCTGTAGGAAGGATTGGTGTTGCATGTGTGTTTGAGTCCTGAGCACAGTGCTTGTGATACGTTTTACTGTTTTTTTGTTACGATACAGCTGTGACGTTTCTTCCCGTTTGCAGTAATTCCACTGTAATCTCTTTCAAATTTGCTCTGAAGAAGTCACTTTCATGCCTCATTCTGGCCTCAACAAGATAGAGATATGTCTCGCAATTTCAACTGCAGCTCAAACCTCCTCACTGCAGGAAACACAGTCCAAACGAGGCCAACAGGAGCCGGTGAAGATGAAAGTTCAGGAGATTTTGGAAAGGTGATGATACGTGATGACAGATAAAGAGTACGGCTGGAAATTGTCGGTGGAAATCAGAGTGTGTTAAACCCTTCCATCAAATAGCTCTTTCTTCTGCAGACTGCATCAGTTCAAAGTTCAGGGTGCATTTTCTGTTAAGTATGTTTTTATGTTTTGGCCCACATTCCCCCCGTTTCTTCACAAAAAGCGCTCACACTTTTGCGGCAGAGGGGAGTTCAGAGCCTCAGGGTTGAGGGTTTTCATAGTCCGATCTGTTCTTCGTGTTTTTGTCCGAACACCTTTTCTTTTCCATCACAACAGCTCGTACTGCCTCAGGTGCATCCGCTGGATAATGTCTCGACAGTCGTTGAAGACGCGGCGGATGTTTTCTGTGTCGACGGCGCAGGTGAAGTGGGGGTAACAGTAGTGCCTCCCGTCTCCACTCGCGGTGCTGATCCTCTGCAGGTGTGAACACACAACACTAAAGGTTAAAAGCTATCTGTGCTAACATGGGTCCTAAAGTTCCTATAGCCCAATCTAAGTCTCTTTAAGTCTGGTTTAAACAGTAAACCTTTGATTCTATCAGCCAGTAATAGCCATGTAAAGGCATAATCTGTGTGTGTGCATTGCTGTCTGGTTGGATATTTCACGGAGATTAGATGCTTCATTGTCTAAAAGTTCTGTTGTGATTAAACGAGTTAGGTGTTAATGAGATGTGAATAATATTAGGTAATGGAAGGCATTTGCTGGTGTTTTTTTTGTTTATCTGACTTTCAATGTGACTCAGTGTTTCACAAGTTGCAGCTTCAAATCTATTATTTTCAACCAAACACTAAATAGCCTGTTCTAAAGCCTCATCTTCTTGCCCTTTTTTATTTTTAAAGGGGTCATATTTATCTAAACCCACTTTTATTATTCCCCAGACCCTAATCGTTCATAAAGTTTGTACTTGAACCCTCCAGCTGCTGCAAAGCTATCTTCATATTCATTCTGGCAAAACTCAAGTGGATTTCTACAACCTGTTTGAATTCTTGCTTAATTTGTTATACCTATAACTAGTTACGTCACAACATTTGCACATATAAGGTCAAGACTTATGACGAACATTTCTCCAGTACGACATAATTGTTTATCAGCAGCCGTGGTTGTAGTAAAAACTGAAAATGTGTCCAGACTTTGAGCTGATTACCTAAAATGTTCAGTTGTTGGTTGTATTAATGAACACAAATGGTTGAATGGGACAGAACAGCACGATCAACAACCTGGAGGGGGCGGGGCCTGAAGTGGTTCATTTGCATTTAAAGGGCCAGCGCTCCAAACCACCTTTCTAGTATCATTACTCAGAAATAAGGTTGAAGATGGACCTGTAAAGTTGAATTAATGATGAATTCAGACCCAAGCAGAGCATTTACAGTTTATGGAGACCACAGGGAAATGTTTGAAAATGAAGAATTTCATTAAAAAAAACAACAACATTTTTCTACAGGCCACAGATAAGTATTGTAGAACAGAACAAGTTACACGTCATAAACAGTCATTGAGTTTTGGTCATAATATTGTATGAAGTCGATGCAGTTCAGTATTTTGTATACTGGCCAAGCCACATCCTTTGTGAAAATGGATAGTCCTGCTTTAATGGGGGACAGTCTGTAGACATCTCCTAGTATCTTTTTGAATTTGTACTTACTCATACTAGACAAAAATAAAGTTAACAAAAATAAGTTTAGCCTAATTTTATAGTGGGTACTTTGTGTTATTTAACTCACATGAAGGCTTTGTTTTGTAGTTGTTAGAATACGAAATACTAAAAATCAATACTGAAGTTAATGCTACTTTATGTAACTAACCTTAACGACATAATCCAATTGATTTCAACTGCGTTTAAAACATTTTAAAATTCAGATTAGATTTTGGAGTTCTATGGATTTGTGGAAACCCTGTGTTTAGTATCAATGTCAATCTTAAAATGCTATAGTGGAATTTAAAATTATTTCTTATTCTTATCTTCAGCAACTGTTTTAAGCGCTGCAGTTGTCTCCATTGTCTTTTATTATTTTCAGATTTAAAGGAAACATTTGTCAGGAAACCCACATTATAAAGGTTTATAGTATGTGTGTGCACTTACCAGGAATTCGTCTCGTATGAAGTATTTTGCCCGTGTAACCCGTGGATCTTCTCCAGGCTCTGGTGTTGCTGAGAAAGGAGAGGAGAGATTTCTTTAAATATATTTTTTTTAGGATGCAACAAGGAGACTGAAAAGTGAGCACTGAGTTTGAAGAATGTATAAGATGGAATGAAGGCTGCTGAAAAATCTTGCAAGATGATTTATATGAAAGAATAATATATAACATAACATGTAATATACAGAGTGATAGGAAATGCATAAAAAAGGGCATGTTTTTCCTATAACTGTAAGGGATGATCATCAACAAAGTCCTCTTGTGGTTTATGACACTACATACACCTTTCTATTACAGATTTATTTTATTCAGGGGTGGGCAACCAAAAATTAACTCACATATTTGTTATTTAAACAGTATATTATAGGCCAGAGACAGAAACTTTGCTGTATTTCTAGGTTTACCCCAGTGAAAATGCACAGTATCTGCTCTGATGTTCAGCAAACTTG
>JAPTYQ010000028.1:34492895-34503861 GCA_029814465.1 Ostorhinchus cyanosoma | reverse complement strand
AGTGGTTATTCACTGCGTCGAGGGATTATCATCTGGGACTAGTATCGCCTGCTATGACATGTACTCATACCTGCTCAAACACTACAGATTATTTGATTCTTACTAAGACAAAAATAAATAAATAAACATTTAGAAGTGTTAGACAATTTATCTTGTTTTAAGAGTTAATTTCTTATTTTAAGTATTCATGCATCTGTAGACATGTTTATTCCTAGATTTAACAATCTTAATTCAAGAAATCTTGTCAAGTGAATTTATCTTGCTGTGTGGAAACATATTTCACTGGTTCAGAGTACCTTTTTCCTCAGATTTAATGTTCTTATCTTGTTTTTCGACACCCCTTTTTTGCGGTGTAGGGAGGATGCCTGAAGCGATCTGACAGGTTAGGGTTAGGGTTCTCCTGACTCAAATGATGTCCATTTTTTTGGGACACCCTGTGTATTGAGATTCGAGACAATAAGTCGACGCCAAATTATGTTTCACATTACTGCAGAATCAATTAATCATCATCAACTCAGCAAATCAGTGTCAAACCTGTTAAACCTATAAAACCTAGACAATATACTCCCTGAGATTCACCAAGCACTTTGTATGGTAACACATTCTTTCTTAGTTTTGCACCACAATTACTGTATTTTCAGGTTAAAGAAACAAAACGATGTGGAAGAAAATGATTTTGACTTCGTTTCTTACTTTATAAATTATTATGAAACCAGTGCTTGCCCTTCAGTGCATTATAAGAAACTATTTCACATCGATAGCCACGTCCCTGTGGGTAGAGCCTTTGTTGTACTGTGGGGAGAATCCTTGTCAGAGCTTAACCCTCAACTTTTGTTTCCCCTATTGTTTCCAGTGAACCATGGCCAGACACTCATTCAAGAGAAAGAAACATGCAGCTTTGTTGTGCACCTCGCTGGGGTAAAAAAGTCACAAAAAAAGGCCCGGAAGTAAGACTTAATCTTTCCTTTAACACAGATGTGAAGAGTTGTGTACGATGTGCTCATACTCACAGATGGAAACTCAAAGTCCTTCTGGTTGACGAGGTTGAGGACATACTCGATTCGGTACTGGTTTTCTGGGCAGGCCAACTGTACTGGCGGCGTCAGTGTGCTCATAGCTGTAACTATGGTCTGTGACAAACAAACACAAACAAAACACTTTTTAATATGGACATTAGAAAAACAGACGCCAAGTATCAATATCCTGCTTACTCTGTGAACGCACGGCTTAAAAAGTAACAGCAAAAATGACATCAGCACTTACCTCAATAGCCTCTTTAATGTTATTTTTGATGTCCTGAATTTTTTGTTTCTTCTCTCTGAAACAAACACACATACATAACTTTAGTGATAATTAAAACTTTACCTGTTCATCAAGATCACTTTAATAAATATGCACTTTATGCACTGGTTGTTTTCTATTCTATAAACAGTCCACTCATATGAAAGCTCCTATTAATAGCAATATGTACTTAGAGAACACAACAGTATAAAATAGTGGTAGACCAGGCTGGCTAAATTAATCTGCAAAGGCTGGTGATTATTTCACGAGGACACATCTGCAAGTTTTTCTTCTCTCTTAACCACAACAAACACAGAGATGCTGCTATCTGCTGATAAATGCTGTTATTTTTCATTCATAACTTCTACTTCACCAAGCAAGGACAGTGCAGACATAATAGTGTTACATAAATTGAAGTTGATCAGTTTTATGTCTCATCAACAGTTGCAAAACAAACAAGTAAAAACATATCAGCATTATATACTGACCAAATATAACCCCAAACTTAAACCAAGACGTACTGCACACGTCCAACAGAGGACATTACATATGGGCTGTGTATGTCTGCATTTAACACAAACAAAAAGCTGTCAAAGGTTACACTAGAGTGGTGCTGTACTACTAATAACCCTTTGAGACAAATGAGCAGAAGTACTAAGGTGGCAAGTATTGTTTTTATGAAATTAAAAAGTACAGGGAGTGAGCTCTGTGTTACCATGACATAGTACACTACAGTGTGCTGCACTGGTTTGTTTTTGATCTGGGAAGGGTAAACAGACCTTCATTGGCAAGCGTTGTAGAGAAATTATGTCTGTCTGCTGTGAAGCACAGCTGTTTGTACAAAACATCAGAGTCTCTGTGACAGAAATGTTTCTAATGAAGGCAGCCAGTTAGTCTATCTTTCACCTTGAGCCTGCCAGGACAACAGCGCATTGTGTTTACAATAGTTCTATGTCAGTGACAAAGAATGAGATGGGCCTCTTTGTTCTGTGCCAGTTTGTACTTCTTCACTAGTGAAACTGCAGCACTACACCAAATCTAACCCATGCAGAGGTGAATTACCTGCCTGATGGAAGTTGGGCTCATGTATGTAGATCAGTGCAAGGGTTACATTCCAGGTGGGGGTTTATCAGCTGCTTTGGACCAGGATAGTATACACTTGGAAGTTAAATTGATCTACTAAGTGTCTGATAAGAAAGTCTACATATTTCCTTCACAGTGTTACACCAGGTAAGTTAAAGCAATGCTTACCTTGCTTACATTGACCCTATATCCCAGTAAATATCTAAATAATGATCCAAACTAATAAAAACTGCTTCATATAACCAATTCAATCAGGAAACACAGGCTCAGTCAAAAGGAATCTGTTCTGAGAGGTGGTGCAGCCTTTGAGAATCCTGTCCTTTAACCAAATAAACCTCTTGTCCATTTTTCTACAGTTGGAATAAATGTGTTGTCTCTACAGGGAGCGAACTTTAGGTAACTTTTTAAGACCATAAAAGATACTATGTTGATTAAACGTCTTGAAATTTAAGAAATTGTAAAACCCAGGAAAAAAAGGACATTCCACCAACTACTGAGGTCTAATAGATCAAAAATAAAATCAAGCCAAAATCACTAGGTTTTGGCTTTGGTTTGATTAATTGCTGTGATTTATTGATTAATGTGTGTGTATTACTCTGATGATGATTTTTCAATGAGGGAGAACACAATAAATATCATCTATTATGTATATTGACCTTTAAAAAACATTATTGTTCAATTTCAAACATTAACACACAAGTTAGAGGATAACCTTATTTTGCATCCATGCTACAGTTCATATCTACACGACGAATCATTCTTTTACATGCGAATCTCCAAAATTTAACTCCAATTCAGCAGAATGCAGATAGTTAATAGTAAACAGAGTTCAGAGTAAAGAGTTAACACTTTTATAATGAATCTACTGAAATGGAAACACAGACTGTTAGTGTAAATTTGCAAACAATGAGCGTAGAAGGAATTAATACATGAAATATAGATTTTATGTGTATATATTCAGGCTTAGAGATTCACACCACGCAGATTCTATATTAATTGGTTATTACAGAAGTTGAATAGCCCTGTATATGTAATCAAACAATTAGTTAAAAGATTGATATCAAGAAAGATGGTGCCTAGATGACATGATAACATCTACCTAAAAAGACAGAAGTCTGCTTTAGGAAAAAGAAAATTATGTATCTTACACTGATCAACACTTAGCCTACAGTTTAAGCCTTAAATCCAATAAATCCCATAACAACAGGAGGCTCCACATTTAGGGAGATGTTCTGTCCATCTTTATATACAGTCTGTAGTACAGTCACAATTGAATGTGAGTAACACTGTCAACACTAACAGAGTCAGAGACACCTTTGAGATCACTGTACACCAGGAAATAACAGAGGAAAAGAGAATACGAGGGGAGAGGTGGCGTAAGACACAGAGTTTATTGGGTTAAGAGGGAGATTGAGCAGGCCTTGTTTACATTTTCAACCTGATAGTCATTAAAAATCACATGGTCTTTACAAAGCTGCATGTGTGCAATCTCTTGTCTTTCGAGTGCAGTTACATGCCAGCTTTCTCTTGTCAGAGACAGACGAGTATGACACTTAATACATGTAACAGTGACAGCCTCTAGTTGTGAAGACAATAAGTGAAGTGAAAAAAAAAAAAAGAAGTAAGCATCTCAACAGTAACACAGCTGGGTGCACTATGTCATTTCTTCCCTTTACTACAAAGTGATTGAAGGGTATATAACAATAATACAGCAAGCAGAGGCTACGACGGATTGGACCGAACATACATATACTGGTTCAATTTTATCGATCATTTGTAGAGTATTGTCACTTTTTTCTTGACTTCTTCATTGTCTACTGCTAATAAGAACAAACTCAGCCAGATTGTAAATGTGTCTAGTAAGATTACAGCTCAACAGTAACACACTTTGAGTTTTATTTCTTAATATATCCAGAGCAGAGATGACAGGGCCAGTCATTTCTTAAAATGTTAATGGTGAATACAAGTTACTGTCATCAAAACAGAGGTAGAGGGTGCTGTCTTTATGGAATTCACAAACATCTTTTATAACTTTCAGTATTGCTGTGTTAAACTAAATCAGTTGATATATGTAAGAGCACTTGGACTTCGTTGTGTTTTATTGTCGGTGATGCTGTGGTATAGCGCTTTGTTGTGATTGTTGTCTTGTTTTTCTGCTGGAATTTTATACAGCTGTGAACTGGACACTGCTCAAGACCAGAGAAATGTATTTGATCACATACTGGATTTAAAGAATACAGATATGACAGTTGTAAAATGTGAATATTGGATGTGAGAAATCAGTCATGGTAGATAATCGACTGAAGCAGACTTGGTCCAACTGTGCCTGATCAGTCCTCATAGCATTCAAAAGCTAGTTTTACACAGAGATCCTGGAAAAAAGGTCAGATGGTGATCCCACCTTTCTGTCACCACTGACTGATTTCCACAGCCAAGCTGAGGAGTAACAGAGGTGAGACACGCTGGACTTTTACACAGCGGATCTGCCTTCCAGAATCAAAGGGGCGGTGACACAGCGTAGCATATAGTGCGACTTATAAATGCACGTCGGAAATACCCTGAGCATAGCGGTGTTGGCTCAGTTTAAGTTTAATATAAACTCAAACTAAGCTTCCGAGCGTCCTTTACAGCAACCTTTCATCACATTCTCATATCCAGACCAGAAAGGTCACGTTGATGTTTGTTTACTGTACACGGCCCAAGCTCATTTTTAACCCCCTCCGGCGCAAGAGTCGCACACGCAATACGTCATCAAAATGTTACACCTTGGTTGCGGAACAAGAGCTGTTCCTTTTACATATCATTCTGGAATCATGGTTCCACCTTTATCACGGCTCTGTTACTACCGCCACAGGTGTTCAGGGCCATGACAGAGGAGGGACCAAACGATCCACCATTTCATTTACACAGACGTCATTCCAGAATAAAGGTGGAATAAGGTGAAAACAGAAGTGCTGTGTAAAAGGGACTACAGTTATTAAATGTGAGCCCAGCTCAACCTATTCAGTAGCTACTTGTTTCAGCAGGGCTGTTCTTGAAAACATTTTTTACATGATTAACTGCTGGTTGATAAACCATTAACATACCAAACTCCTCCATATCATCATAGTTTCCATTCAAATAGAGGTTAAACCCCATCCATTCACTCTTAGAAACTGTCCCACATAACCCTTGTCTTCGACTGCTCAACATTCAGCAGTTCCACTGAACAGGAGAGCGGTTACACTGTATGCCTTGCCCAAAGGCAGCTCAGTCATACAGAGAACAGATGAAGAGCTGAGTCAGTCATTCATTCATTCATTCCTCTTAAAAATCAGACCCGGCTTCCAGTCACAAGCCAAGTGCTTTGACCTTTAGGTTACCACAACACTCAATCCATTCACCCAAAATCTTTTAGAACAGGCGTTATTGAACCCTTTCAGTCTGAAATCACTAAATTAATGTCGTGCCTCAGGATCCAGGCTCATTAAAATATGTCGCTATACTTGTCATGTGGACACCCAAAAGCAACCGGCCTGCAAGACCGGTTTATTTTCATGTTAAAATACTAAGATGACTGGTTGGTACACACTAAGACATGACATCTGACTACACATTCATAATTAAAAAAATACACAAGTCAAAGACATACAGTCACTGGAGCAACATATGAGGGCAGACTCGAGTTTACTACACATGCGGATACAAAGAAGTCACACATAGTTCGGTAAACAAAAATCATCCAGATAATCCGAGCAATTTCCCAGATCTGACTGGAAGTGATGATGCTGTATGTGTCTGTGTGTCTCATTAATGAAGACACCCACCCGTCTGTACACACAAACAGACGCATATACTGATAAGCACGCACACACTGCTCAGTGCTGTGGAGTCACGCGCTGGGTCATACGCTCTCGTCTGCCTTAGGTGCTGATTTTCTAGTTTAACCTTGCAAGAAGCTTCCATCCTCATCACAAACACTGGACCCATACATGCCAAGGCGCTGAAGCTTTGTATTTTGTTTCCTTACTAAAGCAAGTCAGTTATATGGAAGCTAAAATGCATTTAAAAAACAGCAGCAGAATTTGATCTTATTGTTACGTTATTATTTGATCTTCTGCAATATAACGTATTGTTGCAACGGAGCGGGGAAAAGAACAATGCCTGGGCCACTTCCTGATCTGTCAGTGTAATCCCAACTGCTATGGACTGTTACAGTCTGATGCTTCATGTAAATAGAGCATAGAATTAAGTTTAATGACGGCAGTTTAGTTCACTTATTCTAACTAGTGGCCTTTCCATTGGACATATGTGCAAACTTTATTGATACCTAATTAATGTCGAAAAAACAGAAGCATGTAATGTCGGTTATTCCGTTAAATAAAAAATGTGTTGATTTGTTTATTATCACGAGATGACACCAGAAGTCATTCCATAAACATGGCGATGAGCATAAATATCATGTTGATTTACAGATATATTCATTATAATTATATATTACCCCTCTATCCCGTACTAAATTAAGAAATTATTCAATTTCCTGGTGTCCACACATACCTCACGGTGTTTCTTTTCAAACTCTTCCTTTTCGCTTGTTGTGACGTCTGTCAACATCCTTTTTTTAATTCATGTGATTCTAGTTGTGGAAAAAGATCATTCCGTTGCAGTTTGCATGATATACCAATTTCGCTACGCCCGAAAAAACCCCTCTTGCCCAAACAAAAAGTTTTCATCGAAAAACGAGTTTTGGCGAAATTGTCGTTTTTCCAAAAGGTACATTTTTATGCGCAACATATATTTATGCAATTTGAGAGTTAATAGAAAAGTGACTGTTGCGTCTTGTACTCTTCTATCTGTGCAGAGCTGTTGGCTAGTGTTAGTGTCACAAGTAGAAAGAGTAGAAATTAAAATTGAAAAAATAAAAAGGAAAACCTACACTCAAATATTGACTCCAAAAACAATAGACAATAGAGATGCTTTTGCACGCTCGAAACATTTAGTCAGAAGGGAACTTTTCAGATATGTGCAAAGTAATTTCCTCTATTCTGCAAGAAATACCACCAAAGAAGGAGAAGATTTTTTTTCAACTTTTCATGATTTAGATGTTCAAGACGGAACCAAAATGTGTTGTAGGAAAAATATTAGCATCTATTTCTGTATTACTGTGGTATTTTAGACCACTGAAATCTCCAATAATAAAGGTTTCATCAAACACAGACCAGTTTTGTTTTGCCGCTACCATGTTTCTGTCCCTCCTGGAAACTCCCAATATGACCTAAAGTTACCCCCACATGGGTCAAGCAGAAAACAAGAGAAACGATCAAAGGTTTACAAGGTTAGTATTATCAGAGGCTTACACCACTGGCCCTGTTGAGGTTCCAAACTCCTTGTGTTCAGGCCAGACTATTCTGATTGTGCCGTTATTCTGAATATTAGTGGAATATTAGAATACATGGAAACACTGACTCTTTTGTTCAGATAAATACTTTCAGATGTAACTGTTAGATTCATTACAAACCAATAGATAAGGCTGTGATCATTATTTAATCTTAGTGAATTATTGTCATATATAAATACCTTTTCTACTCATTTTATAGTATTACTGTACTATAGAACTAATAATAGTTTAATAATGCACATCTAATGAATCACTGAACACTGGACAAATACAAATTGCATTTCTGTTTCTGTTCTGTTCTCTTTCTAGGCTTTTGTAAACAAACATTTTATTGGGCTTAAAACCACCTGAAGGCCAATAAATGTTTTTGGAAAAATGCATAGAAATAAAAAAAAACAACAACAACTGTCCAACAAAAATCACACTAGTTCTGTAAATATGGTAGTTTAGAACAAAGTGTGACACAAAATGGCTAATATGACCAGTTAGCTAACATCAGTGGGTATTTATGAATGAAATTAACCTTTTCAATCAAGCCATAACAACTCTATTTTCACAATGTAGACATATTACTACAATCACTGTAAAAAACTACAAATAAAACCTATCAAACCCAAAACACAGCCCTTATAAACCAGAAGGAAGCATCCCAGTTCAAGTTCTGAATTTCATAGTCTGAGCAGATACTGTCTAAATCCCTGTTGGATACTGTACATACTCTCTTTGCATTATTTCTTTTTCTCTTATTATCTACTGTTCTTACTCTGCATTGAAGCCGTTGACATGGAGAATCCTCATCTGTTTCACTATGGTGCTCTTTCCTGACTCTCCAGCGCCTAAAAGGGGGGGAAAAAAAACAACATAAAATGAGATACACTGTTAGTGATTTGTTGACATGTTAAAGTAGACACACACATCTATTACTGCACAAAGTGTTGGAAAACATTTATCTTAAAAACGTTAACGTAAGTGTAGTTCAATTTATTGTATGTTCTGTTTAACGTATGTGTAAAACTTTCATTTGACGCAAAACAAATTTCAAACCCTTTTTTGTTTTGGAAAACTAGAGGTAGAGGCAAGGACGGTGCTGCATGGTCATGGCTGAAATAATAAACTGGATTATTCCACTAGACACTGTGATCACAATCACAAGATTACATTTCTAGACTCGATGACTGCTGCATTTAGGCTAATATTTCTCCCTTTGAAAAACACTGAAATTTTTCCCTGAATGTATTAATACATGTCAGAAAAAGTGTGAGAAGGGCACTGGACATTTTTAAGATAACATTTGGTGTATTGAGTATGTAAGAAAAAATAATAACAATTTGAGTCTTTAGGCTGATTGTGTAGTACTTAAATTACATTTATTGAGGTCTAAATGCAAAGAAAATGTCAAGCAAAGAAAATGTCTATATCTCTATTTTTCTCATGGTAGGTGGATATTTTTTCACGCGGTTGAAAAAGATCCTCAGTTTTCAGGATATGCAAGTATACTAATCATTTCTGTTATTTATGTGACACATAATCAAGAATGACGTAAAAACAAACATCAAAAGGAGTCATTTTTGATCAGATGTCAATGCTTTTTGTGAGTAATACCAGATTACCTGTAAGATTACAGTAAATACTGTTACTCATACTGAAAGGGTTTAAATAAAAACTGGCTGCACTGTTAATTATTTCGTTGTAAACTGCAGGTCCCTCTCATGGTCTGTGTCTTTGTAATAA
Source organism: Ostorhinchus cyanosoma (assembly GCA_029814465.1). NCBI lineage: Eukaryota > Metazoa > Chordata > Actinopteri > Kurtiformes > Apogonidae > Ostorhinchus > Ostorhinchus cyanosoma. The sequence continues at coordinate 34,494,389 of JAPTYQ010000028.1, read as the reverse complement.
TGAAACTCACAGCTCACACTCTGTAATATCATAACTGGAATTTGTATTTGCATAAACATGAACATTTACACCTTGCAGCACTTTCACATCCTTTCTCACAGCCTTTTTAATTCCTACAAACTATCCATTTTGAAACCTCAGTGTGAGATGACGCAATAAGTTTGGACGTCACCTTCAATGTTTTGACCACATCAGGGATGGTGATGAAGACTCAATACAGCTTTAGTGAAGATGACACTTAAAACTAAAATTCAGAATTTCCTCCAGAAGACTGATGAAGGGCGTCTAATTCTTTACTCAAATGCTGTCAGAAGTGACGGCCAGGGGCATATCCCCAAACGCCCCCAGTCCTGAATCAGACAGCTATGATCTCATGGCGTGAGGCATCCCCAGGTCATGACCTTTCATTTGAACTTGATTTGAAGTCAATCAGACAAATAGTTCCAGAGATATGGACAAAAGAGTGTTTAGAGATTTTAAACTTTTAAGCGGCCCTTTGTGGGCAATCTAGGAATGGTAAATTGTCCAACATCAAATCAGTTCTTCCTCTCCATGATATTCATTGATATGGAAAATATGGAACCAAATTCTAAAGCAAATATTTTTCAAGTTATCACGTTCACACAAAGGATATCTGCCAGTGGTGGCAGTTGGACCAACAACATAATATCCCCAAAACTCTGTTCGGGGATATAATAAAATGTAACTCAACTACAGTAGTTCAACACAAAACTTTCCTGTACTAATGAAAGCTAATAAATACATTTTAAGTTGAGTTTTCTACAAACTCCACTTCATTGTTTCTCAAATTTCAGCAGAAGTTTTACATAAAAATGTGAATATCAGTCTTCAGACCATTTAGATTTAAACAGCAAATTAAAATAATAAAAAGTTCATGCAAAATAGGGTTTCATTCGAGAAAACAGGCTGCTTGTTCACCCTGAGCCTCCCCACTCTGATGTTCATCTAGAACTTCTCTATTTCTTGAAATTTACATTAAAAAGTGAATGAGTGAGTGATAACCCGGTGTCATCAGAGGTGTGTCACCCACTGACACGTCAGGACGAGTCAGCCGAAGCGTGTTAATTTTCTTCTGAAGTCGTTTTACTGCTGTATCTGGAAACAGGACAACGAGGGAGGCGATTTTGGCTCAACTGCTTCATTTATCTGTCAGTTTAAATGCAGTCCTGAACAGTAATTTGTAAGGTAGTATAAATTATTAAAAACATCAAAGTCAACTAAGGCTGTAGATCTGCAACATAGGTAGGTGTATCAGATGACAGGATTTCACTTCCTTGGGGGAAAAACTGCACATCATCTGACCAAAAAAGGGCAATAATATTCTATGCAGAGTGTAGACGTTGATATTAACTTGTGTTTTTAGGTGGCAAAGCAGTACAACATATCAAACTAACCCTTTCAGACCCTCATATTGTTCTATGCAGGTGTTTTGTGATTCTCTGTCCTGGGGAAGACCTCCTGTCCCACACATTC
>JAPTYQ010000028.1:34473301-34485286 GCA_029814465.1 Ostorhinchus cyanosoma | reverse complement strand
CCTCATGCAGTGGATGGAGTTTACAATGTAAGACTTGCTAACAATGGGGGTACCTGCTGCCTGAGTAAGTTTAATGTTAACTAGCAATGAAACACGCTGTGACGCTTCTGCTGCCTTTGTCTTAAAGCACACAAGGGCAAATATTTTAACAAAGAGCTCTGACATTTTAGTGACACAGAAATCTGCGTTTCCATTTGATCCAGAAGACACCGGGATTCCAGAAACAGTCCAGGTTCTATTACATTATCAGAACTGCTGTAAAAGAGTCGGTGACTTGAGCACTTTGCTACAGTGCGTACTATAACATCATGCTCTCAAACCTGCCTGATGACCTCATGGCATAATGTCCGCCCTTCACTTTGTCTCACATCTCCCTCTCAACAGTATACTGTCTGTTGAAGCAGATATACCATAATACCTCAATGGATTTATTAAACTATTACTGTCAAACTAATAGGATTTTATGCAGTACTGTAGTGTAACTTAGAGAGTTTTCCATTTTCTTACCATATTTACCATACCACATTTCAACTAAGCCATTTTAGTATCTAGTTCATATCATCTCTACAAATTATTTTCCCTTATCTTTCTTTTATTTATATAAAAGTTGCATGTTGAAAATGCAGTTCCAATATCTGGTCCAGGTTTTGACACTTTTTGCCAAAACTAATTAAAAACAGTTTAGCATCAGCCGAAAGTTTGGTCATATTCTAAAGCAATCTGTAAAAGTATGGTAAAGCCTAAACAAATACTACTGCAGTACCACTGAGGGGGATCCTGGTCCAACACAAAATGTTCTCCCTGTGTTGGCTATTCAGGATGCCGTGCTCTTTTCCAGAGATCACTTTTGAGAATATTTCCTGCAAATATATCAATACATAGTTATTGTTAAAGCTGTGCGGTCTATACCTACAATGTACTGATAATTTCGAGGTGACCACCACTTTCAAATTTTAGGCCTCCTCCAACTCTGACGGTGTTCTTCGCAGAGAACACTTTTTTCTCAAAGCCTTGCACTTGATAAATTTCTGTCCTTTGTAACTCCAGCTGCAACCACATCATACTGATCTGACTTTTTTCTCCTTAAAGAAGTCTTGCAGTCTGTCTGAACTGCAGGTGTATTCCCTGTTTCTGCATTCTTGAAGTGCTTGTTTGGCAAAGTAACAGTGAAACCGGTTGCATTAATGTTTTATGGTAATCGCTGTCACTATCTTGAATCATTAGAAGTCCTCTGCCTCGAGGCAGTTGAAGACATGGCATGCATGATCAGGATGGCGCCACCTCCACCTCATTTTCACCTGAGAAAACCCTTGCCTTATCTTTGAAATCATGCCTTACATACTTAGAAATTAACATCATAAGACTTCAATTTAAAACTGAATTGTAACGATTGTTTAGGCAACTCTCACATCCCCTTCTCACCTTTATTGTCTTATAGTAGCTCATTATTTTGCCTGTTGGCAATTCTAGATTGAACATGACAAACCCATCTAGCAGTTTGCTTGAGTTTTTAATTTTCCCTAAGTCTTTGTCAGATTATCACACTATACTTGAGGTTTTTTGTGTTTTTACCAGTAACATAAAGTGGAGTCTTTAATGAGGCTTTTATTATTATCAAACTATCTCAACAATGCACATTTATAAGGGGATAATGGCATTCTAGTAGTTCATTCTGTCAAGGCAAAAATAGGAAAATGTTGAAATAAATCAAGACAATTTATAATTTCTTCCATTTTACATGTGCTTTACATGGTTGGAAAATTGGTAAACTGTTCTCTCGGTTTTTCAGAATGTATAAGAAGGCTTATTGTAATTTTGAAAATACTCTTAAGAGTTTTAAAAAGTGAATTCTCATTGCTGTCTCCTCACTAAACTTTTGTACTTATCATAAGCCCATGTTGGAGGGTTATGCCAACACACAATATACAAATAACATGCCTAAACTGAGTTCAACTTCCATTAGATGAGGTCAAAGGTCAGATGTAGGAAGAACAGGGGATGACATGATCTAACAGGACTCTCCATGGGAAGCCTGTCTTTAACCTGGGGAGGTCATTATAAATCAGAAAAGTTAACAGTTTACAGGAATAACAGCAGATATATGGCATCTATCGTTTCAACGACAAATTTCAGGATGGCATAGGTGGTGGATTTATCAAATACACGGGCAGGACATGCAAATATAAAAGTGTAATAAAGAGAACTGTGCCAAGAAAAGTCATGAACTCTCACGAACCCAAAGTGGCTGATCTCAGACGCAGGACGCAGCATAAAACTCATTTAAAGTTCAAGCACAAATAGCTCTTCATGGCCATTTAATCACCAGTTGCTGTGCTTTGTTAGGACTGTTCCTTCTGATATGCAAATAGTGTGGCAAGATACCATTGGGTTTGCATTGTTCATTCAAATATTTGGTAATAAAATGTGTCGTGAAGTTTCAAAAACAATTATATAATGAATAGGCAGATAACTTTACGGCAGACATTTTTGTTTTGGTTTTCATGTGGGTCCTGTCCTTCTGCTTTCCACAAGCCACCACAACTTCCTCCATAGCATAAATACCACTGTGTCATACAATACGCGCCCTCTCTCGCAACTCTCTAATCAAACATCAGGCGTTTTCTTCTTCTTGCAAAAGTACACTACGAGTTTGTGGGGTGATAAGTCAGTGAATGGCACCACGAGGAGGGTACAGAAGAGAGCACGGCAGGAATTATTTGTCTCTTATGTAATGTAGAAACTCAGCCCACCTCCAGTTCACTCTCTGACACTCACACAACCACATGTTGAGGCTTACACATGTCCATTTCATCATAGGGTGACTTTATCTTAAGACACTGTTTGAGCTACACACCCATAAACCGGTAAAGTAATTCAACATAGTGCAAGTTTAGTTACAGCAAATGAAGATGAGGACTGTATACCATATTAGACCCAAATATACTAATACAGCTTATATTTATAGCATTAACTACCTGTAAGTGACAATTCATGAATAGTTCCTTAATGAGACGCTTAAATAATAATTTAACTTATAGGTGGAGACTCTTTTAGTGCAGGTAGTGGTATATATGCTACAAAATCCACCACAGCACTGCATTTTTGGCCTTATGCAATAGCAAAGTCACACTGTTGACAATGTTTCCCAAAACAACATCCCAGAAGGTTATGTAGTGAGGAAGCAGAGCCTCAACTGTGCAGACTGAGGCCTTGTCTGTGAGGCAGTTAGCAGGAGGAAACAAAATGCAAGTCCAACTTACCTAAAAGTAGTAGTCTGTGTGTTGCTCTGTAGATCTGTTTGTCTTTTTGGAGTTGTTTCTCTATCTTTTTGTTTGCTTCTCGTTGTGCCTTCTCCTCATTTCTCTGGTCTTCAGTCTTACTGTTGCCCAAACAACCCATCTTCCCGCAAGAAAAAGAAAAAAAAAGAGGGTCCAGGGGAGGAGGAGGAAGAAGAAGAAGAAGAAGAAGTGGAGGTGGAGGGGGTTATGTAGAAGGAAAAATAAATAAATAAACTAAATTAGTCTAGATCCCTCGTTTGACCCACGGATTTGGCCGCAATGCCACCCACATTTACACCGTTTCCCGTCCCCGGCCTGCTCCAAAAACTGTCCGTGGTGCAGCACTGGACAAATTATGGGTCCATAACGCGTATTTTGCTGTCAGAGAAAGGGCAGGATACTGTTGCTGACGACACCGAGGCCGCCTTCTCAGTTTGCTGAATCCTGCTCAGGCTTTTTTCCTCCTTCCTTCACATGCAGTAATAGTTTTTGTTTTGTTTTTTTCCCCCACTCTGTCCCCCCGTCAACGGTGCACGGATAAGAACGGTAATCCTCAGTGTGCGTTAAGACACCAAAAAGCGGGGTTTCACCTCAAACGGAGGCAGAATAAACTGCCTAATTTGCATCTCCAAAAGCCCGGGTCTTGCGTCTCACTGCTGCCCGTAACAAGGAGCCGAACTCGGCGTGTCCGAAAGGCTCGGCCGTGGGGTGGCGCGGCTCATTTCCACGTCTCCTTTCATAATAAACATTTCCATAGGTGGATACTTTTGGATTTGTCGGTGTCCCCGGTGGTTGTCTTCAAAGGGGGCCCAGCAGGACAGGAGGAAGGGAAATAATATTTACACCAAAACGCGCTACATGTGTAATATTGTCATTGCTTCCGTCGTCATCCGGCTCCTTTTCATTCTCTGCATCAAACCGAGCCCCAAAAAAACAGCTCCAAACTCACTGCGGGGGTCTCCAAGGCCGGCTCCCTCACCACCTCCAACTCCGAAACGATCCAATATCCCCCGATTTCAGCTCCTTCTTACTGGTGATGGCTGTTCTTGCTGTGTTTTCTCCAAAAGGCCTTCTCTCTCTCTCTCTCTCTCTCTCCCTCTCTCTCTCTCTGCCCCTCGCTTTTGTTGCTGAAATGTGTTATCAGCCCCTCACATCACCACCAGAGCTTCCAAAACTGCGCACCGATAGACTTTTTCTTCCTAATACCGGCCTCGGCTCCGATTAATCCCTTAAGGAAAAAAAAATGCAGAAAGAGAAAAAAGAAAAAGGAAGAAAAAAAAACGTGACCAAGATGTGAAAATCCCTCGAAATGTATCAGCGTTTCCTTGCAGGTGAAAAAGCAAAACCCCTGCTGTCAGGCTCAGTTTTAAAGCCTACATGAGGTCTGCAGAAAAGTGCACACACGGACACACACTCACACTTATATAGAAATATAGATCTGTATATTCCTCTCGGATCCGAGGTGGGTAAATAGGCTACAGGCTTGAGTCTACATGTGCATTTACATTCACAAAAAATAGGACACGGGGTTGTTGTAGCAGCACATTCCCACCGCGGAGGCCGCTCCCCTCCTGGCCGCTGGTCGTGGAAGGTGAAAGACAGGAATAACCAATTCTTGGAGGTTATTATTTTTCTTCCTTTCTCTCTCTCTCCCTCTCTCTCTCGCGCTTTCTCTCTCCGAGAATAGTAGCCTACATTGAGGAGATAGACAGCGCTGAAGAGAGACGGGGTGGGGCCACGCAGCGCTCATTGAACCCTGGGAAGGAAGGACCGACAGAGGAGGAGAGAAGAGGAGAGGCCGCTCCGCTCCGCCGCGTCACGTGACACGCGCGCACAGCAGCGTCAGCGTCGGCGCGACTCTGCGGAGAAAACGGCGCCCTCTTCAAAGAAAAGTGAAAAAAAAAAAAAAAAAGTCAACACAACAAGAGGGGTGGAGGTCCTGAACCGGAGCCCACGCATACACACCCCAATACGAACAGATAAGACGGGGAATAATGGTTTGTTTGATTGTTGATATTCTAGCAGCAAAATCTATAAGGTGAATTCATACATAATTTAGTTCACAGATAGTCTAGTTCACACATTACATTTTAAGAACAGTAGGTCAAAGTTCCATTTTTTTTAATGAATTTTAACCCCCCCTCCCATTTACTTATATTGGGGGGAATTTCAAATGCATGTAGCAGCAAAACTATATAGGGTGAATTTAAACACAATTTAGTTCACAGATAGTCTAGTTCACATATTACATTTTAAGAACGATAGGTCAAAGTTCAATTTTTTTCTTATGAATTTTAACCCCCCTCCCATTTACTTACAACAATGGGGGGGGATTTCAAATGCATGCAGCAGCAAAACTATATAGGGTGAATTCATACCGAATTTGGTTTATAGATTGCCAGTGACCCAGATTAAATCTCACCACATTTTGAGAACAGTAGGTCAAAGTTCAAATTTTTTTTTAAATGAATTTAAAACTTTTTTTCCCCCATTTCCCAGGGACCTGAAGCGGTGTTGTTGCATGGGTCTGGTGTTTTAATTAGTATTGTACATTTCTGACTCAAACTGGTAAAAAATAAATAAATAAATAAAAAACAATCAGACCAGAGTCAAAATGGATCTGGGAATACCACAGAGAAATATAACAGCTGTGTAAAAACATATTTTATCATCCTGCAATTGTTGTGTGTGTTTGTGAATTTAAAGGTTGATTTTCAATGCGAAGTGAGAAGTGAATAAGCCAAATGGTTACTTAGGGGTCAAAATGATTATTTATAATTAGAACCAAACAAATATTTCAGAAATTCAGAAGTTAAAAAAAAGGATAAAGGATAAAACTAAAAATATTCAGCATTGACTAAAATCATATAAAAACAAACCACAAAGCGTATTACGAGCATTTGAGCTGACTTTATAAACAAAACGAATCCTAAATTCAAAATAAAGTGTTTAATGTACTGATATTTATCATGATACAGAATTATATTAGGATCTGTCATTTTTTTCTGATTATTAATTTGTCATTGGTTTATAGAATATAGTTTCAAAGGCAGGTTATCCAGTACTTTTGTTGCTGTTGTGCCTGTTAACACTAGGTGGCAACAGTTTTCCAGCTCTGAGCAATAACCATTGCTCAGTTCTCATAATTCTCATATAATTGTATTATTTGTTTTTATATGTATTTTGAAAAATATCTGTCTTACAACCTATTTTTCATTCATTCATTCTTGTGCTGTTGTTAGGATCAATCTTAAACTGGACAAAGTGATAAATGGAAGTGACATATATATATATTCAAAATTGCATCTTTGTCCATTTGGATTCATAAAATTGGATGAGGAATCTTCTGTGGGACCTTCTGACGAAAGAAAAAATACAGACACCACGTGGATGCAGTATAAAAATATCTACTGTATATCCTGTAACCTGAGTTAGTAAGGTTGTCTCAGGAAGATTTCAAAATGAAATAAATGCATTACAGAGCAGACTGAGAGGTCTCCAAAACTCAATCCCTTTGTTGTCAATGTCTGGCCCTAAACTTGCTGCCAAATTAGTGCAAATCTCACAGGAATAGTTTCTCACATTTACTGTTCTTTAATTTTCCAGATTGGCTTGCAAGTGCATCGATTGTTTTAGTTGTATCTGCCAGAGATGCGGAGAAAATAACTCTCTTACTTCCTAATTAAAACACATCAATATAATCTATGAAATCCGATGTAAAAAGTGCAGCCTTTCTTAAACAAAGGTAGTTAATGCACATATGCACTAACTTTAAACCGAATTCTTACTTCACATGGAACCAAGTCGACTCTGATCCAGCCCCTGATAACAGTGAAAAGCTGTTGTCATAGTCACACTTTCCCCCTTTAAAGCTTCACCCATGACCCTTTTACAGGACGTCCGCTCACAGCTCTATTTAACTGCACTGTCATGAACTGTTAGCTGCCTACTCAGCACTCATTGTCATCATAATCAATTTAGATCTGCTGCTGAGGAGTAATTGAGTGTGTTTTCTGCCTCTCATTGAGTCAGAGGGTTTATCTGCCCACAGAGGAGCATTGTCTGCGATAATCTACAGACAAATACACACAAGGAATTTATTAGTTTAGTTGCGCTCAGTTAACAAGGTTAAGAACGTCTGGATGTTTTATTGGAATATTTATGTTCCATGAAAAGTGACATATTTGGAGCACTAAGTACGTTTTTCTCCTTTTGATTCATTTTTCAAAGTTATTTAAGGTACAGAGTTGCAGCACCGTATCCACACAGTTTTAAAACATTTGAAGGATGTTTACATTATCAGCTGTCGTGCTGAGGTTTATTTAACATGAACAGAAATTGAAACACAAAAAAATTTTCAGTTTCAAATTTTTTCTTGCTAACTGCTAAGAAAATATATAATTAGATAAGAAGTTACTGTCATCCTTTTACTACCATATATAGATTTTACCTTATATTACTGAGCTCTTTCAACCTTGTTTCTTTCAGTTGAGAAAAATGTCAATCTCTTGTATCACGTCTGTTCTGTTTCATAAATCTGTGGTTTGTTTTAAAAACCTGCTGAAAACTCATCTGTTTGTGTGTGTGTGTGTGTGTGTGTGTGTGTGTGTGTGTGTGTGTGTGTGTGTGTGTGTGTGCGTGCGTGTGTAACATGTGGTGTGCTTAGATTTAAAAAATGTTTTTTATTCATGATAAAATATTACCAGTTGTTAGTTCGACCCAGCTGTATTTATACAAGGTGAGTGGGGATTATCACAGTTATATAAAATAATCATTATTATCTCAAATAATTGTGATATTTGATTGAACATTTGAAAAACTTGAACAAGTATATATTAAAGATGCTACATGAATAGTGACAATCTCATCCCAGTTTTGTCAGTGAGTCTCAAAATGCAATAAAATCTATGGATATCAAGGTTGGATGAACACAAACTAAGTTGACATAGATGTTTGCAAATATGACATTGAGTGAGTTAAACACAGGTATACCAACACTGACAAAAAAAAGCCTAAAAGTAAGTTAAAATTAGAAAAAACATCAAAACTAATATGTCATTAGAGCAGAAACACACACTATTTTCACTTAATGTATATTAAGTAAAAACAGCCAGTTTAATGAGCATTAAGTTCACTCACATTCAGTTGAAAATTACAGAAATGGGGCTGAATGCCAAGATGAATATATTTGTTTCATTTAATTATGAATATACATTTTCTAAGCTATTTTTGAAAAGTAAATTTACTTGGATTGTTCTGTAAAAGTTAATAGTAACTTAATAACCACAGAAAATGTGATCAGTTGAGATTCATTATTTCAGCAACTTATTAAGCAGCAGGTGTTTCCTGTTTTTTCTTATATTTTTTTCTAGTGCTGTCAACGATTTAAAAAAAAAGTAATCAGATTAATCACAGGGTTGCTGTGGATTAATTTTGATTAATCACGATTAAATATTCATTTTTAATCGTGCTTCATTTTGCATGAGCAGACTCATGGAAGAAGGGAATATATATACACTCATCGTGTTTGTCGCAAGCTTGGGGACGCATTAGCCGAAGTACTAGCAGAATCCCTGACTAACGTGTGCTTGAAATTAATGTGGTGTTTTAAGGTGGAAGAAAACTCCTTCCTGCAGAGTGTGTATAATACTTTATGTCAGTTGACTGTTCCATCTTGGGGTTATTTGTGCTCATATTTCCATCCAGAGGGCCAACCATCTTTATACCTGTCATTACTGGATCAACTGCCTATTTGCACAAGCACAATGCTAACTCTACTTGGACAAACTGCCTGAAACGCTTTGGCAGAGACGTTCAGAGTCATTCTGTGCTCCAGATGAGTTAACTGTGTTAACATTTTTAATCAGATTAATCATGATGATAGGTTAATCTGTGTTAATGCGTTAATTTTGACAGCCCTTATTTTTTCACACTGATACATCAATGATCACTGTGACTGATTTTCTCCAAACCCTGACAGGTAATTGAAACATATGGGTTACAAACAACTCTTCACCTTGAACTGGTTTTACAACATTCCATGCATCTAAAAGTTGATTTGTTGATTGATATCAAATACATCCAGTTTCAAGAGGTTTACTTCGTTTTGACGAAAAATAAATTCCATATAGGCAACAATCATACTGTTTTCCTGTTTGTTTTAAATAAAGTTATCCATTTTGCAGACCTCAGTGTTTTCATTGATCATTCCTCTGTAGTCACACCAGCTCTTAATGGCCTCACAGCCATGAATATTAGATACATTTCCCTTCACCCTACAGTGCAAATATGATGAGCCAGCCTGTCGTGGCTGTAAAACAACAGGGCCGTGTCAATATCAGTTACTCAGGGTCTCGGAAAAGAAAGGAATCACACTGTTGTTTTAGTTTAATACAAAAGTGTTGAAAAAGATATCTGCACACACATCCAGAAACACTCAACTGGGAAATTTTATACTTTTTTTTGGGCCATAATACTGCGTGTAAAGTACAATTTAGTGTTGCTGTGTGATTTTTTTTTCTTTTTTCATTTTTATGCATTAATGGAAGCATGTTTTTTAGGCATGTAACGATAGCAGATATTCTCCTGAGTGACATTAGTCTCAATATTACAGGGATGCTGAGCTACAACCCATTATGTCTGAGAGAATGAACGGAGACGGAGAAAAAGAGGAAGAGGTGGGAGTGAAAGAAGGGGGAGAGGTGAGAGAGGCAGAGGAGGGCGTAACGGAGAAAGAGTGAAAGAGAGGAGGGTGTTATCATCTTCACCACACAATTCTCAACAAAGATACTCCACTCTCGCCTGTAGTGTTTTCATCACAGGACCAGCTGCTCATCATTGACCCTACATCTTATTTTTTTGTCTTGTTATAGTGTTGGAATCTTCTATTTACTCTCTTTCTTCATGGTGGAGAATGTTGTGACAAAGGCTACTTAAATCTGAGTGATGTGTGGGATTATTACAGTCGACCACTTTGCGTTTGACATTTTTGTATGGAACTCTAGAGACTGGTAGTTTGTGGGTTTCTGACACACAGACGGTGATATGGCGGGGGACCTTGTGGTGGGAATGCTTTATAACTTATTACTACCACTGCTCCTGCTGGCAGGTGAGTTGAGATGTTTATTTAAGAATTTTTGGTGTTAAAAATCTCCCTGATTATAGCTATAATATGACTAAATAATGATGTGACCCTACTTATATACTTCTATAGTAGGTTTAGGTTGCATGTCAAAGGTGAAGCCAGGTAAGAATTATACTATACTTGTATTTAATTTGTACCATTCATACATTATACTACTTCTTCTGTAATAAATAGGTATTTAATTCCATCACCACAAATCAATTTCACGTGGTTTATTCCTCAACACAGGCTTTTAATGTCATGCAATATATTCCCTATAATGAGAACTGGTTTCATTTGAAGTATGAGTTATTGTAGTAAAGGCAGACGTGTGTTTGCTGGTGCAGAGAGCCGACCTCTTAATGCTTCCTATCAAACAGTGTCTCAGGGTTGGGGTTTAATATCACTGGCTCCAGTGTGAGCTGCCAGAGAACGGAGAACGCTACGCAGAGACGCACAGATTGCTTTTAATGCTGAGATACAGTCAATGGTGGAAGAAGTAGTCAGACCCTTTATTTAAGTAAAAGGATTAATAGCAATTTGAAAATGCACTACAAGTAAAAGTCCTGTATTCAAAACCATGATTGAGGACTTGAAACGAGAAGAATATATTGTACATAAGTCTGAAGGATTAAATAACAGTGTTATTGTGATGTATTTTGGTATCATGCTAATTATTGTGACCTTTTGCTTTCTATAATTGTTGGGTTTTTTGTAATTATCTTTTTTTTTTATTATTTTCAGGCAGCATTATCTCATCAGCATTTTACATCATGTATATAACTTTCTATATATGTAAAGAAAAAAAACAAAAAAAACATACTCATACAGGGGAGCAATGACAGAAATATCAAAAACATACACAGTAACCTAAAATAGAGTTAATGGAAATAAGTATTTTTCCCATTCCATTCTTTCCTTCCAGAAACCCTTTTTCCCTGTACTGTATAAGATCAACACCGAATATTTAAAGTGTGTAGCATGAACCAAGGGTTTACATGGGTCTGTATGCACGTTACTCTTATCTAGTCAAATCCGCTCTTAATAGTGTTATAAAATCAACCCAGTTTTTCCAATAATTGGTGAATTTGTCTGAATCAAGCTGAAACATTTACAAAATGTTTCACTGATTTCATCTCATTAAATAAGAGCCAATATTGCACTCATTTTACTCATTTTGATTTAATGTCGTGAAAGCCAATGTAAGTAGAATAAGTACTAAATTAAAAAAAACACAAACATGTTGAATTTTACTGTTGGAGATGTTAAAAGTTGAGCTCATTTAAATACTTTATGTTCCGTTGATGGTTGAAACTACAGCACTACCTCATATTCATAATATATTTATTTATAGTGGTACTGTCCTGTAAGAAACACGCACCTCTATAAAGTCAACTTTCCATGAGGTCAGAAAATCAGACCTGTTTTCAGGTTTGTGAAAATGCATTTTATCCAAGAGTGTTGTATTTATAAGGTTTCTGCAGGTATCAGGAAATCTCATTGAATGCAAATTTAATGCTCACATGTAACTGCAGATACATTTTATAAATAGTCTTATGATGGTTTACTGTCTGACTTTAACCA
>JAPTYQ010000028.1:34422634-34434806 GCA_029814465.1 Ostorhinchus cyanosoma | reverse complement strand
CTATGAGCTATTTTTGTTGTTATCATTATATTTGTCCAAACAAATGTACCTTTAGTTGCACCAGGCATTAAAATGAAGCAGAAATTGAAGAAAACAAGGGGTGGTCTAATCATTTTTTTCACAACTGTAGATGCACAAAAAGTAAAGTCATGGCAGAAGACATATGAAGGCAAAAAAGAAGTGAATGCACATAAAAGCCTTTACTCAATATGTATTTATTATATAGAAGAAGATTTTAAGGCAGGTGTTACAACAGGATTCTGAGTTTGCTGTTGATTCCAGTCACCAATGGAGACCTGTAAGGACAAGCAGAGCCTCATCCATCAATCTGAACACACAGACACATCCAGGCTCCATCAATCCTTGATGTATTTCAAAGCCATACCATTTAGTGTTTAAAACTTATCAATAAAATATTAAAATCAATAAGAAATTTCACAGGATGCCAGTCCTAGTTGGCGAGCACAGTGGGAATGTGTTATACTGAGTAATGTGTAATATATTTAGCTTGTTTTTGAGTTTAACTCCACCACTACGTGGTCTTTTCTTAATATAAGATGATGTTTTATATATATAAAAAACACTTTGGAATGATGGAACTAATTTGGCAAAATTTTTAGGTCTGTAACTTGTGATGAAGTGTTATTTCATCTTTTAGTTAAATAAATGATTTTAATATGTTGTCTAAATACAGTGTTTCATGTTGTCCATATTTTCTGCTTCAAGGTCTTAAATTATAAATATTTCACGTCTTTCTGTCTTCTTTGATTAACTGTTTCGTTATTCTTCCTTCACTCTTCAGGGCAAAGAGGTGAGTCAGGAGAGCGTGAAGCAGTTTTATGAGACCTGGATGTCCCGACAGAACACGCTGTCATCTCAGGACGACCTGGACGACCCCTTGCCCACCCCCTCCTCTCCGCCCCTCCTCCCCTCCTCACATCACGCCTATAACAAACTGAAGAACCAGGCGTCTCGGGTCTCCTGGGGCAGCAGTGTTTCCAGGTGGCTGTAATATTCCTCTTTACATTTTCATTTCTTATTTTTAACATTCCATACCAATCCGTATTTCATGTCACTGATTTTCTTTAAAACATTAATGTGATGGTCATGGTATCTTGTAAAATCCTAAAACTCTTTTGTTAATCCTCTTTTAGTGATGAATATTGGTAGTTGGTTCCTCAGAGCTAAAGTTCATCATTCACTGCATTGTTATGAAATTTGGACTTAGCCCTAAGGACAATCTAAAACTTGTATTAATTTAGATTATTTTTACTAAAATCAAATTAGTTTGAATTGATAATTTGTTACTTTTCATTGTCAAAAATTATCTGGACATTATTTTGGATCTGTAAAAAAAAAAAAAAAAAAAGATTGACAGACTTTTAAATATCACATCAGAAAATGAAAAACCCACATTTTGTGTGTATATTTTTGGGCAAGATTAGTATTTTGATTTTTGTGGGAAAGTGTACATATTAATTGCAGATATGTAGAAAATTTAAAAATGTAACATTACACATTCAACATCCAATGATTTTTTGGGGGAAAATAAGTCATTTTCTCATTGTCTATAATATTATAAATACATTTTTCACCAATTTTCTACTAGAAAATCTATGAAATATATAAATTTACAACTGCTAATACATAATAACCAAATAAATATAATATACATACACAGGCTCTAAAAAGTTTTGTTCTTTCCTGACTCATCATGGTTTCTTCAGCTGTATGACAGATGAAACGATGCTGGGCTCTCGGCAGCCGACTCAGGAGGAGCTTGATGACCCTCCTACTGTGTCGCCTGCTGCCATCCAGCTCAGACGGAGGTTCATTAAAACTCCTCACATCGACATGACCTCCTTTGAGAGTGACGAAGTTCCGCCAAGGTGAACGTGTTTCTAATTTCAGTACTACTTGAAAGTGGTCTTTCTTTGGCAATTAACATTTTATTAAAATGTGTAACTTAAAGGGGTCATATTTTTGCTTTTTTTCAAAATGGAACTATGCATTTTCAAACATTTCCCTGTGGTCTACATAAACTGTAAATGCTCTGCTTGGGCTGGAATTCTTCATTAATTAAACTGCACAGGTCCATCTTCAACCGTATTTCAGAGTAATGACAGATTGTTTAGAGCGCTGGCCCTTTAAATGCAAATGAAACATTTCACACCTCCTCCACCTCCTCCAGGTTGCTGACCATGCTGCTCTCTCAGAAAAATATTTGTCGAAAGTCTTTACCTCATATCTGCAAATGTCGTGATGTAACTACTTATAGACGCCAAAAATTATGAGGGAATTAAAACAGGTTGTTGAAATCCACTTGATTTTTACCAAAATGAATATAAAGATATCTTTGCAGCACATGGAGGGTTCAAATTCAAACTTTATGGACTATTAGGGTCCAAATAAACAAATAAATTAACCTAAGACTAATAAAAGTGGGTTTAGCAAAATATGACTCCTTTAAATAATGAAAAATCTTTATAAGGACTTTATGGCTTTATGCTTTCGTTTTAACTTTGTCCTTTTCTGTTAAGTCTTGAAGATGCTGCTCCTGAAGAGGGAGATCAAAAAAAGGACGAAGAGGACGGTGAAGAACAAGAGGAGACAAAAGAAGAGGATGAGGAGGAACAAGCAGAGGCCTGTGAAATGAAAGAGGACGCGTTGGATGAGGAGACACAGCAGAGAGAAGAAGATGAACCTGCTGAAGATTTTGAAAACATCTCATTAGGTTTCAGGGAGATTGATGGAGACAAAAGCCTTGATCTCCCAGAATCCCCCAGGCCTCTGAGCCAAGAAACAAGGAACCTCACTGCCAGCGAGCTGCTTCTCAACAAGTCAGTCTGATGCAGGAGAACGTTTTATTGTGCAAAAGATTAAAGCGACATCATGTCATATCAAGCTAATTTGATCCTTTCTTCTTTATTCTCCGTTTTCCTTCAGTATGTTTCAAAACGATGAAATCTCCGAGTCTGAGAAGTTTTTCGGGACGTTGCCGAGGCCTCTGAAGCTGCTGTTTGCTCTCTACAACACCATGGTGTCCAAGTCAGAGATGCTGTGTTACTTTGTGATCATCCTGAACCACATTGTGTCTGCGTCGTTCCTCTCCCTCATCTTGCCGATTCTCATCTTCCTCTGGGCGATGCTGTCTGTGCCCCGACCCACCAAACGCTTCTGGATGACCGCTATAATCTACACAGAGGTAATGTGCCATGTTTAAAAGGTTTTTCCAAGTCCAGAAGTGTCATCAGTTAAGCAAAAACTTCATGATACCTTTTTAAAATATTGTGTTAATATATTAGTAACTCCACTGGTCCGAGAAGAAACAAGACCTCTGCACAGTTTTCAGACTTTTGAAAATGTGTCTGGTTATGGAAAATTTTAGCCAATCAAAACAGATCTTTTCGGAATAGGAAGGATGACTGACCCCTATAAGGACCAATCATCAAATCAAATCAGAACAATCCTTCCTATTTTAATATCCATTTTTGTCCTAATACGTTCTAATCAGTTTCCTATTAAGTGTTTTTTTATTTTAAATTAACTTTCCATTATCTCACAATTCCACTAAAACCAGTATAAACCATTAAACCAAAACTGGGCTTCATGTAAAAAAATATAACAGTGCATTTCAACACTAGCTTTGAGTTAAATCTAACTACTGTAACTGCATCTGGTCTGTCTTCTCTCAGTTGACAGTTGTGGTAAAGTACTTTTTCCAGTTTGGGTTTTTTCCCTGGACCACCTCCGCCTACCGCGGGATCAACGCTGAACGACCCTTCGCTCTGCCCAACATCATCGGAGTGGAGAAGAAGGATGGATATGTGCTGTTTGACCTCATTCAGCTGCTTGCATTGTTCTTCCACAGATCGATTCTGAAGGTAAACCTTACATTTCCATACAGTCGTCCTACCTGCTCCTGTATGGCTAATCATGTGACTAATATGTAATGTTTCCACGGTTGTACAGTGCCACGGTCTGTGGGACAACAAGGAGGTGGAGATGCCGGATTTCTTCAAGAAAATGAAGAAGAAAGTGGATAAGAAGAAAACAACAGGAGAAAGGACGAGCAACAAAGACAAACCAGGACGCCGGCTGAAGTTCCTCCCTCTTCAGGCGTCCACCACCTCCCTGTTCTGCAGGAAAAAGACGAGTGACTCTCAAGAGTCTGATGGTGAATACTGACAAAACACAAGACAGTTTGATCCAGAATCCAAAGTTTATGCTTATTTTGTTGTCTTCAGTGTGTGTGTATGAAATGTTAATGCTGAATGAATTAATTGTTGTCTGTAAAATTGCGATGTAAATTTTATCAGGTGATAGAATTTTATCCTATATAATTATAAGCATGTCTTTCTGCTGTTAACAAATGTTCTGTAATGAGTTAATAGAACTAAACTTTGTTCATTTTCCTTTTTATTTTTTATTTTTTACTGGAGAGATGAAGTCCAAGAAGCAGCACAGTAAGAAGAGGAGACAGCGACATAAAGTTCCACTGACGAGGAAACAGAGGATCAGACAGCAGATCAGAGAGAGGATGCTGCAGGCCAAAGCTGCCATCATAGAAGTGTCAGTAGTTGGGTTTTTATATTAGACCCTTTGTGGCTCTATCTGGTTTTTTTGTTTTTTTTACTTCCTTATTGTTATAGCAACAATGAGGACTTAAGTATATTCACTTTAATGCTACTTTGTCACCAACAAAACTTTGGGATAATTTTTTAAAATAGTGGTAGCAATGTTTTTGTTTAGTTTGTGGCTAAGAATATTGAATATATGTCTTTTCTCTTTTTTTCACGACAACTTACAATAGCTTTAGATGTTTAGTTTTTTAAGTATTTGAGAATTAAGGCAAGAAGAACATAGGTCTACAAATCAATACCACAGACTCATCACCATCTTTATGAACAGAGACTACTTGAGACATTTTCATTTTTTATTTTAGACGTTTTCATTTTAGTTAGAGAAGAAGTTATAAATGTGTTATCATAGTTTATTCTGTTTCCTGTCTCATATACTTGACGTTTTTCCCTTTTCCCCACAGTGCTCTTCACATTTACTTACCCATAAGGCAGTTTTTTTACGACATCATCCATCCAGATTACAGTCCTGTGTGTGACGTCTACGCCCTCATGTTTCTCATCGACGTTGTCAACTTCATTGTCACCATATACGGATACTGGGCCTTTGGGGTAGAAAAATCAATCCTGTTTCTCATCAATCTTATTAATACCTGAATGAATGTTATTTTATTAAAACAGGCTCATCTGTCTTTCTTCAGAAATACTCAGCGGCAGCCGACATTACAGAGTCGCTGTCTGAGGATCAGGTTCCTGAGGCGTTCCTGGTCATGCTGCTGATCCAGTTCGGTACCATGATAGTGGACCGTGCCCTATACCTCAAGAAGTCCCTGCTGGGGAAATGTGTTTTTCAGGTGGTTTTGGTGTTTGGCATCCACTTCTGGATGTTCTTCATCCTGCCTGGTGTCACAGAAAGGTCAGAGTTCACTGGTGTTTGATGCTCATTTTGTGACGGATTTAATGCAGGTTTCCAAAAGATAAAAAAGAACAACGAAAAAAAACATGACACAATACAATACTTAATCTTAAAATCTTAACTCCTAATACAGATACATTTATATCAAGATAGGATACTTATCATAATATAGCACATTTTCTTTAAAGTCAATAAGATAGGACAAGACTTTATTGATCCCACCATGGGGGAATTTCACCGTAACAGCAGCAAAATACAAAAAAATAAACAGGTGAAAAATCAGAAAAGGCCTATAGCTTCGTATTTTTAGAGTGATTTATCTCTGGTTTATTTTTGTGCCTCTTAAAGTTGCAGGAGCCAAACAAACACCAAAATACACCTTCCCTCTGCAGCTCTTTTCTCTCGGTCAGAATCAACAATTAAATATATGAAGTAAATTTAGATACTTCTGTAGAAAAAAGAATCCGTTTTTTTCAAGCTTCTGTGTCAAACCTATGGAATACACTTGTAGCAGTAGTTAAGTCTTAACAGTGATCAGTAATTACAGCTGTCAGTGATGTATTTAACCCTTTATCCATCTGCTTTATGAGGTCAACTGAAGAAGGTAGATTCTTATTTTGTCTCAATGACTTGAATGAGAACATGTTGGAAAAAAGGTTAGTCTATGATGGAAGTTTTACTCAATGACACCAAAAGAACTGCAGCTTTAACAGCTCTTCTTCTGTGTTTTCTTTGTTTCACTCTGAGAAGATACTTTTCTCTCATCAAACTAAGGAACATTAAAGAATTAGAATATAAGTTTAAATCAATGAGGAAGTTTGATCAATAGTAATGATTAACTTATAAAGAAGAGTTGTGAAATAAACACTCCTTTTTGAAAATGTAAATGAAGGCACTGTGGGATTGACAGTTTCTCTTCCACAGAATGTAGAATACTGTATTTTTTTCTTGTCTGTAAGTCTTTAATTTCTTCTTCTTTACGTGTTCAAATTGAATTTTAATATCAGTCTATAATTTGGATTCCAGGAGGTTCAACAGAAACCCAATCGCTCAGCTCTGGTACTTCGTAAAGTGCATCTACTTCGGCTTGTCCGCATACCAGATCAAATGTGGCTACCCAAACCGCATCCTGGGCAACTTCCTCACCAAGAACTACAACTACCTGAACCTCTTCCTCTTCCAAGGGTACGAAAATGAATCTCTAGTTTCTCAAAGTATTTCTGAAACATGCACATATTGATCCGTAAAAGCATGTTATATTCATTTAAGGGTTTTTTTTTTCTGTTCAGTATTGATTCTTCTTCTTGTTCCTGCTCCAGGTTTCGGTTGGTTCCCTTCCTGACCGAGTTGAGAGCAGTGATGGACTGGGTTTGGACGGACACCACTCTGTCTCTGTCCAGTTGGATCTGTGTCGAAGACATCTACGCAAACATATTTATCCTTAAGTGTTGGAGGGAGTCTGAGAAAGTAAGAACCTTAAATAAAGATTAATTTTCTTTTGTTGTCAGACAGATTCAAAAAGGTAGATTTTTTTTTTCTTTTACATGTTTCGGCCAAAGCTGTTGCCTTCTTCAGAAGAGTCATGTGATGTTACCATGATGTTTCTTATCAGCTGTTTTATCCAGGCTTACCAGACAGCCGGGGACGACTGTGCCCTCTGCTGTCTGGCATCCACATAAGACAGCATCCCAAACGTGGCTAAGGTGTAAGATCCCTCATCCTTGTTCATAGTCCTCAGGCCCGTTTTCTGATCTCAGTGGCCTCCCTAATCCAGCGGTGGTATTTGTTACTTTCAGAGCAGATGACCTTGGCTTCTTCCCATTCCATAATATGGTTTTCTCGTCCCCTGCAGTTTCTGCAAGCCTGGATAAAACAGCTGACAAGACACGTCACAGTAACATCATGTGACTCTTCTGAGGAAGGCTACAGGTGTAACCGAAACATGTAAAGGAAAAAAATCGTTTTTTTAATCTGTCTGACAAAAATGAAGAGGAATCTTGATGTTTTCATTAGACAGTATGAACCTGATCAGACTTAGAAGCTTAAATGCTTATTAGAAAAACATGTATAGATAAATACATTCAGGGTGCTTCCACGAATCCTGACAGTCCTAAAAAGTACGGAATCTTAAAAAACTATTTTCCAGACCTTGAAAAGTCTGGATATTTGTGTGAAAGTCTTAATAAAATATAGAAAAAAGTTTTTATCATAGTATCACAGAATCTGAACTAAGAAATACATGAGGAAAGCGCATTAAAAAAACTAACCAGTTAGTACTGGAATGATTCTAGTGAAACTTGTTTGTGTGATCCATGCACTTTTGTGATTTTCATATGTTTTGAAAATGTTTCCGTTAGTAAAACATAATTTACCACCATTTATACATTCATTCATTCATTCATACATGTATTAAAATGAACTTTTCTACTACACACAACAAGTACAATTGCAACCAAAAAAGTAGGCACACAAATATAAAAGTACGTAGTCAAGGTCTTGGGGGAAAAAATAGCAGTTTTGAAAAGGTCTGGAATTTTTGTTTGGATAAAGAGCAAACGTCCTGTACATTTCAACAGACGACTGGTGTTTTGGGGGAATTTACTCTTTCCACTTCTCAAGAATTTATTCTGAAACCACAAATACACCCACTCTGTCTCAAAATGTCAAAGCCTCCTCAACTCTCCTCATATATTGAATTATTTTGTCTAGTTTGTGTGAACAAAATAAACCGTCAGTGAACTTTTTGTTGACCTTTTCAGGCTTCAACAACTTAACCAGTTAAAATAAAGAATAACTGAATTTATAATGAACATTATCTCTATTTTCAGCACTATTGTTTCATAAACTAAATGATACATTGTCTTAACTTCACTGATTAAATCATATTCTTGTAGAAATACCCACACCCTCCAGGGCAGAAGAAGAAAAAGGTGGTGAAATATGGAATGGGAGGATTTCTCATCTTCGCTCTGATCAGCATCATTTGGTTCCCCCTTCTCTTCATGTCATTGGTCCAGTCGGCAGCTGGAGTGACCAATCAGCCGGTGGACGTGTCCATACAACTCAGCATCGCAGGATACGAGGTCAAGAGGATCTGTGTTATTCATACTTTTATTTAACCCATGAAGATCCTGTGCCACTTTAGTGGTTGTTCCCAAATGATTTTTTTTCTCTATATTTAACATTTCATAAGTGATTTGTCACCATTTATTCTAGAATAGCCCTCTATATTTTTTGCATTTTTCCAAGAAAATCAAGTATTTTCTAATATGTATTGTACAGATCGTGTAGATGTTCATAAAAGATCTGATTCAAGTTGAGGTTTTTTAGAGAAAACTGAAGAAAAAGTGACTTTTTCAGTCAAATGTATCATTAGTTGAACATAAACCCAGTGTCTCCATCCACTGTCATTGATCCAACTCCATTGGTTTTACTGGTGAATCAATGTTGTAGAAGATGACAGTGTTTCCACGGTAACTATGGAGCCTCTGAACATCCAAATGAGTCATATGTGATGACCATGAAAAGATGAAGAACTGCATTTTACACCAATTATTTACATGTATCAATAGGATTAGTGGATCAACAGGTTTTAAACAGATTAGATCAGTAGATGGTTTTGGTCGGTGGTGGATGTTTGGGTCTTTATGGGTTAATAGACTTTGCTTTATGTACTTAAATGAGAAAACAAAAACCTCCTTGCATTTGTTTCTGTTTTACCGCAGTCATTCAGTTTCATGCAGTTCAGGCTGTAGTTAGTGTGCATGCTTTTGCAGATTTTATGAATTGTTTTCCAATGAACTGACTCTCTGATGTGTCTTTGTGTTTATTTTTACAGCCTCTGTTCACTATGACGGCCCAGGAACAGAACTTGGTTCCATATTCAGAGGCTGGTTTTAATCGACTCACAAATGTCTACGCTACCCACCCAGTAAAATATATTACTTACTTACCAATTTTTTAGCATAATTACATTTAACAGTAATAGTATTTGCTTATTATACATCTTGTAAAAAAAACTTCCTGACTGTTAAAGGACTATTGTGTAAGATTTAGAGGATCTATGACAAGAAATTGTGTGTAACATTCATCATTAAGTTTGCATTAATGGAAATTATTAATTATTACACAACTGAAAAAGCAGGTGTATTCAAGTGGTTATGATCCACCACTAGATGGCATTTATCCTACATGATAGACCTTTACATACAGATGACTTTGTGGGTGTTTTGTTCTCATATATCATGAATAAATGAAATATTGAGTATTTTTAAATGGATTTAATGAATAGCGATGTCGTTTCCTTTTGTCTCTTTGTCCGTCAGTCTGCCATGCAGTTCTTAATGAACTATGAGGCAGAGGATATTATTGTTGCCAAGATTAAAAGCGATGCCAGTCTGCTGTGGAGCATCAGCCCAGCGAGTCGAGAGGCCATGATCCATGAGCTGAGCAACTCCTCACACATATACATGACCTTAAAGTGGACTCTGCTCAGGTCAGTGTTGTGTAGATCGGTACAAATATGATCTTTTGTGTGGTGGGACAGGACTGGGACACTGGACACATCGGAGACAGGCCTGTAAGTTGTGTGGATCTGTCCATCTTTGCATTGAATTATTGTCCTGAACTTAAATATTGTTATGAAGATGTGATAAAGAAGTGCGGTGTTGGTCAGGTTGGAATAAAACGAAATTATTCCTGCCACTGAAGTATTCGATTAATACTTTTTTTGCATTCTGAGTAAAATAAGGATGTTATTTCATTTTGGCAGTTGGCAGCTTTTTGTGCAGATATTTGGTTTGTGTGTGCTTTTGTTTTTTTATTCTGAACTCCTGCCCTCTTCAGGAATGCGTCCATTTCAATGAATCCAGAGACGATTGGAGAACACACTGTGCCGTATAAGGACGAGGCCTTGAGGGACGGGATCATCCAGATGCTCAAAGGAAATGGCACCAAACCAGTGTGAGTGAACACACAGCACACTCTGATTTTAGCAGTTTACACTTTTCTCAGAGTCTGTACGTTATACGGTTTGTTCCTTTTCTGTCTACAAGGCCAAAAGGTTTATAATTTATTTCTACTTTAAAAACCGTACATTTGCAGAAAAAATTTTAAATAAGAAGAAAGGGAATCTAAAACAATGAATTAAACTGAGCACATATTAATTCCTCATCGACTTCATTCTGAACTCATTTGTTATAAGAGCTTTGCTGAGATGTTGTGTGTAAAATTGTTGTACAAATACATCCCTCAATAGCAAAAAAACTGCACAGCACCAAAATGAAAAGGATATTCTACCCATATTCTCATGACACCAACCATTTGATTAGTATCTGTAATTTAGTGGCAGTAATTTAATACATGTAACTGGTTTCTCCTCGTTGTGCGTGTATAACATGTTCACATAATCAGTTCAGTCTGCATTGAACTCATGTGGTCTTAATCTGTTATTTCATCCTCCAGGATCATTCATTCTCTGCTGCCAAAGTTCCTCCGGGGTCCAAAAGGACCCGAGTCTAAAATGGCAACCAGGATGCGAGTGGGTTAGTGACATTTATTACCCTGCCCCCCCCCCCCGAAGGGGAGGCAAGGGGTATTGTTTTTGGTTTATGTGTTAACATTGTAGCAGCAAAATTATTAGTTAAGTTCATACCAAATCGGGTTTATAGATTGCTTGTGACCCAGAATAGATATGATTACATTTTGGGAAAAGAAGATCAAAGTTGGCATTTTTTATGAATTTTTAAAATCTTTTTGTTTTTCCATTTTATTTCTATTCTCATTGTGATGATCACCAGTGGGTGTGGACTCCACAGACATTTAACTGGAACATTATCCTTGTCTTTGTCCCTCAGACATCTCAGACCGCCCAGACCTCCATATGCTGGCTTTCTTCAGGCCCTTGTCTGTCAAACTTCAGCAGGTTCAGGGACCAGACAAGGATTCAGACCAGTGGTGGGTGGTGGAGGAGTGTTCCCCAGCTCAGACCTCATCCAGATTCAACTGTCACAGCATAGAGATTGTGATCTTCAATGATAAAGTCAGCCCGTCCAGTCTGGGCTTCCTGGCAGGACACGGGTAGGTAACAAACCATCACATTACAAAACAATGATAAATGTTGAGACTATCTCATTAAGTTCTGCTTTAATTTAGTTATTTTTTACCCTCTTCTTCTCTTTCAGAGCAGTTTAACTTCTTTTTTAATTTGGTAAATTCATCTTCTTCTCAAAATATGTAAAAATCTCTTCAAACATATTCTTTGATGTGACAAAGTTGAACAATGAGTCTAAGGCTACGTTCAGGCTGCAGGCAAATGTGGCCCAAATCGGATTTTTTGGCTAATGTATGACCTGTATCCGATCTGTTAACGACAAATCAGATTTTTTCGATTACTATTAATTACTAATTAATTAATAACTAATGAATAACTTTAATTTTCGCTTGTTCCATTGGCAGATTTATTTTTGCTTAATTCAAGAATTTTGTGCTTAATTCAACCAAAAAAATCTGCCAATGGAACAAGTGAAAAATATCTTGGTCAAATTTCTTGAAATAACATTTTCAAGATCTATTGTCTAAAAATAAGTTCTTGTATCTCACTGAAAAGTTACTCTTTAGGTGATTATGTCTTATTTTAAGTGTGATGAGATATTTTGACTAGAGATGAGAAAAATAC
>JAPTYQ010000028.1:34311493-34331557 GCA_029814465.1 Ostorhinchus cyanosoma | reverse complement strand
AAACATTTCAGAAGATATTTAATGGAGGAAAAAGTACAACAAATTCCTATGAGATATTGTGACATAAAACTATAAAACTTCAAACATTTGAAACCAAGTACTCAAGTACAAGTAGCTCACTAATTACAGTACACATTATAAAAGTAAAAGTACTATAGGAAGTAAAATGGCATTAATAAGAACAACAAAATATGGTCTTGTTGGCAAATCCAGTGTGATTCTTGATTGTGGTTTTCATTGGAAAGGAAAATGATAAAAACTGTCAAATGAAAAGCAACTAAAGATATGGCAGAAGAAGAAAAAAAATACTATATTTGCACATGTAGAGGATAAAACTGCATACAAAGGAAATATGAAAGCAAAGCACATGGGGCTCAGTGTGTATTTAAGTAGGCTAGAGAACATTCCAGTAACATTCCATCACAGATCCAGCTGAACTAAAAGGGTTACATTTGTGTTTCATTGTCATCTTTTGCAGTTTGTTGCCTTCCTCTCCTTTCATGTGTGAGTGTTTCTGTTCTGCTGAGTTCACTGAGACACAGTCAGTGTGTGAAGTTTAGAAGGATGAGCATTAGAGCCAGTGTTCCAGGATAAGACACCCTGAGGACTCTGTTAGCAGCCTCTGTCGGTGCATGTTCCCAGTTTTGGCCAGTGGGTGACGATATTTTACCGGTTGAACTTTGAGAACCCCCCAACTGTTCTCACCCCAAGATGAAGAAGGATGCTGTCATGCTGAGTGCCTCTCACACACACTAGTCTGAGCATCCCGGCACCGATTACTCCCTCTTTATTCTCAAGTCCATCATTTATGACAGCATTATATCAAACGTGCTCCGTTCCGTTATAGCTTCATCACAAAAGATATACAGGTGGCACTGCAGCTGCTGTGCTACTCTCTGTAGTGGCGACACTTGGCTAACTAACGTTGGCTAATTGCCCCTGCTGCTGCTGCTATTGTTTGTTGTTGCAGTCTCTCATCAAACAAATCACAGATGTTGTAGATCAAGCCCTTTAAGGTAAGTGCTGTGAGCTGCAACCAGCCGCCTTTTTACCTTTCACATTCATCAGCAAACGAGGAGGAAATGACAAATATGAGGGGATAGTTTGTAAACGCTGGAGTCCATTCCTTGCTAGCTATTTGGCTAATTTGCCTATTAGCATCGGCTAGCTAGTTAGCTGATAGACTTGGTTGCCACTTGCTGTTGCTGGTTACTATGAACTAACGTTAGCGGCTAGCGTTAGTGACTAGCACTGATTGGGAATGCCTGCTCGGAGCAGTGTGATGCCTGGATACTAACAGCTCGGTGACACCGGTTAGCACAGAGCACATGCAGCCCAAGCGTCGAAGGGTTTATTTCATTATGAGATTTGGGATTTTGATCTGCACACATCCCAACAGTCGCATAACAAACGTTTCCCTTTTCACTTGCTCACTGCACTACTACATCTCTTCCAGGGATTAGTCTGAGCCCATTCAGCTATTGTCATTACCTCATGTTAACGTTAGCTGCCAAGCTAACTTGGTTGTCTTTGTGTTCTTGACTTATCTTTGTTTTCACTTACTGTTATGATATCATGTTTTTTGTGTGTGCTGGTTTAAAAATGCTAACTCTGATTGACACATAAAGCACATTTGTAGACTTTGTGAGTTAAATATGCTTGGCTTTTAAAGTGTTCCTAGGAGGAATATGTGAACAGAATAATGCAATCAGCACTTCACCCTGTGGTAGAATAAGTAGTTAATTGAAAATTGATGCTGTAGTATAAGGTTGTCGTAGCCTTAAGAACTTTAACATAGCTGCTTAGTGTTTTATCGCTGAAGTGGCATTTAAATGAAAGTAGTTACTGTAAGAGTTATTGTGAAGTGGAAGTTAGAAAATAGTAAACTATGCGCAAGAAATGTCATTGGCTGCCCTTTTAAAGAACATTCTGAAGATGATTTCTCTCAGACAGAGCATGTAAAAGCGAGGAATTTATTTTTATTGAGTGCTTATGACTCACTCCTGACTTATTCACAGTCAGCTCTGTTGTGGACTTCACCACAGCTAATGAATCCACACTATGGTTAATGATCAAAGCAGTGAGAAACATTTGTTTTGCTCTATAAATGCCAAGATATTTTAGTGCACGGCAAGAATGTAATGTTTACAACAAAGCCTGCATTTTATAGCTGTCACGGTGCTGCAGTATTAGGGTCAGTGTAAAGAACTCTTTTGTAAATGATCTAAACTCTTTGAAATGCTGCACTGTCAAACATGGATATGCTGACTTCAACATCACATTGTGTTTGTTTTCAGTAAAACAACTAACATTGATAGAATTCTGTGCAGCACATCACTATGTTACTGTATTTACAGTTCTTGAGAAAAGGAAAATATTGTCAGTTTAGAGCATTTACTTGCAGCAAAAGGCAACTGGTCAAAATAATATTTAAAAACTGTAGCGATTTCACACCTTAGATAACACAAAAGTAACATGCTCCTTTTCATTTCTAACCAAGACGCTGGTTTTAACTGAAAAGAGTTCTGAAAGAAATATTTGGTGTTTTTTCTATTGCAGGTTGTATGCATCTTGACATGCTCTCCACTGGCCTTTTCATATTGCTCTTGGCTGCTTTATTCTCCTGCTCAGTTGTCCCTTCTTTTGACCATTCATCTTGCTCTTGATCACATTCCAGGGGTTTTAAGAGCCCCTTTCCACAGCTGTATTCTGTCATGGCCACCTGTTCAGGTCACCCGATGACTGTAAGAGATGACTACCTGACCTGCTAATCAAAGGTCATATACATTACGCACCGCAGTTCATTTTGCTTGAAGAAGAAACATGAATCTGGATGGCAGATAATATATTGTAGGTTACACTGCAGCATAAAAACTGATTAGAGGACATTTGATGGATGATCATTGAAATAAAAAACACACTACTGAAGTCAATCACAGTCGATGCTGTCAAACAAGTCAGTGCATTTCTACTCAAGTGGCACCTTGGCATTTTAACTCCTCATATGTCATGTATGTATGACACATCTGATTTTTCTGATGGCTTTTCCTGCAGTCTGCAACACAGTGGTTGTGACTTTTTATTTTCTTTAACTACCACTTCGACTGTGCACTTACAATGTTAGGTTACAGAGGTCTACCATTACAGGCTATATGTTGATTACTACTTTAGCGTGGCTCCTTTAGAAAAACAGTGTAATGTTGAGTTTACATTTTTGTAGAACGAGCGTTTCAGCAAGGAAAGATGTTTAAGGGAGAATATTTGCAGTGCTCTTTTATTTTTGTTTAATAGAACCGCGTTTTCATGTCATCCGCACATTCATTTTGTGCCTTTTAGTGTTCACAGTCCTTTTAATCCATATTATCTGGTGACTTTAAGGGTCAGAGGAGGTCAGGCTGTTTGATAGTGTTTCAATTTGAATGGGATCCTGCAAGCAGCAGTGGGTAAAATTACTTTGAATCACATATCCAATGACACACCCAACCCATCGAATGTTAATCTAGCTGGGTGGCTGTAGTAGCAGCAGCAGAGAAGCGATAAGAGAAGTGTAATAACCCTGCTATTTTCCTTTAATGACTAATGTGTGTTTGAGTAATGGCTGCTCCCTGTGAGTAGTAAGTGGCAAATGGAAAGCTGGACAATGTAAAGGAAAATCCCTTTTTTACTGTTCTGTGACACCTCTTTGTTGATGATTCGTCAATACACTTGGCTCCGGAATTCAGTGTTTACATGCTGTGCTAGAATGGCACCTCGCTGTTTTTCACCTCGATGCCGTCACTAGATCTTTCCTGCACCATGAATTGTCATGAAAGATGATTCCCCGCTATAATACCTGTGTCTGGTCTTGGTGCTACTTCAGGCTCTATACTGACTGAGGCATTGTGTTGCACTGTGAGATGGTGCTATAACCTGTCATCTGTGTGGCTAGCCTGTATTTTAAAAGAGGCATTTTTCTCTCAGCAAGGATATTGTGTTTCAAAGAAAGGTGATTAGGCTGATTTATTGTTTTGTTCAAGACTGTTTTGCTCAGGGATTTCATATACACCATGAAATTATGTTGGATGGAGAGAGGAGGGTGAGCAATGGAACGTCTGCTTGCCAGAAACAGCACAGGAAATGATGTGTAATCAAGCATGTTTATACATCAGGTTTGTGATCAAGAATCTGTGATGCCCTGTATTAGAGCTGTGCAATGTGATGGTATATATCTTGTGATGATAGAAAATCAAAAACCTCTATCATTTAATGTTAGTCTATCATTAATGTACTTGTGTCACAAATCACCCGCTATAGCAGCATCTTTCATCTTGGGGATGACTCTTATATATATTTCCACATATTATGGATACAGGGACTCAGTTTTTTAGTTGTAATATTTTCTATATTTATTGTTTGAGCTCTATTTTTGTGCTACAATTAAAATTGTTGAGCAGAAAGCAGTATGATTGTTTTTGACCATATTCAATATTATTTCGCACAATTGTGTTAATTGTCTCCATTCACGTGTATAAAAGCAGCTGGATGAAGCTAATAGAAACGTCATTATTTCCACATCATTATTTTCATCACTTTGAGAGTTGACACACACTCTTTTTAATGACGTCATCTCGTTGCTCTCCTTCTTCTGCTATGGTTTAATGTCACCTGAGCAAAGAATTACCACAACCCGACATGTGCTTAACTGCTAGCGGTACCTGCCTCTGTAATTTCTGTGTATATTTTTAGCTTTAGACTTGCATTATACAATAATAGCGGCATGAATAGGGAGAAATCATCAATCACAGTCATTTGTATGACAGGTAATCGTCGAGGAAAGTTTCATTATTGTAGGAGCCCTAATTCACATTTTATGCAGGCATATTTGCTTATTGTTTGCAGAAAAGTGTTTTAATATTTCATGTTGTGGAGTGTGCTTGATTGAAAATTTATATAAGGAGAAAAATATCCAAATATGAGTGAGTGTCTTTTACTTGTCAAGTAGATACAATCCAGGCCTTTTATTTAGGCTATCTTGATCCTGGCATAAGTGATTTTAGTCGCATTGTACGACGTATTTGTTTTCTGATGGCTGTGGATACATGTAGTTGCTGCAGTAAGGACATAATGGGCAACAAGGAAGCAAGTGGACTACCTGATTTTTTTTTTTCCTTTACAGGGCTCAATATCAATTTCGTTGCAAGATATCTGGCTGTTACATAGAAAATTAATGCTCTGAACAAAGGAGCAATGTTCACTCAAAGACCTCTTGATGGGCTATTCAAGTGCTGTATATTCATTAAAAATAACAATCTGTCAGCACTTACTGACAGCACGCACAAGAAGCCAAGCTCTCTTTATTGTTCTCCAAAGATGTTTTTCAGTTGCCGTGCCAAGAGCTGGGTAATTGGCTGTAGCAAAGCCTTGCATGTGTTGTTTTAAGATATTGGACTGACACGCACAGGGCACACTGGCAGAAATAAGGCAAGCACACGTCCCCCACCCTCCTCCTACTCTTGGCTTATCCCGGCAAGTCAGAGGAGGAAAGATGCTGGATGTGTTGTGTTCTTTGACAGCTTCCCTTCACCTCTCATAAGACAAGATCCAAGCACGCCGCATCATATCTCATCTTTGTTTGATTCAGGCCTAGCTTTGCAGTTTCACAATTGTGGCAAGCAGATAGTATCGGCAAATGCTATCCGTGTTAACAATTGTGAGCTGTCTTGCTACATACTGCTTGTGGTATTTGATGTAGGCCTACTAGATGTGATCAAATCTGTTTTGTCTGTGAGCTCAGCACTGGTGAAGTCTGTCTTACTTCATCTGCAAATGCCTTCTGTGTCTTAGTGGGCTGGCTTGGCACGGACTCACATCTTAACTAATCAGACACATTGTGTTTTGTGTTGTTGCCAGCTTCTCAGCAGGTTCTAGGTATAGCAGACAATAAAAGTTCTTTCCATGTTTGCGTTTTTGGATTTTATATGCTGATTTGTGGCTGGAAAATGTTGCAGCTCAACACATTTCAGAGTCCTGACTACTTTGGAGTGATTGTACAATGAAAAAAAAAAAACAGCCGTCATAAATTCTCAGACCCAAGGTCACCCAAAATCCCAAAAATATTTTCAGCTCACAATAGGCACACATGATTAGGACTATCTGTAATGTGCAAGGACATTGTTCAAGATTAAAGATTAAGATATCCTTTATTGTTCCCACAGGGAAATGCGGTTAGGGCAGTACTGCTGCATTATGACTGCACTGGCAACCGAATGTATAACAATACAACAACATCATATAACAGTAAAATAGTACAGTGTCAAATCAAAACCTGCTAAATTAATTCATACAGCAAACATAGCTCTTGTAAAGGGAATAAATTATATTAGCAGTAAAAGAGATTGATCATCCCAGGGGAAATAAATATGACCAGGCCTGTTACGATTACATAATGACCTGATCACAATGACTTAAGCTGTCCAGTCGTTTTAGGTCATGGTTAGAATTATTTCCATTCATAGGTTTAAAAACTGCTGGGTGAAACCAACACATTCGCTGCTGCTTGAGGTTTTACTGGCGCCCTTTTAATAACGTCCCTTGTTTCTTTCTCTTGTTAGTGGAAAATGTGCCACAAGCTATTTATTTTGCTGCATTTAACTTCTGATATTTAGCTCATGTAATTTATTGAGCGACATTCACATCAGGAAATTTATTTGCAGTGTGACTTTTTTTGTAAACAGATGTAGATAAAACCTGCTTTGTACATTAAGTTGTTATTTATGTTTTATGCCTAAGAACTAACCTGAAAGGTAAAAACAAATGGAACTGTTATTTATATGAATGCCATTAAATGGTGCTTTCTCTTCAGAAAGTATAAATAAATGATTGAAATACTTTTAAGCTTGGACTTTAGTAAGAGCATTTATCACAAAAACCTGATAAAATCATGAATTGCAATTATTTGTATGACAATTAATTGCTAAAATTTAAAGACTGCAACAGCCGTAGCTGTAAGAGAAAAAACTTAAAAGATCTCTCTATCAACCAAAGTGCCACCAGTTAAAGTGAAGGTAAATGACAGCTACCTGGGTTTTCATTGGACTGGTCAAATGATACAAGTGCATGACTATCATATTCAGGACTCCGTCTAATTGTCACATATTCATGTAGTGAATGTGGATGCATGTAAATAAAAGGTTTTTGTTAATGGTTGCCATGCAAGCAATCTTTTGCAATTTGCTTACGTTAATAATGCAGTTATGATGAAAATGCAATTATTTGTCAACACTAGGGTTGCAAGGTCAATACTGATTCCCGAGTATCAATTCAATGCTAGTGTTGTATTGATGAGCAACATGAGACCTGATGAGACCGGGAACATTCTGTTATGTCTAAAGCAACGTCAACACATGTCGCATTAATTTCACTGTAATTTTCTAATGACAAAACAATTTGTTAAATACCAATTTTATCTTAGTCTAGGAGTCTTTTACTTGATTTTTTTTTCAAGTATCTCACTCTAATTATTACCTCAAACATGCTAACAGGAAGCACATAATTGCCTATTTTTTGGATTTAGGCAAGATAGGCTAATAATAGCACTTAGCAAATTATAGTGCCAAAAAGCATGAATCGAAAGTGTTCAAAAATAACAGTCAGCCATTTGCCATCACAGTAAAAGAGGAAAATGAAATGGTGTAGGATCAGCTGGCTGACCCCTGAGGAGAAGGAGAGAGAGAGAGTATGGGGGGGGTGAGGCGGAGTGCTTTGCTTTGCTGCTGTGTGTGTCAGTGCTGATTAGGTAAGAGATTGCCTCATGTAATGACACGGCATGGCGCTAGTGGTGCAGAAACACAAACAATGCATACCAGTGTTTTAGTGCGCACGCCCCCTGCAGCTGCCTGCCCGAAGATGTTTATATAGACATATACACCCTTCCTGAAATATTTCAACATCTTTAGATAATGCCCTTTTTCATAGACGCACACATTCACTCCATCCGGAAGCCAGAAGCCCTTTTCTCTGCACGCTGCTTTTCTTCTATAGCACAAGATGAAAGATGGAGGTTATTAAAGGAAAAGAGCACAATGGAATCTGTGCAGTTCTCTATCAGAGCTTATTGTTACTATTGACAGCAGTATTTTTCAGTGAAAATACACATTGTTAAATAGGCTTCGTAACCTGCCATACATTCTGCTCTGCAGGCAAAACAATAAGCCTATAAGAGAACATGTTATATTCTCTTTCTGCTTCTGACAGTGGGTGTTTTCATCACTCTATTGTGTTCATTTTTCACAACAGTAGTGACTGATTTTTCGCTCATTAGCTTGGCCAATAATAGATCAGTTTTTAATTGTAACCTCCACAGTGTGGTGTGCTACACATAATAATAGAAATTCACTAACATATACAGTGTCATGAAGATAAATAATATGATGTTGTAATGAACCTTGAGTAGTGGGGAAATTAGAGATAAATAGAGCACATAACTGTTTTTTTAGTGATAGGTGACTGGAATCTTTCTTCTCTGTAACAGTATGTACAGTTAAAATCACAGAGTCTGATCTGTTCCTCTGTGATTTGAGCCCCTTCCTCATGTTGTTGGTGAATGGAGACAGTCACGGAAAAAATTATTAGACCACCCTTGTTTCCTTCAATTTCTTGTTCATTTTAATTGCTGTTACAACTAAAAGTACATTTGTTTGGACAAATATAATGATAACAACAAAAATGGCTCATAGTAGTTTAACTTCACAGCTGATATTTTCTTAATAATAACCAAAATCAATTGTTCTCATATCAATATCTATGGCATTGTACTGACAAAAACAGTGCTTTTACGCATTTGATGTTTTCTTTTCTGTCTGTTTTAGTCACATGATCTACACAGGAGTTACTACATTATTTTTGATGGTCTAAGAATTTTTTCTGCTACTGTAGAAGACATCTGTGAAAGTAGAGTTAGGTGATGAGTTACAACCAAAGTCTGAGTTTTCCTCTAGTTTCCTCTGGTTTCTGGATGTTTTGTATGAGTGTTTCTCTGCTTTTTGCTCTTGTCTGACAAGAATATTTACATTTTTGCATCCTTTTTGACCAGCATTAATGTAGTATTGACAATAATCTAGAAGAAGTAAAAACTGTCACCATTTTCCTGAACACGCAGCAGCGGTGTTTTCATTAATTACCTAGATTGTCGCAGCCTAATTTGTCTTGCTGGAGTTGTATAATGAATTAAAAACATTTTCACAGTAGCATAACTTTTAGCCAAATTAGATTCACTGCATGTTTGAGTTCAGGAGCTGGACCTGCAGCTGACGGATTTTCTTCATTATTTCTTCAGCAGCAGTGAAACACAACCCTACTGTAATACTTTAATGCAGACAGATGCTTAAAGATTGCTTTAAACTCACTAGCCCAGCGACATTAGTGCAATACATGAAATGCTTTCTGCACGATACTGTAATTATGCTGATGAACAGACCATTGAAAACAAATGTCAGCTGCGTAAAATGTTTTGACAGTGCTGTTTATTTTTTAATGACACAATCTCTTCAATCCCTCTGAAAATCATATGACCGTGGCAGATTAACATCAAGATTCAAGCCTGTAGGTGGAGAAAAAAACTATCTAAAATTTGACCGCTTCTTTTTATCCTCGTCGTCATTGTCTGTTCTCATTTTCACTTTACTCCTCTACAAAAATAAAATGTAGAAACTTCAGCTTCCAATTTTACTTCCAGAGGACAGTGTGTTGCTTGTGACCTCAGTGGTATGGGTTTTTTTGTTTTTTTTTTTTCTGGAGGGGGGGATGCTGGTGAGTTCAAGACCACGACTAGTTCACACTCCAATCTGTTAATAGACTCTTAAAAAATAATGTGAAGAGCTAAAAGAAAAATGAATCTGAGAAATAATAGAGTCCCAGCAGATCCTTAGAATGATTTAATTTTGGTGTTCAAGGTCTAAAACTGTCTTCATGTTTGGAATTATTTGAGAAGAGGCTTTGAATTAAAAGTGGGCAGAGTGAATGAGCGTTGGTGTCTATTTTTATTTTACATCCTATAGCATTTCTAAAGCCTCTAACACCATATGTTTGCGTATCAATAGTAATGCTCTAATATGTCAAAATTCTTTTGCTCTGGTAATGGTATGATTTTCCCTTTTCATTTAACTTCATTAAATTTGCACTTGAATAACCTGAAACTTGAATATATATCTGTATCAAGGCTTCGGCTTCCAGTGTAAGTTGAGCTTGAATGATGCAGTTGGTTCAATTGATTTCCCATAGAGGGATGCCAATAGCAGCTGTCTATTGTCTGCATAAACACAGAGTTGGATGTGTTGTTTTGTGTGCAATATTGAGTATACAGGACATTGATTTTCAACACTATGAATACAGCAAATCATACATCTTTTTACAATGCGCCTGTTGTGCTCTTTGGCCTCTGTGACTAATGTGTGTAGTGCACTGGTGTTGTGACTGTGCACATGAGGCACAGTTTGTTTGCAGAGCTGCAGAGGCCAAACCTGTGACTGATGATTTAATGGAGACAGCACACAAGCCAGTGGTGAGCTCAGGGTTCATGCAGCCATAAGGAAACGACCCTGGTGACATTGTGGCGCTCTCCACTCCCCTGTTCGCCGGGCGCTTCTGGTAAACGGCGTCCTTGCTCGCCCTTGCGGGTTAGGTACACCTACTGAGGCGGCTGAGCCATAAGTGGAGATGCTGAGACTTACGGCTGGATCGACCGGGTTTAAAGATGGACACCTTGTCTCTGTACCCCAGTTCCAGCAGCCAGCACAGAGAAAATGAGTTCTGAGGATTGGGTTTAGATTTGCCACTGTAGCACTTCCACTCTGATACACTCTAGCTACCATCAGGGGAAGGCTGTCAGAGCGGGAGAGGGGAGGGTGGGAGAGAGAAAGAGAGAAAACAGCGAAGCACAGCAGTGCTATCTAATAGATCAATTTGTAATAAATCTGTTGCCTCAAGCTGTTGTTGTTCGCTTCTACTCAGTAAAAGGTGTCTGCGTTTCTCAGGCAAGAAAATGCTTGTCAGGCCAAGCATACAGAGCTATCAGTGAATGAGACGCGCCTAAAGCACAGTAAATCATTTTCTCTGTGCTCAGTTTACATAGGTCGAACACAGTGCACTCTTATCAGCACATTCCAATGGTCAAAAAGGGGGTTATAACCAATCGATTGGACTGAGCGCTGAAATGAGGAAGTAACGCTCCTCTCACATTAAATTTTCCCATTATCCAATATCAGCCATTAATCATGATGAAGGAGCTATTGATTTGGCTATCAGCCAAGGTTGGTCAATTTATTTGCCAAGAGTCATTCCACAATGTAAGGCTCTGTTGAAGAAGCAAAAAAAAAGTGGCAGAATTGGAAATGCCCCATTATTATGACAACAGTTTGATCTTTAAGGTAACAAAAGAAATGGGCCTCTATAGGGACCACATGGGACCTCTCCTGCTCCTCCTCCACTAGCAGCCATATGGACCGTACTAATTGTGTTTTACGCCAACCATTTTCACCGATCCATTGGGGACTTGTGGAAGTGCTGTAGCTATAATGTCACCAGCAGTGGGTTGGCTCATGAAAGAAACATTAGCAAGCAAGATGAGAAGACAGGAAGGCAATACACTGCAAGTCAACACAATTATTGATTTTATTCAAATGAAATCTGCGGCTCTCTGTTCTGAATGTGTTGTTGGTCGCTTTTTAAAGTATGATTTCCATTATTTTTTCTCCTGTTTGAAGGTTACGTCTGAAACAAGCTTTCAGTTTAGTCTCACACTTGCACTTTGTCATGCAATCTAATTCCAGGCGCAATGCCAGTGTATAAAGATGGCTATAAAAGGACATTTACTTCTAATCCCACGTATCTCTGTATAGATAAAACATCACTCATCTACATCATGATTTTTTTTATGGTACGGATATGTTTATTTTGATTCTGAACAGTACTTTATTAAAAGGGCTGTAATTGCTCTACAGGGAAATCATCTTTCATCTCTTTTGTTTTGTGACAATACAAACGCTGAGGTTTGAATGTTGAATGTAAATGTGACATTCGCAATATTTGCTTTGCCCTTCAGGCCAGCGATTGGTTGTAAAGCGTTTGAAGTGCTAAGTGTGACTGAGGCAAATCAGTGTGTGTTTTAACGTGTATATAATATGCAATCATGAAAAGGGCACATCTATGGAAATGAGTTCTTCTGAAGGAAGGAGGAGGAGGGGAGGGGCATCGAAGTGGTGATGGTAGAGTAGAGAAGGAGGGAGGGAAAAAAACGTGTGTGTTTCATTGTGTCCCCGCTAACAGTTTTCTTGTAATTATTGAAATTGATGTTTGCTGCGGAGCTGTAAATCTGCAAGATCTCCCGTTAATAAAGCGGCAGAGGCAGCCGAGCCGTTAGGCTGGGAAATAAAAGGCAATCAAGCCTCCAACATCCTGTCCCTCGGCCCAAAATGAAGCAGCAGAAATCCTAATTAACTGAGAAGAGCAGCTCTTACTACACTGCTTGGATAGTGGATGCCTGAGCTAGCTGCTGTGTACTCCTGTGAATGCTCTGTCGCTCTCATCCATCCTTCCAGCCCTCTCTATCTGACTCTGGCTTCCCTAAAGTATTTTCTATCCCTCAGCTCTATCTTTCTATCCCTCTTCTACCTCCTCCTTCCCCCTCATATGTGAAGCTGAGGATGTGACCGATGCACTCTTACAGTGAGAGAAGCTTTGTCGCCTGGAGGTGTCTGGGAGTCCTGCACAGGAAATCGGTGAGCTAGATGATGGCGTCTGATGGTTATTGCTGCTTATGTAAAGTGCTGCAAGAGAGAGAGGCAGGGGGTAGCAGCATTGATCTCCTCCCATTGATTTCATAGATCCCTCTTTAAGATGACAATTAAGTTGACTTTCTGTGTCATCTTCAAGTGCAGCTTTTTCAAATTAGCAACATGGCAAATTACTCTTGTCATTACGTGATCAGGTATGGCGTTTATGTCAGGTTACATCTTGCTTTTCACGCTTGATATTAATCTGTGCTTGTGTCTCTATACAGCAGCACTGCAAGGCTTTGAACATGACATCCAGTAATATGTAGATTATATGAAAAATCCTGATTTGTATTAACCAAACCTCTCTCTGCAGAATAGCTTGAATACAAATAGAGCTGCATAATGTTGGAACAAGCCGACATGACTTTTTTTTTTGTAAGATATGAAAAAGTACAGAAGTGCATCTACTTAGAATCTTACAAACACTAATTTAAAAATCTGAAAAATAACATTTCGGTCTGGATGGCATTCAGATCAGGTTTTGCACTTGTCATTCCGAGCTCTGTGGCTCCGATTTTAATAAATGATTTGAAATCCAACAAATTAGTCCAGTTTTCACAACTGCAAAGCACAGCACTGCTGAGAGAAAACACCTCCTTCTGCTCAACATCATCCTTTCTGAAGCCAGTAATACTCCGTATAATTGACATTGCTCAAATGCTTATTTTAGGTGTTTTTCTCCTCTTCCTCACTCCTTTTCCAGGATGATGGTTATTGGTGATTTGCTCTGTGCAGATTGGATGTTTCCTTAAAACACCATAAACTGTTGTACCTATATACAAACTTGTTTTATAAATTACTTGGAAAAGGACAACTCTATGCATTTCATTGTTTTATGAAGCAGCAAAAAAAAGTTGTAGCATGACATAATCGGAGTTTCACAATTTGCCTTATTGCAATGACTGTGCTGAAACAACATGACGTGTGGGCTGAATACAAACTAAGACGCTCGGTGAAGTGAAGGCTCTGCCATGAGACACATCTATGTCGCTGGAGAGGGAGCGATGATTGATTATTTGAAACCTGAGCTTGCCCGAGCTCCAAGCCAGCTGCTCCTCACTATTTACCTGTAAACTTGTCCTATCTGCTTGTGCTTTGTCTGTGGATGGCCATTGAGCTCTTTCTCCATCGCCCCCGCCCCCACTCACCCCCCGCCGCCCTCCCACCCTTTGTTGTATCAAGCAGCCCAAAAGCCTCTAGGGATGAACAGACAAATAGAAGACAGCAAGAGGTGAGGCTCAGTCCCCCCTATTCTCCCATCTATCTTTCTCCCTTGTGAGCACTCTGCCAGACAAGTTTCCAGGCACTCAAAAGCAGCAAATCGACTCACTGTAGGACTCACTGTCACTTAGTCGAGCTGGGGCATAGCAGCGCACTAGGAGGCCAAATCCTCCTCCTCCTCCTCCTCCTCCTC
Source organism: Ostorhinchus cyanosoma (assembly GCA_029814465.1). Lineage (NCBI taxonomy): Eukaryota > Metazoa > Chordata > Actinopteri > Kurtiformes > Apogonidae > Ostorhinchus > Ostorhinchus cyanosoma. The sequence continues at coordinate 34,317,334 of JAPTYQ010000028.1, read as the reverse complement.
TCATTCCACCGCCCTCTCCAATGAAGAGAAAATGCTATTTGGCATGGCACTGCAGAGGCCTGGGATTCTGTATAGATTAGCCCCGAAAGCTCTTTTTTGCCTCTTCACTTAGACATTAGTGGCGTGGCGCTGATGAAGTCTTGATTAAGTGCTTGTCACATTTCAAATAATTCCAGCTGCATAGATCCAGTCAGCAGTGTTCCATCTTGATTTGCTCTGGTTAATTTTAAACAACGCGATTGGCAGGCGTGATGGCGTGGCACTATCGCACGAATCTCTCATCAGGGTTGTGGATGTTTTGTTTGTGCACAGATTTCATGATTGTGATTGAGCGCAAGGAGAGTGCTGTCAGAGTTTCAGTCTCCTCTTTTATTCTTGGCACAAAGCAAACGATCTGCTTGGCGCAAAGCCAGCGCTCACTGCAAACACCAAATGTAGTAAGCAGAGAAAGGTGGCGTCTGGCTTTGTATCGCCCTTGTGCACAACCACTTAGAAACATGCACTCTGTGTAATGAAAGAACAGAAAATTTTCGCCTGACAGACAGAATAAATTTCTCCCCTTGGTGCGACAGATTTGACACAAGAAAAGATCCACCACCACCTCTGGCAACCCCACAGAGACCTTTCCTTGGAGAACAAGCAGTCCTCCCTTTTATTTCTCCTTTTTTCCCTCCCAGTCTCCCTCTCTATTTAGCACTCAGTCTTTTCCTCTAATCAGCGACAGGCTTGTGAAAATCTGTACACAAAACAAAGCACAATACTGCTTTATTTCTTTTTTCCTTTCTTTTCCTCTGCCTGAATCTTCCCAAGAGTTTTTTTTTGTGCCTGTGCAGCTGCTGCCGTTGTTGTGAAGAGGATGACAACAGGCAGAGAAAACTATAAGGACACACTGTCTTTACCCCCCTCCCTTTTTCTTTTTTCGCTCCCCTCTCTATCACTCCACCTTGCTAACACAGCTGCTTACATTACACAAGGATCGTCCACCTTGTATTTGCTGTCGCAGGGAGATAAAGACGATGAAAGTGAGAAATGCGTGTGACGTTCTCTGGGAATTTAGCTCGGGGATGTAGGTGTATAAGATGGAGGTCATATGAGTGGATATTTTAGTTTTATATGCTCTTTTGTTTGTACGCAAATGGAGAACTAGGAAACCCTTGGGACACACAAATAGACGGGTGTGTTTTAATTGTTTGTGACACATAAAATGAGAAACAATAATGTGTGAATACTGAGCCCAGGAGATTGCAATCTGGTCAGCCACTTAAAGGAGTGCAAGAGAGATGGCGTTACTACATCTCTGTCTTCCCCCCTGAGCCATAAACCACTCACGAGCATTTAACCATCAGTGATTTCTCTTCTGTTCACCTCCTTGCCCTGAATGTGATCCTGCAGGAGTTGCTGGTAGAAAACCTCCCAGCCTTCCTCAATGACTCCTCTAATTTGTGTGTGTGCGTCTGTGCTTGCAGCTCCGGGTTCTCTGCAAATCTCTGCAGCACCACCTGATTTGACTTGGTAATGGAGCATTGATGAGTCTTGGGGGAAATCGGAGAAGGAGCACAAAACCATAGAGGAAAAACCCACTCCTGCATGGTGGCAAGACAGTGGCAGGTTTTTTTGATAGAAGCTGACAAAGGGAGGAAAAAAGGAGAAGGTGAGGTAAAAACGAAGGACTGAAGATAAAGCTGTCATGTGTTGATGCCTTTGGCCGCCTAGTATTCCTACAGGGGGAAAGAGAAACTAAGAGGTGGAGATGGGCTTCAACAGCCAGACTTCATCCTGATTTGTATTTTTACTCTGTTGCACTGAAAAAGCTGGTTCTCTCCCCAGGACAGCAGAATATTTACATCTTTAGCAGAGCTCATTGCTCACAGAATATTGAGTTCAGCGTGGAGGACATAAAAGGTAGCCAAGCCAAGAGTAGTAGGGGAGATAAAAGCAGGATCGCTTAAGCACTCAGTGTTATTTGAAGCACATTTCTACTGCTGTTGATGTAGCCACTAGCCTAATAATTCATCTCGCCTAGTTTTTATCACTCAACTCACGCTCACGCATATGCGCGCACACACCCACACAGAGCAGCTACTCACAAACACAAATTCCCCTTGACGGGTGAGGGTAGACCCTTCTAATATAAAACAAGCGATTCAAAGATGAAATTCTCATCATTCTGCCGTCTCACCATGGCCGTCCAACAGATGAGTAGTGCTGCTAACAAAAAGCAGGGGCTGCCTGTGCCCAGCTCCCTCACAGGGGCATCTTGTCTGTGTTATCACTCCAGCTAGTGCTGCAATTAATATTAATGTGCTTTAAAGCACGCTCCAGCAGCCCTGCTTCCCTCTCTCTTGCTGTCTTTGTGTGTGTGTCTGTGTGTGCGCGCACTTGTGTGTGTGTTTGTAACACAGGAGGAAGAGAGCAATAAAGCCAGCGGGGGATAAGAATCTAGGCAGGATATGACAGTCCTCATGTCAGCTGTCTTAGAGCTGGAGGGAAATGTGGATAAAGACAAGGGATGAAGCTGAATCCCAACCAGCCGCAGACAGGCAGGTAGTACGGCGTGTAGGTAGGAGCTTTCAGCATTCACAGCGGCTGGGTGGGGGCTGTGTGCAGCCTGTTTATTTAGTCATGTTGTAATAATGCTTGACCTTTTCTTTCAAGTCCACAGACTGACCTTTAACACCTTACTCCTCTGCAAATCAGTGTGTGTGTGTGTATCACACACACATATGCACATGCTGAGAGGGAAACGAGCACCTCCTTTGCAGGGAGCTTCATGGTCTGCCAACTCCAGGAGTGGATTGTTCCAAATTAGTATGCATTAGGTGGTTAGTGCAAAGCATTTAATTATGCAAGATGGCACTAAACTGTCTATGTTATGATTAGCCCAACACGTTACAACCTTAATCTCTTCATTTTTTTCCCTCTCTTTGCATGGGTGAGGAGGAGGCAGGGAGGGAGGGTGATTGTGATAGGCTGGTGGAAGAGGACGATAGGGGGTGGCTTTAGAAATACTCCAGTATTCCCTTTAGACGGTAGAAGTATCCCCAGTATCTCTGCAGATTGTGCTTTCTCTCTGGAAGGATTTTGATATTTTCTTGTCTCCCTTCCTTCATTCATTCCATGCCCTCAGATACTTTGTCAGACGATATTGAATCAAGTCTTGCTTCCTTTTATGTGCACGACTTTCCTCGCTCTCTGTTTTCACTGAGCTGCTTTTCATGGTAGGCAGGGCTTTTTAATCTTGGGCAGCAGTGGCAGAAGCAGCCTGGGCAGAGTCAGAGTGAGGCAGGCAGCCATCCAGGCAGGCAGGCAGTCAGTCAGTCAGTCGCTGCAGTGGAGCCCCAGCAGCTCCCCGGAGGAGCCCATTATACAGGAGAGATATCAAACCATGAATCATTTACGCCAGTCCTCCCCTCCCCTCCCTTTCTCTCCCCTCACACACAGCCCTGATGCCCAGCCGGCCGCCTGCTTGCCACGGTCTGCATCTTTAATGAATGATTATTGCATTTCATAAACATGGCCTCCAGTAATTAAAGTATTATTGATCCTTTCCATGTTAGCTCCAAGGTTGACAAAAACATTTTTTTTACCCTCCTCTTCGCACAACATCTTATTTGTCACTATGCGAGATAGAAGAAGTCCCTCTAGGAACAGCAGAGGGTGATTTATTTAGGCTGACGGGGATTTTTTTCCTCTTCTTCTGTTTAGGCATTTCAAGAACAGCCTTCACTCAGGGAGGAGGGGGATATTACAATTGGGTGGGGTTTGCGGGTCATTATCATTGTGCACTGTGTCGTAAGGATTGTGTTGGAGCGATTCCCTATGTTGGTGTTTTGTGTTTTGCGTAAAAGGTGTAGGGACACGGGGGTTAATGTGCTGGAAAAGAGTGATTTAGGTCAGTGGTCGTGTCTGCATCTGTCACTTTGACAAGCTAGCGCTTTAGGAGGCTGTGTGGTGTTGAATAAAGGAGAGAGTGAGAGAGAAGTGAGAGGAGAGCTGACTCTTTCAAATGGAAAAAAGGAAAACCTGACTTGACTGTGATTTGTGCTCTCAGTGACAGGCACCGTGTTACAAGCAGCCGTTTGATATAAACTTAATCAGTTTCACCTCTTTATTGAGGATCAAGACAGTTAAAGCCTCTGCAAATAAGTGCATGTCTCCTCGCCTTTCTCCATCTGTTTTTCTTTTCTCTCCCACCCTTCTCGGCTCTCGCTGCTGTCATTTTTTCTTTTCTCATTTTTTCCCTGCTTGTCCTCCTCTCCCTCGACATCACCTGTGTGTTTCCTCATCCGCCCTCTCAGCCAGGAGAGCTCTTCAGTTTCTGTGTAAATATCACAATCACTGATGAGGAAAAAGTGCTGGCATCTCCACAGGGGGATTAGAAGAGCCATTTTGTGTGTTACTTATTAATGTATCCTTCTCTTTTTTTGCCCTCCCTCCCTATGAGCTGTATAGATTACATCCTGTCATATAAGCAAACAGGGAAATGTGTTTATAACATGCAGTTTTACCCATTAGTTCTTCTTCTTCTAAGATCCTCCCAATAATGATTGGACCATGTTATAGGACTAAAATCTCATCCTCATACAACTTAATTTCATATACATTTGTAGAGCGAGGAGTTTATATACAATGACTAATTTCATGTTGAATTATGTAACAAAAATGAACTTGAAATGAAACATAAAAAATAACATGAACATAATTGTGTAGGAGGCAAAAGAGGTTGTACAATTTCTGGCTTCTGTCTTTACGTGTCTAAACCATGTTCATGCAATCTTCTGTCGAAAAATACAAGCATCACTCAAACGGTGAAAAACTTTGCCTTAAAGAGTATGATTATCAACTTAACAACATAATCAAACTGAATGAATGAAGTGCAGACAAGCATTTACAAACTCAAGCCTGTGCAAAAATATTTTTTCGAGATTCAGGCACATGTTTTTCCTCGAAGAGGCTTTTCTTAATTTTTGTATTTTGTTTTCTTCAGTTTAATTAGTTGAGTGTGATACCAGTTTTTCTTCAGTTCAGTGACAAAGATATTTGAGCATAATCTGAAATATTTTTTCTGTTGCATGATGGATGTATATTGTCATATCATACAACCCTATTAAACTAAAATTCTGATTAATCTTGCCATTAAAAAGGTAGAACACTCTGCAGTTTCCTGTGTAAACTATCCTGCGCCAGCCTGTTCTCCCTGCTCTATGGCTTGTCCTTTTTGTTAGTGAGCCACATGGCTCTCTACAGGGCTTAGTCCTAAATATTCAGCCAGAGCATAATCATTGTCAACCAATTGCATTCCTCTTGACCTCCCAGATGGAGGTAAACTGCACAGCCTCTTCATAGCCCCACCTCAATTACTGCAGCAGTAATGGTGATAAAGAAGACCACAGGCTCAAATGAAAATGGCTGATTGATGTGGACACACATGGCTCATAATTGGATTATAAGGAAGGACGTTAATGGTGTTAGGGGCGCTGTGGAGGAGCAGGATTCTAAACACTGACAAGGTATTTGATGATTTACTCTGTCTGCCTTTATTCCTGATGCAGTTGTGCATCACAGCAGTATTCTGAGGGGTCTTGGCACCCAAAGCACAACCCTCTTGTACCACCCCTGCTGCCGTGTCAAGGGTGTGTGTGTATGTGTCTAAGTGAAATTCTTATGTGAGTCACCACTGACTGGTTCTCTTATGCTCGTGACAGCTGTGAGGTCAAAACAAAAAGCTGCCTATTTTCAAAGCAGCAGCCCTCTTCATCCTCCTGCCCAACACACACACACACACACACACACACACACACACACACACACACACACACACACACACACACACACACACAC
>JAPTYQ010000028.1:34296734-34309523 GCA_029814465.1 Ostorhinchus cyanosoma | reverse complement strand
CACACACACACACACACACACACACACACACACACACACACACACACTCAGAGGTAGATAGGACCTCTTTATTCCAATTGAATTATTGGTCAGGGACTGAGAGTGTTGCTGAATTTAATTCACAACCACAGCCCACAGAGAGATTAATATTTAGTCTGACCAAAAGTAAACACTAAACACAAGGTCAGTTTGCAATAATATAAAACAAAAATCCTCACATTTTACCAGTTGTAACCAGTGGTGTGTAATATTTTATTTGATGTCTGAATTATATAATTAGGTCTGCATCAGAATTTTGTCATACAGTTTTAATAACCTATAACATTTAACACCAATTTAACAAACAACATAAACAGAAACTGTATGATTGTGAAGTTCCCAATGGTGATGGCAATATTTTTTCTTTTGCATATTTTATTTTCCTCAGTGCATTTTCCTCCTTTTGTAGGAGACAAAGAAATCTTCAGTATAAAAAAAAAAGAATAACTGAACTGTCTGAAAGGTCTATGAACACAAATCCAAGGCTACAATAAAAAAAAGAAACATTTTAATGTAGCACAAGACATACACTGATAAGAAAATGACTCTTATTAACTGCTGATATATGGGTGTATCCCTAAAATTGACAATAAAGGCATTGCAGCAATATCATAAAGCCATTAAGAACCATTTGGCACATGATTAAAAGCTGAAAGTTGCTGGATTTACCACATCTAGAAACACCCATTATGAAATCTGACCACTGTCAGAATAGTCATTTCTGCAGCATGACTAACTGATTAATCAGGTTATTTGAGCGTTGATACCAAAGTGGTGAGAGACATAAAGAGGAGACAGCTCAGTCCTCCCTTTGTTGCCAGGCTGCTCTTCATTTATTGCTGTATATCCTAATGGAGAGTGTTAAGAAAGAGATGTAATTAATTGACCCTGACAGCTCAAAGGCTCTGTAGTTGAGTCTGGGAGCAGGTGCTGACTGGGCTGCCCTCGGTTTCATACACTGGTTCTTATCTCAGTGTGCATATCTCTGCCGAGTACCCAGCACTCCCCACTGACCGATTGGCTCAGACGGCTCTTGGTAAGTGCAATGATGCTGGATGCCCGAGACTGCGTGAGCGGCATAATACCAACTAATGCCTGAAGGAGCGCTCTCCCCATTGCTATCTCGCCTCTCCCCTCAGCTGCTGCTTAGCCAAGCCTGGCCAGTGCAGAGCAGAGCTGAGAGCCCCCTTTTCTTCTCTCACTCTGCTCTCTCTGGCAGTTTATTAAAAGGAATACTAGCTTTTTCCTCGTGCCTGGGTGTTTGATTTCGACAGCAGCAGAAGCTGTCATGGCAGATAAAAGGCGGAATTACGGTGCGCACAGCATCTGTATTTACTGCGTCATTCTCCCTGCCTCTGACAAGAGAGAAGGAGGGGAGGAGGAGAAAATGGAGGACAGACTGCTGCATTCATGTGTCTTTACATTGACATGTCTCATCAGGGAGAGAGGTGGACAGACAGTCTACTGTGAAGCCATCAATCAGCCCTTTTCAATACGCCTGTCCAGCCAGCATACAGTAATACTCACACACAAAGACTGACAAAAGATGGCATTATTGCTACAATTGACATATTTTTTATAAATCTCTTTTTTTCACTTGGCTTTGTCAAATGGAGCAAAATAGTAGGGTGATTGTGTTGTGCTGCTGTCAAGGAAACAATTTTATGTTTCTACCGAGACAAAATGGTTTGATATGATAGCTGGGTTAAGTGTGGATTTAATCGTCAAGTAACACACATGAACAGACAAACTCCTGATACACTATAATATAAACACAAGTGTCCTTATCGTGATGAGGTGATATTGATTCCTCAGCTGTTTGTCTCTCTTAGTTAATCAGATAATTGGTTGAAAGGATTTATTTTGATTTGAACTGCAAATAAGTGTTTTCTGTGAGCCTTGAAAACAATTTAACAGACAGATTAATTTTCCTGGCAGTATCTCTCTCTGAGGCTGTGGGTCATTCTAATTTTTCATCGGCATCATTTCATTGAGCTTTAATTAACACAACAAGGATTCGGTGTCCTCCAGTGTCATCTGCTCAGACAGCTAATACAAACTCATTAGCCTAACTCCTAGTTACTCTGAAACAAAATGACATTATGCTGTTTATGGTGTTCGTATTAGAATTGATGATATTGATGTATTCATCTGCATATATTACAGTTTTCAGATCATCCACTCTGTCATTTCTAGTACCGTAGATTTAACAAGCCTTTGTTTCATATAATAAAACACCATCTTGATGCTAGTTTGCTTAACGTGCTTGAGCTGTCTGTCTTCTTCCATCGACTCCATGCTCTCGCCTGTGGTGACAGCAAGACTAATGTATTCATGGCGCCGCCACGGTGAGAGGCATTACTTTACCTTTGCTTAATTGAGGGGAAACTCCCCTGACACCTGCTTAGCACAGCACTATGCTAGCAGAGCGGCCAAACTCAACCTAGAAGCTGAGGCCACTGAACCCTGACTGAGAAATAACACAGCTCGAGACCACCCAGGGACTGCCGAGGGGAGAAATGATTTAATAATGTTGATGACATTACACCAACCCTTCCTCCATCGTCTACCTCGTTACTTTTTACCTGGGGAGGGAGACGGCACTGACTATGCGCCTGAAGGTGTATTTAGATGGGGCTACTAAATATTTCAGACCCTAAAGACAGAGACTCTGGGTAAAAGAAGAAGGAAAAGCAAAAAGAGGAGCAACAGGGGCAGAAAAATCAGTGCAGAGGGTTTTGACATGGATTGTGGAGGGAGGTTAGGGAGTGTAGTCAAGGGCAGTGGGGGCAGGCTTGTAATTGGCTGACACCAGAATATAGCAGTGGATTTGTGTGTGCGTGTGTGTGTGAGAGCGAGCAGTCAGGCGATGTCTGAATACTATAAGGCCAAATATATCCCTCCAGCCAGACTGCATTGCTTTCAGGGTGTTGATATGCTGCCATCACCTTGCACTAGACTGAATGTTGATCTCAACTACAACAGACATACTATATTATTTTCTTCGCTTCCAATACCAAACCCTCCTCCACCTCGCCAGCAAGGTCCCATCTGAGACTCGGCACGTCAACTCGACAGAGCTCCTGCCTCGTTTTTAATTGTCCCATGCCCCAGGGGCTGCTGGGAGCGAGGTGGGCGGGGCTGAACGTTTTCTCCAGGGGGATGAGGAGAGGTGGGTGACAGAACACTCGCGGTGTCAGGTGCAGGTGCGGAGAGAAGGATGGAAAGGGGGCTGACAAGCGAACGGTGGGGAGCCGAGCAGTGGGAAGCCGTTTCCTCACATAGGAGGGAGAAGAGGGATTTTTATAAGACGAGAGAGCAGCAAGGAGGCGTCTATCTGCATGTTCTAGCACTCAGTGATATATAAGTAATACAGTTAATGAGTATAAGTAATAACACCAGGAGAAATTTCTACATTATGGCTTTAGCTTTCCAGGACCTTTCCACTTTGTTCACCAATCGTTTATTTTCTTGTTTTCTTTGCAGAACTTGCTGACTTCCTATTGTGTTCTTCCTTTTTAGTCTTATTTAAAGTGACCTTCAGATAGTTTCTTTGGTGTATGTTAAAGCATACTTGTCACTTTTATTACATAATCCCCTCCTTGTATTTGAGCTGACCACAATCACTTTGCATCTTAATAAATAAGCCTTAAAAAGGACACATATCAAATTTTGAAGTTTGGCTGACTAGTTTCCACTATGGTTTTGATTTACTTTGAGTAGCTGAACATCAAAATTTTAATATCATGGACCTAGTTACAAAACATGTTGTGTAAATATTATAGCTATTGCTTGTTTTTGATAAAACACATTTTTGTTTTGTTATTTTGCCACCTGTCCTTGTCCACTATTGCTTTGTACATTTCAGTAATAGGCTTTGTATATTTAAGTTATGTCATTTCTACCATCTGCAGTTTTTGTTGACATCTAAAAGGCAAAGAGAAATGTAGATTACATTTAGATGTTCCATTGCTTCTCACTGAAAATGGCTCTTACTCTTTATCAGGTATAGAAAAACTAGTAAACTATATGAGTATATGTATGGCTATAATAAAGGCTAAAATGGACAGAAATGGACAATGAAACTATTAATCACAGCTATTTGTCCTCATCTACTATTTCATGATTATGACAGCTCTGTGTTTAAAACTTAAAGCCTGAGAAATGTAAGTATATTAGTGTGTTAGACAAAAAAAAAAACTGTTAGAAATGATGTATGTTTGCCTTGATAAAATATTTTTTTAAAAACCTCTTGGCAGTTAATTTAGTGATTACCTGAAGATGCCTCTTTTCTTGCGACATCAGAGTTTCCTCCAGTGTTCAGGCTTACATCATATCTCTTTGTCATGAAGCTACAGTGGTATACCCTTTGTACAGATTTTGCAATAACAGTGTGCTTTGTACCATTCATCTTACAGCAACATAAAAGCTGATTCAGATGGAAAAGCCTGTTTCATCAAGCTGCAAGACACTTCTCATTGTGATTCATAATTCCATTAAGGTGCATACACCGTACATCTAAAATGCCGTTCAGTAAGCCAGTTTTAACTCATGTCTTGATGTGATTAAGCTTATTCTAAGTATGACTGTATTCAGGTAAAGGTAATTGGAAAATTCTGTTTGCATGGCAATTTATAATTCATTGGTTCAGTGAGTTGTCTCGGTTGGGTAAGTTATTAGAATGCTGTACTCCTTGTAAACATAGTCGTTGAAGAGGCAAACTGTGTGAGCCAGAAGAGTGTTTTCTGCGCAACGTCGGAATAATGGTGGGACTGGTGGAGTGAAATGTTGTGCAGATGAGAGGAAGCAGCAACATGGTTGTGGGTCTCGCTCTTCCTGTGTTGTTGGCACAGAGACGTCATCCAGCCAGTCATGCTGGGGTCAGAGGCTCTGAAAATAGCCCTAAGGGGATTGGGGAGGCACTGATAGCATACCTGCTGTTACCCTGAGATGATATCCAACTGCAAGCCAGCAGAGTGCCTCCCAGCAGCTGTACACTGCTTTGGATTGTTTTGCAATACCTCACACAAAGATGGAGTAGGGCCATTATACCTCTGGCTCTGTAACTCCCTGCAGAGACACACAAACATACGCACATATTTACTTACACCTGCACAAACATGCATACACATACCTGCAGCCATGCACAGATTAATGCACGCAGGTCTGTAGCGTGGTTTTCCACTCAGATTTTTCTTTTTCTTTCCAGTCCCAAGGTTTGGGAGAATTTATTTTCCTGTGCAAAATTTGAAACGCATCATTCATCTTTTAATAACAATTACAAAATGCAAATTTAATTGGATCACAGTTGACAAAAGAATAACAACAACCTCAAATCTGTTTGTCTATTTAAAGAACAACAATTAATCAAAGTCTCAACATGCTTTGGTAATAATTCTATTTGTGTCTCTCATGTGCTGCTTTTTGGGCCTTAGTTATATTTAGTTGAGCTTATAATGTTTAAAAAATCTTTTAATTATTATATAGTCACTACTTGTGGAGCATCTGGACTACACTTGGTTTAGTTATAGATAGCATTAAAGCCAAATTACAATGTTTGTACATATGTTTGCAGCGGTGGTATTTTTCCTTGCTGTGGTGGTGTACCGCCGCTTAATGAATACAGAGTAAACACTGCTATAACATCTGTAGCCTGTTTGAAAAAAAGTCGAGGCCTACATGGCATCAAATGTAGCTTATACACAACGAGGAAACGTTTCATTTTCTCATATTTTTTATTGCAGCAACATGTGTGATGTGTCTTTGCAGTTTTAACTTCCCTTTCGTTGCCTAAACACAAATGTCCTGTTTAGGGGGAGCACTGATTAGAGCTCTGTTTTTGTATGAGCATTATTATGGGACAGTAAAAAAAAAAAATTATACATCCACCAGTGTATATAAAAAAAATCTGTTGGTTGCCATTGGCTGTCAGCAAGTGAGATGACATTCAGTGAAGTGGCTGATTTGTTGTGTTATATTCACAGTAGTGTCATCAGTGTTTATTGCTTTTCTGTGTGATGAGGGTTTTTTTTTTTTTTTTAAATGCATGGTTCTTTGTTTCCTGACACAGATGAGGAAAAGAACATCACCGTCAGCATGGGCTATTGACCGCATTGTTATTTTACAAATCGTTATTGACCCAGAATTTCATGTATCCCTTTTTTCATACATTTTACCGAGCAAAAACTGCTTGTTAATAGAAACCCAGATATGTGTATGTTTGTCTTTACACAGATGCATCATCACAAACAAATACCTATTTTCACACACATACACACACATCAAACCAGATTGGACTGTCATGGCAAAAAGCTTCATAGCGGCAGCGCGGAATCCTGTTTTTTCACAAAGGGTCAGAGTTGACTGCAAATTACAGCTGGTGGCCGACCAAGGCTGTGATGGATCTCAATGCACTTTGTGTTTACCCACACACCTGCACCCTTAAGGTGAGGCGAGACAGCAGCATAGCTGAAAGCACACAGCCATTTTGTAACACCTCAAGGAACTCTTCCTCCCTCTCCTCTCCCTGTATGAGGAATAAATGAGGTGGTGCCATTAAGTGAATTTGCCGTTATTTCCCCAGGCTCTTAGCTGAAGATGTCAAACCTCAGCCAGTGAGGCAGCCAAGGATGACTGCCGACTCAGGCGGCAGAGGCAAACACACACATACACACACGCCACAGTCTCTGCCATGCACATGATCAGCTTTCATGCTTCTGTGTAATTTATCAAATTGCTTGGGCATGTGATGAATGGGCCCAGATCTCAAAAGGAAAAAAAGGCATTAGGTTTGCATTAGGTCGCTGTTATGCCCATGTAACAGCTTAGAATTTAATTACAGTTAACGGTAAACATCGTATTCACGTTTTCTGAAACAATAATTTAGTAGGCCTAATTGCTTTGTAGTTTTACAGACCACACTTCAGCGATTACACAAGTGGAATCAGCTTGTTAAATAAAAAATGTTTAATCCCATTACTTATACTACAGGCTACTATATTCTCTTAGAGTGTGGAATGAGCAAGTAGGCTTAATGTTCTCTACATTTTTTCCACAAATGCCCGCACTCACACATCTTTACTGTAGAAGAGACTAGTTCTCTCCTGCTGATTTGTCACAGCTCCCCATTGTATTACACACCGCCTCTCCTTCACACTCCAAATCCCCCCCTCTCTTTTCTTCCTCTATCTCCCTCCCCTTTCCTCTCTCCCTAAATCATTTCTTTACATGTGTGTGGGTGCCCCCTCTCGCTGTGATTCTGATACTTCATAACGGCAGGAGGAAATTGAGCTGACCTTGAGGCTGCCGAGCTCCTTTATAATGCTGATGTATTGGGCTGTGGGCGCAGGCAGCCAGTAAGTGAGAGGCATGTTTTTATTTGCCGAGGAGCAGGGCCCAGTGTCAGGACACATAACAAGGTTCATTTCTCGCCCACTTGAGCTAGCTAGTATGCCGGGAAGCTTAGTGTCAAGCATTCAAGTCCACTATGTGTGATTTACCTGCATTAGCCTTTGTATACTGAAATAAGTTGCATCATGTAGCTAAAGGATGTCGACACACAATGGATGGAGTTAACCCTGCACATGCTACGGCCTCACTAAAATAAGATTTATATTGTGCTGCTTGTTGTTGGCATGGTGTGTAGTTCAAGGTTGCACTGCAGATAAATTTGTATTTTGGCTAGTTTGCAAGGCAGGTCAATGACTAAGAATGATCCAGTCTCTTTGACAACCTTGTAGCACTGCGGCTGTTATTGATGTCATTATTTGTTCATTGTAGATGGCCCACTTTCCTCTCTTCAGTAGCTCTTTGCTCATCACAGCAATCAGCTTCCCCCCTAACACAATCAGGCTGCTCTCAAATTACGGTCATGATTGAGACTAAGTTAGCGGCAGGAAAAAAATAAAAATGACAAGGCTTGTGATTTAAGCATGGTTGCAGTACAGGAAGCAGATGCAGTAAGTAAATATAAATATAAGCAATACAGTGCAATAAATTATAATGTTTATAAAAGCTAGAAGAATCCTTTTTGTTGAGACAGGGAATGTTGCGCTGGATTAAATTAGTGTCATCGTTTGTTCTTATTTTGTTTACCATTATTTGTTATGTTTGAACATCATTAGGCTACTTGTTTCCTCCTGTTGCCTTTACCGCCTTAAAATGCAGCTACTGACAGGATTTTTGCTGAAAGAACAGATATAGCAGTGTCTTTATCCATGTCTCTGCAACAAAGCAAAATAGAAGGGTCTCTTATTTTTCCACCATATTTTTATTGGTTTTCAAGTTTTATAATGAAAGGTAAACTAAGTAAATAATATACATAAAGAACATGAATCAAAACACCCACACACACACACACACACATTCACACCAGGTAAACTTGCACCAAATGATATATGTGTGTGTGTATGTGTATATGTGTGTGTATGTATAAATAACACACATATACATATATTCTTCGAAACGTGTATACATGGAAGAATAAAATTAAAATTCAGCGGTCATAATAAAAATAAAACAGTAATAATTTGGATGTCATGTTTCCATTTTCCACATACCATAATGTTCATATAAGGTTCCCATAGTTGTACAAAGGGTCTCTCTTTTAGCATCAACAGTGTTACAGACAGTTCAGCACAACGTTATTTATGTATGTCGAAGGATGGCTGGGTTAACATAGCAAAAATGTGTTTTCTTCAAATTAATATAATTCTTTGCTAAAGCTGTAATAATGCACTCCTTTAGCGGTTTAATTTACTGTGATGATACCATTTTTCACTCTAGGATGTTGACTTTTCAGATGTTTAATCATGCATGTTTTAGTGTTGTGACAAACCGCTGTGGAAAGGCACACAGTGTGTACTGAACCACTGCTCACAGGCTCATAGCTGCTTATGTGGTTTTCCAAATAAAAATGCAGAGATGATGCTCGACTATTTGCAATGTCAAAGACACAATGGAAAAACAGAAACATTATACGGAAATATATTTGTTTTGACTTTGTCAGGAATGTTAAATAGTAATTTCAGCCCGAACTGGGAGCTCAGTATATAATGGTAGTGCTGTGGTTGACATTAAAAGCGGAGGAGGCTCATCAGCTCTGCCAATTCGGCTCACTTCTCATATGGCACCGATCCACTTGCCTAACCCCATGTCTGGATGCTGCTGTCTGAAAACAGGCAAAGACCCAATTCATTCACAGCCCATCCAGTAACACACTGACTGCACACAAAATATGTTTTAGCAGCTTAACAGCGGTGGACTAATCAATTGATCCAGATTTTGCTGTCCATTGATCTTGGCACACTCTGCATCTGACAATTACAGTGCAAGTATGATAATGACATCATCAGCAGCCCGTGGCCGTTCTATTGGAAATGGGGAAATGCAAGTAAAACCCACCCCAGCGATGCTTAGAAACATTTGCACAGCCAAATGCTTAAGTGAGAGAATGGTCCAGATCTGCTTTGCAAATGCCTCTGTGTCACTCTCCCCTCCACGGCTCACCACAGTAACAGTAGCATGGTAGTGAGGCGGGCTAACCTGCTGGTGCTGCTGACTGGCATTCTGTGTGTTGATGAATGTGCCGGCCTGACGGCTCAATGTGCTTACCTAATGGGAGCTGCTGTACTGTCACACCGAGTTTCTCCTTTCCTCTCTCCCTCTCCCTCTCTCTACATCACCTCACTCATGTCTTTTTCTGAGGTAGTCAGGACAGCATTCCACTTGGCTAGACACTGCTGCCTCCACACTCTGTTTCTCAAAGGTTAATGAAGCTGCCTCACAGCGCGCACTAATCATCAGGTAATTGCTTTCATTTGGTTTGATACGTGGCTAAGGTCAGCCATGGTGACCATTTGCGGCCATTTTGGTTGAATGAGTTAGGGTTGTGCTGGTTACCAAACACAGTCACTAATGCCGTGTTTCCACTATGTGGAACTGGTTCGACTCAACTCGGGTACCAGGTACTATTCTTGGAGACCGTTTCCATTACAGGATACTACCGGCTTTAGAGTACCTGGACGTCCTGACGATGCGGTGCTTTACTTCTGTGTCATCTGCTCAGAGAGTTGCTGATGAACTCGCTCGTTGCGTGTTGTCTCATCAAGCTCATGCTGAATTTTTATGTCAGCCTTCAAAGACTGAATCTCCTCGACCGACCATGGTGTAGTTTTGCAGGCTGTTGTCATGTGGATTAACCGACCACTATATTTGCAGTAAACTTCCGCATCTGTATTTTGTAAAATGGCGGGTCACAGAGACAACTGTCTGACCAATCAGTGGTCTGCAGTGTCTATACTTCATGTTTTAGTATCAGTTGGGACCCTGGCGGAGTTGATACCAAAAAACTATTTCTGGGTACCAGATTCTGGGTCCTTTTTTGTAATGAAAACGTAAAAAGGTCGAGTCGAGCCGGTACCGTGTAGTGAAAACGCAGCATAAGTTGTTGCTGTTTTAAACTGAAGATGAAACAACAGTTCTTGAGTCTTTTCTATGAATCACTGTTTGGATCTTAACACACTTGACACCTGGTTTTTGAGTGTGTTAATAGTGGAGACGCAGCAAGGCTATCTTTGGTTTCTTTATGTTTAGCTGTGGAGGTGTTTGAAGTGGTTAGCGTGAGCCTGGTGTTAAAATAATGGCTTTTCGATGGAGCGTGTGGTGGATAGGAGGAGAGGCAAACTGAAGTCATGAAAGCACTGCATTTTTCAGTGCAGGAATTTGAGATTCTTGGGTCAGAAAGGTCTCAGTGGCTGAATGAATGCTAGCATGCATCTCTTTATTGAGTTGTGCAGGTCATGCAGCTAAATAAGACATGAACATTGGGCTGGGAGCCATTGCACAGGCATTAACATTTGTTTTTCTTGTAAATTTCAGCACAAATGCTTTAAGTGTAAAGCACTGGTATACAAACTGCATGACAGCTATTATTGTCTTACTAGAGCGCATTTCACGTAATCCAGAAGTAGAGCATCTTTCCCAACGAGAATGTAGCTTAGTATTTTCTAGTTCTTATTATCTAACATTTAGCAAGCTCAAGGCAATGATGAAGTGAGAGAAAGCGTATTGGTTATTAATGCTCTGATGCTTTTTTCATTTGTTTCTTCGTAGGATTTTATTATTTAACATTTAACAAAGATAAACACGGAAGGAAAAAAAGATATTGTTAAGTGTTAACAACTAAAGGCAATGCTGGAACATAAACTACACCAACTCACTTCTGGTAAAGTATTATCCTGCTCAAGCATCACTGTTAAACCAGAGTTGAATTTTCTGCTTCATCTTTGCAGCAAGCTGGGCATGGTTTAATGTATTTCTACCTCCCACTGTTGCAGTTATGTCTTTGCCACTTTAGATCTGTGAAGGATCAGTGCAGTACTGTAAAAATCCAAACCACAGAACAAATCCATATTGGTTTACTTCCTGTTCTGTTTATACCATCCACCTCTACATGAACAGTCTTGCATTCCATGGTGCTCACAAACACTAACCCTCAACTCACTGAGCGCTGAAGTGATCGTGCCTTCACATGAGCACACATACTAGAATATTAGAATGGACATTTCTAGGCCTGTTGAGCTTGATTTAGTTGCTGCTCTGTTGTGACCGGGGGGAGGGTGTGTGTGTGTGTGTGTGTGTGTGTGTGTGTGTGTGTGGGGTGGGGACTGGATGGATGGACAGTTTGTTGAAAGAATGATGTTGCATGTCTTGTGCTGTTTGGATACAGCTTGTAGGCAGAGACATGAGCAGATTAAAATGATGATAAGTTAGTCACACACTGATTTTAGGGCATGTATGAAAAAAATAAAAATACACTGAGAGGCAGATGAGCCCCTGTGTGTGTGTGTGTGTGTGTTTGTGTGTGTGTTTGTGTGTGCGCCTGATGGCCACATTGTTTGTCACTGTGGAAATCCCAGAGTTGGTGAAGGGATTGCAAAATCAATGTGAGCTATTCATACGTGGATCTAATCCCCAGATTTAGTGCCATTTAATCTGTGGTTATGGCTAGGCTCTGATGGCTCTAATGCCGTCAAACAGATGTCCCTGCTCAGCCACACAGGTTAGGACGCACCTGGTGACACTACTGAACACTAGCACTGGGTGGGCTGTTACACATCTTATCTTACCCTCATATCTATTATCACAAGCATTACAGTGTCTAAGTGCAGCTGAGAGTGGATTAAGACAAATACGACATTTAGGAATCATTGTTTTGTGCAGCAAGGTGATGATTTGATGTTGGCCGACTCCATTTCTAAGCTAACGGCTGCTTCTTTAGCCTGCATCCATAATTACATTTCTACATACAGAACTTGGGTTTTTTTTTTTTTTTTTGCAAAAGCTGTGCTCCTCTACAGCAGTGACTGGATACATTTCATCATCCATCCACTGTCTCTGTTAAAATTATATGTACAGTCACAGAAAAAATTATTAGACTATCAAAAGTCATCAAAAACAATGGTTATGCAATTAAGTGCTAACTCCTGTGTGTTTCATGTGACTAAAACAGACAGAAAAGAAAAACATAGAATGACTAAAAGCACTTTTCTTGTCACCACAATGCCATCAATATTAATGTATGAATTTAAGTGATTTTAGAAATTATCAAGAAAACGGATACATATCAGCTCTGAAATTAAACTACTATGAGCTATTTCTGTTGCTATCATTATATTTGCCCAAACAAATGTACCTTTAGTTGCACCAGGCATTAAAATGAACAAGAAACTGAAGAAAACAAGGGGTGGT
>JAPTYQ010000028.1:34280944-34294426 GCA_029814465.1 Ostorhinchus cyanosoma | reverse complement strand
GGGGGGGTGTTTGTTTGTTTTGATGGTGTCTATGTCATCATCATGTGTATTTTTAAATTTTTAATTTATAGTGAATGAGTGATGTATCACTGTTGGCTGTTTTTGTCTCATTCTGTCACCTGCCTAGGGACGGCGGATGAAAAGTAGTTATTTTTACTATTTCTGGCACATTTACATGGGTGTTTTTTTGTACAACAGTGTTCATAAATATGCATGGTCCTATTAAATAAATCAATAAAATAAAATAAGTATAGAACACCAGGTAGCATTAGCTTACAAATGCAGTCAGCTAACATCAAAGACTGACTCCAACACCAGCTTCATACAATAATACAAGCATGTGCAAATCTTGAATATTGCCCCTTTAACTGGGTGTATTTTTGTGTGTTTTGTTATTTTTCCACCAAGTCAAAGACAAGAGCATCACAGCTTGTTGTGTTGTACAACAGTGCCTGCATGGTTAGAAAAACTTTGATTTTATTCACCACACACCTGGTGTTGTTTTCCAATTCAAAACAGAACAGACCATTTCATTTTAGAATGCAGGATGAATTCAGGAGGTCTGATGCATCAGAAACCAGTCTTGAATAATAAAGGTGACATTTTGTACTTTGGGTAAATATCTACAGATGTTGCCTTGTTATGTAGAAGGTTTACCTTCAAAAAGTAATTGCCGACCAAAATAAACATGTCATCCTCAAGAGACAAAATCCTACGTCTTCCACTGGTGCCTTTGATTTACATCAGGCGCTCATCATCTTATCATGTTGCTATCCTTAATCTTCATATACTCTTAAGAATCAAAGCTGTATACAATTAGATATGACAACATACACACTGCCATATGTTTCCACACTATTTAATAACCTTTCCTGTTAAATGTATTTTTAATTTAAGCTTTGGAGGATTTGTAGCAAGCAGATTAACTCCAAGACAGTGGCCGTCCTCTGAGTCATTTTAATAGACTAAAACAATTTAAGGATAATCACCGATTTTAATAATTGATTAGAGCTGAGCCAGTTAGCTGACTAATTGATTATTCAATCAGCTGAACCTTAAGGAGCATATGCCATTTGACAGATGCTGCTTTTCTTTGCTGTCTTTGTTACTGTATTGGATGTTTTCAACAATAGACTGTGCAAAAAAAAAACCTAAATTGATGCTGAAATGTGTTTATTGTAGTCCTGGTGGATGGATTACAGGTCATATTTGAAAACTAAAACTTGAAATTACACACTTAATTTCTCCCAAAGGGGATTTCTGTATTTTTACGTAGATTTCATCGGGCTGTTTTGTTTTCAAGTTGTCATCTTTCTGAATTTAACCCTAGAACACCAAATGTATCATATTTGATACATGAGCCCTCTACGTGATCAGTGTGATTTTTTTTTTCTTGAAAAACCTGATGTATACAATTAGATACATGCAATACATGGATAATCCACTAGGGCGGAGGCCTTTCAGTGACACTACAAGACTGTCATTAATGAGGAAAGAGGCAGAGCTTTGACAATTTTTAAAAGGAATTACCTATTTGTTAGACATCTTTATTTTATGTTTTTATTTGTTTAAAAATGATAATATTTGAGCATTGACACCTGATGTATCAAATATGATCCAAAATTGAAAATCATACATGGAAATGGATATTTGGAAAAAAAATTTTTGGTTGTTCAGAAAAATCAATAAAGACTCCAGTGTCAAAGAACTGGAATTTTCTGTCAATGATTTAATGGTTCAGGCTTTACAGTGTTAATGTGTTACTGATACAAGAAAACAGGTGATTGGTTTTGCTGTGCAAGCAACATGGCAGCTGCCATAACCATGATGTTTTATTTTCTGTGCAGTCACATTGTCCATCTTTATATACAGCCAGTGTTTTAACACTTTACTGGGTTTCACTTGGCTCTATTTATAGATGTTTCTGATCTTTAATACATCTCATTATCAGCTGAATGTTTGAGAACATAACGCTAGATTCATACAGTTAAAATATATAACTGGTCATAAAATGAATAGTATGCGTTACAGTATGTTTTATGGTGAGTGGGTGTTAAATGAAGACGCATACCTAAGAGTTACTTCAGGTTTTTATGTCTTCTATCAGCAGCAGACACACACAAGCTCTAATAAAAATACACACGCATACACACTGGCAGACTGCAGTAGCTTTAAAATGCTTACATTAAAGTGTAGGAGACTGATAGTGTGTGTGTTGCATTTCAGAGTGTTAAAAAGAGTAAATGCAGGGAATCTCTGTGTGCGGATGCTGAATGTGAAATGTCAATGTTATTGAACAGGTGCTGCGAGGCAGAGCTGTGATGTTTTTATTTCCAAGCTCTTGTCGAGCGAGGCAGAGAAGAGAGGGCTCATGGGATAATGGGGGAGGTTCTGGGGTGGGGGACTGTGTGTGTGTGTGTGTGTGTGTGCATTTCTCAGTGTGTGTATCAAGTGTGAGTGCCTAGATCTGTGTATATCCAGAGAGGGTTATTGAGTAGAGGGAAATGAATACTGGCTTAGAATAAATGCTCAGAATCTCCTCATAGAAAATGTTAAATGCACTGTGAACTGTATTATTTTTTGGGGCATGTGCTTCATCGCCATGTGTTCGACATAATGCCAAATATGGCAGCCTTCTTTACTGCCTCCGTTTCACCCAGGCAAACACCTCTACTGTCAACCTGTTATCACCTCATTTGTTCCATTTACACATCATTCATGTTTTTTTTTCTGTCCTCTGTGTGTGTCTGTCTTTTTTCCCCCCTCAGTTTTTCTCCTGCAGACTGTCGTTGTGTCAATACTTGTTGAGAGGCTGTGTGGCAGAGAGCTAGGAGTTGAATGCAGTCAAGGTTAGTCAACAGTACTTTGTGACAGTGAAGCACTGACTAATGCGGTGTTTTCTGCTGCCCTCTCCTAGTGTTTTGCAATATGACTGAATGCTCATATCCTGATCGAGGTCATTCCACATCCAGATAATGACACACGCAATTTTCCTACAAATGCAATCAATACTTTACATGACCGCACACGACACATTTCCTATCACCGTAATTTCTCATTCCAGTCTTTTATATTTTGTTATCCTCCAGTGTTCTTTGACAATACTATGATAATGTTTTGGTCCGAATGCGCATTTTTCATAATTTTCTGATATTTTTTTCCAAACCAAACAGCTAATTGATTTGTCAGGAAAACAGTCAGTAATTTAATCAACGTTTTTAATCTGCATCTAACAAAAAGGAAAATAAAAATGAAAAAGGTGAAAACACTTCTTGGCTGGAGTTGAAACAGAGCTGTTCAATTAATTCCAATGTCAGTCTGTCCAGTTATCGCATCGCAAAAAAAGGCTCAAATTAAACAGTTCGGTTTTGGATTCAGATGTATTGAACAAAGAGGGAAAATGCAAAATGAGTCACCGCATATATGATTTTTTACACTTGTTCAAGTTTATATGTTTAGATGAAAAATGCACGTTTGAATTTGATCAGTAATATTTGTGTTTTCCTGCTATGTATAGACATTAATGATGAATATGACTAAAACTCTTAAAACCAAACATGTTAACTGTAGACATTATGACAACATGTAACGTCTCATTTTCCAGACCAAAACCACATCATTAGGGGCTTAGTGTTTGTTTTCCTGTTCAGATTTACACTATTCTGTCACGTTCATTCTCCTCCATATTTGTTTGTATACATGCACCATGTATAAAAGAATGCAAAATGTCTTCCAGATTCTGCAATATAGAAGTGTGAAGACTGTGATTTTTACACCCTGGTGAATTAAAACAAAACAAAACCATGGCCATTTCCTTTATCATAATATGATCTATACTGTCATATCGCACAGCCCTAGCCCTTCCCCTCCTCCTTTTTCCCAGTATGTTTCTCTTCCTGCCCCACCCAGTGGCTCTGGATCATTTTTTCTGCCTGCCACCAGTTTCTCTCCTCTCTATCGCCATCCTTACCGCTCAATGCACTTCTTCTTCATTGTCCTCCCCCTCCTCCCCCTGCAGCCCTCCACCCTCCACCACCCCCTGCTGCTTTCTGTACCACTGGAGAGAACAGCTCAAGCCTGTCAGCATTCATTCATCCCTCAACTGCTAACTCATGCTAACCCGTCTTGTGTTTGTGTCGGGATGCATTTTTCTTATTTATTTATTTATTTTTTAGCATGACTTACACTTCATACTGGCCTTTTTCCTTCCGTCACAGCCGGTTCAGTGCAGTATCATGGCTTCAAACTGCCAATCACCCACTCCTTTTTAAAAAAAATTTCTTATTCCAGTTTCACTTGTTATTCTCCATTGCACTTTTAATCCAAATGAACATGTGAAAATGTGATTACCGTTTCTGCTCCCTCTCTTGCCATTTTAAGAAGGGGTGTAGGGCTGAGAGCTGCACCTATCTGAATGTCCACAACAGCGGCAGAAAATCGAGTCATGATATGGAGGGGGCTGCAGTTCAAAGCCGACTAGCAGGTTACTTAATGAGTTTGGTAATTGGCTTGCTGTGGCCTCCGCGCATCCCTGCCCTCCTGCTGCTGATGTGTGCAGGAACAGAGAGAGCTAGAGCTTGCTCTCTTTCCCTTTTGCTCTGATTTTTCTTTCCCTCCCTCCCTCTCCCCCTCCCTCGCTCCCTCCATCCTCCCTTCAATCCATTCCACTTCCTCCAGCTAACTAAGCCTGCACTGTCTCTTCCTCACTGTCTCTTTTATGAAGACAGTTGGCATGCTGCATGTTAGATTTCTACTCTGCTCAATATCAAATATCATGAGGGTTACACTATCTCTCATTCGCCCCACACTCTCCCTCTCAGTTGCTATCTAATACACACTCTGCTCCCTGCTGCACACACACATCTATTATTGGTTAGATGCTGCATGCATTATGCAAAATATGAGCGTTCAAACAAGCAATTTGTGCAATTTCCAGTTCACCACTTCTCAGTCTGAATGCCCACAAGATGCAGAGCAATACTGCCTGAGTCGATGCATAAGCCCAGATAGTAAAGACATAACCAGCAGTTATGTTGTCATGTAACTGTAAATGACATTAGAAGTGTTATTCTCACTGAGCCATCAAAGGGAATGCCTCTTTCTGTTTGTGCAACAGAAAGAAAACACATCTGTTGCAAATCACATGAACTTGCATTTTAATTTTTTGTGCGAGTAGGTGGAGGAAATTTTTATGAAGCTAAAATAAACTCTGTTTAATTGAAATAGGTACGTCTTTTTAGTCTGGATTGTTTATTGCTTTGTTTGTTCATAACAAGCACCCTAGATTTAATGCCTTTGGGGGTCTGCAGTATCGAGGCTAACCTAATATATATTCTGGCTAATGAGGAATAGGTAAAAAGCTTCCCACCTTCTTACCTATTCCCTATTAATTTCCATTTTGTACCTTTAAAAAGCCATAAATAAAACCTGCATAAATTAGCAACCATGGCTGTCTCCGGTTGCAAGGCTGCTGCCAAGCTTTTTATCTACTCCCTCAGTGGAACGGTTGGTTCTGAACGCTGTAGGGGTTGGGAGGCCAAAGCACAGCAAAGTGGCTCCTCTTGACCTCAGCACTGATCTCCAAACTGTCTACTCTGACTGCACACAGACAGATTTTACCCGTTCGCTCCTGCAGAAACAGTCAAATCTCATAACACAGCCTTAACACCCCGTCTGTGTGCTGTCTCTTTGAATAACACATCCTTTTCTCACCGCACCCAGTGCTGACACGCTGACCGTACATTTGCCTTTGAGATTACTCCTCACTGCTATTATTCATGCCAAATGAAGGAAAAAAAAAAAAGAACAGACTGGAGAAAGTGAGATGGAGAAATCCAAGATGTAAAAAATTAGCTTGAATGACTTGAGAATCTTGTTCCTTTGACCTATAATAGACATGCTTATTCTAGTTATCACTATCTATCTGTAAACTAGATGGCTGAATCATTAGCTTACACACTGAGAGCAGCCAAGTGTGACCAGAGGAGAATAATTGATTTCTGAATAAGCACTGGTACTGAAAGGGGGGGGGGGAGTGCTTTGTGGGCCATTGCACCATATTGAGCATCTTAATATGCGTGTCATGAATTATAGTGTTTTTTTTTTGTTTTTACACATTGTGAGCCTTTTCCCCCACCCCCACTCCAGTTTTAGCACAGCAACAGCGTGAATGTGCACCGCTACTCACTGTCCATAGGGTGGCAGTGTTTGGAGGTGAGAGGCTCAGTCTGAGATGAAGCAGTAACTGGCTATCTGAGCAGATTAGCTTGGAGACATTAACCACACAGGAATCACACACCCCAACTGCCACTCTCTCTGTCTCTCTCTCTTCCTCCTGCTTTCATTACCGTGGCTCTCATTTGCTTTTCTAGTCTGCTGATCACTTTTAAGCACAGTTTCACCCCCCCCTTTCTCTCCCGAGTCAGATTTTCCTAACTGGATCCAGAGTTAAGCATCAGACACATGTACTGTTTGTTTATCTTGTCGTGTCTTTGTTCACAAAGGGATTTGCCTGAAATGTAAACTTCCTCTTTCGCGCCACAGCCCTGCACTCTGTCTCTCTCTTTCTGTGGCCCTCTTGGAAATACAGTCTCATTCCTCAGAGTCTGTTCTCTGTGCAGCCACGGCAGGCTGAACTGCTCTTTTATTCAGATGAATGAGGCCCTGTTTTGCCTGGAGAATCAGACAGACACAGAGAGTCCATGTGAGAGCTTGAAGAATGTCTGTGGCTTAGTCAAAAGGCATATATGGTATTGTGTGGATTCAGTGGTATCCATATTTACTGCATAGATGTGGCCTTATGTGTTGACTCAGTTAATTTCTAGTTTGTAAGCCTTTCATAATTTATTACGTCTGTGCTCTCTCATTGTGAATACACAGGTAGTTTTTTTGTTGTTGTTGTTGTTGCTCAATTGTATCAAAGACAGGAATTGAGCATTCATATTTTGCTGTTTTTTCATAAAGAGAAAATGCTGTGCCTCCTCTCACTAACATTTGATCAGGTTGTTTGCCAGGTGGCATCCACCTCCATCTGGAATAAGGTTTACTTACATTCATTTTTTTAATATGCAATAGTTTTACCAAATGACTGCTGCAAGCAAGTTTCACTCTCTTGAGTAGATTGTGTAGCTTGGCAAAGAGATTAGACATATGTAGCCTACAAGTGTCTTGGTTTTCAGAGTGTTGCGAGGCTGCCAAATGTGACTGTGAATAGCTATGTAAACAAGATAGCTATGTGAGGCTAGACCTTGCACTGATTGCCTAAAGTGAAATACCATTCCTTGGCTTCCCTCACATTTTTACAACTGTGTTAATGATAGCAAATAAAGGCTTGCTAGGTAGCAGCTTAATTACTAGCTGTCTGTCTGGATTTTCTCCAAAGGGCATCTTGATTTTCAGTTTGGCGCTTGTCACCTTGATAAGGCTGCTTGCTGGTAGAGAGAAAAGTGCAACCTTTAGTGCATTGTTTGCTTGCTTTTTTCGTCGTCTTTTTTAAGTTAATAGAATCTTACCATTGAGTACACATCATTCCAGCTAAAGCTTTAGCTCTTGAAAACCTTGAAGCATCATATTCACAAGCGTGTAGTTAACCGTATTTAGTTGAGTAATTTCCTCGAGTTACTTTGTTGGGAGATTGGAGAGGATTGTTTTATTGCTTCCCCTTTTCTCAGCCCCCTCCAGGCAAAGTCTGCGTTTTAATTAGTCATGTAAGACCCTATTTTCCCTTTGGATTCCCCCAACTTGTAAAGTACTCTCTTAAGAATCCATGAAGGCTAAAAGGGGCAATGAATGATTTGAAGTCAGCTTTTTTTGCTTGCCTGCCAGCAGAGAAGGAGGGGAGCTATCAGCGGCTATGAGGAACAGTAACTTGAAGCAGCAGTCACACAGAGTCTTTGTTCTTTATGGATAAAGTACGTGTGGTGAAGAGAGAGTCACTGCTTTAAAGTGCCATCTGGAAAAGCAGTGTTGGATTTTTTTTTATAGGAGAAGAACAGCTCCTGTAGGTAATACCTACCTAAGAATGGTAAAATGGTCTCAAGGTTCAATCTAGCACATCCGTTTTTCCTCACCGTATTATGTTTTGGCAGTAAGGAAGTTAGCTTGTTACACTGTAGAGATTTAGTCATGTGTTAAAGTTGAGCTTCTGAAGTACACCCCCACCGCTGCCACAATCTAACCCTCCTATTGGTTTACAAGTCTGTTTTCTTCTCCCAATCCCTTTTTCCTTCAACTTGTCTGCTCATCCCTGGTGAATGTATTAAATGAAGTTACTAGATATGAGTGCTTAAGAGGCCAGGGCCTCTGAGGCTTGCCAAGTCTCTCACAGGCTTGGCTCAGTCATCCATGTCACTTTTTTCTGTTGTTTCAGCTACTGGCTGACTTATTTGTATTGCCGAGCACTTTCTCGGTTTCTCCCTCTCTCCCTCTCGCTTGCTCGCTGTGTTTGCTGCCTCTGAATGGCTTGTTTTTCTTCCAGTGTAGAGAAATCAGGCTAAAGCAAACACTGTGTGTCAGCCACAGCTTTTGTTAAGTATTCATTTTTAATGAGCGTAAGTGGCTACAGAATCCTATAAACCATAAATGGAGTAGTCAGACTGAGGAGGGGAGGAGGGGGCATGTTGGCCTTTGATTCAGTAGCAGTCTTGCAGTCTTTTGTTTAGTAACACTTGTACTAATTATGTTTGATGTGGATGAAGAAAACATATTTCAAACTGATAGTTTGTGTTGCTTTATTGTTCACTTTTCCCCGTCGTACACCCCCTCTGGTTTTGTTAGCTCTTACAAGGAACTATTCTCCTTTAATAATCTTTAGGGAAAAGGGTGTTGGAGGAAAGTGTCATTTTTCTCTCTCGAGCCGCGTACATTTCTGTTAGATTTCATTTCCTCTGAATTTACAGAGAGGCTCCAAGTAACCAGTTTTTGTTCTGTTGGGATTGAAGGCACTGTAGCTGTAGAAGGGGGTGCTCAGGGAAAAGGTATTGTGATGGGCCGTTTGAATGCTGAACAGAATTGAATAGACACAGTCAGCTTCCCAGATACATGCTTAGGCCTGTAGAATGTGGAGTGCTTTGCTTGTAACTGCACCGGTTGTCTCCTTTCATTATCGGTTAATGGTGCCCAACTTGACAGAGCCATGTGATAAACAGAGGAGCTGTGAAATCCTGGAGGTGGAGTTCTCGTCTGCCTGATAATGGGATCTCATCTGCCAGGGAGGGGAGCCTGCCCCGCCAGCCAATCCAGCTTTGCTCTGCACTGCCTTCAGAGAGGATTCACTGTACTCACCCTTCACTGCTGTCTTGGGCCAACTTAAGCCTGGAAATGTTGGCATTTAACTGGTGTCTTTGTGTAACGGATGAATTTTTTTTCCCTCTCCTTTTGTAGGCAGATTTCTCTCAACCAAGATGATAAAAATTTGTCTTACTGGTTTTCTTTGAGGCTTTAATCGTGCGTCAGAAACACGGACAGACCTGTTTTCTGCTCCTGTTCAATCGCGGATTCATTTGTGTTTGTGTAGCTCAGGAAAGGCGGCAGACTGTGTGTGTAAATATCATAAACATTGACCTTGTGAAATGTATACATACTGTGATAAGGGAGGAGCTGTGGCTGCCGTGGTGTTCGGTTACTGTGCGGAGGGGGTGTACAACTTCTTAGGACAGTTGCCTCAGGAGCTGGAAAAGGTTTTCCAGCACTTTGTTGCACAGAGCACGCCACCCCCACCCCCATTCTGCTTTTGAAACCAAGACGGCCAACATGGTTTGTAGCACAATGAAGGACCCCCTGCACAACCACCCTCAACTCAATTTCTATTGATCCTCACTGCTTGTCTCTCCTGCCCGTGTTTGGCTTTAGTGCAAAAAGAGCCCAATGTGCACACTATTTGCTTTAGTTAATTGGATTTTGACAGCGATCCAATATCATGTTTTAGACAATGAAAATGTGTCAAGCTACTTGCTCACTGAAATGGAAATCATCCTATTAATTTATAACTTAATGCAGTCCATCTTTATTTTCTTGCTTCTCTTTCATGTGTGTCAGATTTTTCATTAATGCCTCCAAAAATTAAGATTAAGAGAAAACAAACTGTTTAGTCTGTTTTAAAACCACAAAAAAAATAGATAAAAGTAAGATCCTTGGAAAAAAAAACAAAAAAAAAAAAAACAGCATCACATCTAATGTTACGTGCTTCCTCGCCATTAAAACCCACCTCCCAAATATTACTAATGGACTAGTCACATTGTCAACCCAGCTTGTTTCTGCCTTTTTAATGGGTGGGGTGACTAATTAATTCATTATCCAAATATGCAAATGAGCTCCACAAGCCTAAGCAGCATTCAATCGCCTCCCTCTTGTGTGTTTTCCAGCAAATGCAAACCGTAGTGTTTTCCTTTATAAACCAGTGGCCTGTATGGTGCATGCAGGGGGAGATCATTTTAGCACTGAAACGTGGCAATGGAAGTAACTCAGTTCATGTGAAGGTAAAGAAACGTGGGATGTAAATTAATTATGCACATTAAGGAAAGGGGGACTACTGAACTACTGTTGCAGCTCTAATTTTTTTTCTCCTCCCCTCATTGTGTCCCTCTTTACACTTTCAGTCACATTCCCATAACCGTCTGCATTGATCGGGCTGATGATGGTCCTCATCGGCTGCCGTGCATTTCGCAAACACACACACAGTGTAAACGCGTTTCCCTGTGGGGGCTGCCATCAATCAACAGCCCCATTGGCGACCCCCCCCCCCCTTCTCTCTCTCTCTCTTCTTCTTCCACCTCCACCCTTTTGTCCCTTGCGATTATTTGAATCCAGTCCATGTTTTTGTTTCGCTCGGATTTTTTTTTCCTCTTTTTTTTTTTTTTTTTGAGTGTGGTCGTGGTAATTCTCCTTCACTAGTGTCTGGATAAAGAAAGACTAGGTCAGCCATGTGGATGCGTCTGTTGAACAGCTGAAGAGGAGGAGGAGGAGGAGGGGGTTTACAGACACGGAGGGAGCGATAGGGAGAGCGTGGAGTGGAGTGTGTGTGCACAGGAAAGAGAGAGAGAGAGAGAGAGGGAGAGAGAGAGAGAGGGAGAGAGAGAGAGAGGGAGCGTGTGTGTGTGCGTGTGTGTGTGTGGAAAAAGGAAGCGGCGCTTGTAAACGGCGAACTCACTGGTTTCCTGCCCCTCGAAACAACTAACAGCGCTGTGTTACTTTTCATGTGGACACTATCATCGACAACACGGCCGAAGGGAATAAGGAGCCGTTCGGAGGGGGGGGGGACTAGCACACGTTCCAGTGCCTTTTACTCGGCGATTACGGACGCGAACAGTCTATCAGTAAAGTGAAACCGTCTTTTGTTGAAGGCAAGTGCTCGCCTGAGCCCCCTCCGTGCAGGCAAACGGAGGGATAGAAAAAAAAAGAAAAAAAAGTGTGCCGTTCACCCCGGTTGTTTTTTTTTTTTTTTTTTTTTGGTGTGTGTGTGTCCCGGTTCTTGGATTTGGCCCAGCTGGCTCGTCTGTTCTGTTAAGTTCCGTGGGTCATCTCGGGCAGGGATCGCGTTTTTCCAACTTGTTTGCAGCAGTCTCTGGGACTCCCAAGAATCACCAGACTGGCGGGTGAGTAGTTGAATACACAGCAAATATATAAAAAAAAAAAAGAAAAGAAAAAGAGATTTTGCATGCAGGATGGTTGTGGTTGGAGGAGGAAGGAGCGGGACATTGCACAGATATTAGGAGTGAAGTGTGTGCGGATTTTAGAGGATGACTGTGTCCAAAACCTGCTGCCATGTAAGTTTGTGCAGAAAGTGTCATAATTCAGCTTTAAAGCAGAGCAGGAAGCATGTGTGACCTCCCGAGTCAAATGTTTCTGAAAGTTGGCTGCATTGTTGTAAAACTTGGCTGATCTCACTGAGTGCAGACCCCTCCAGCAACCTCCATGACCTGGTAACAAGGCTCCACCACCAACACCAGCAGCACCAGCAGCTAATGCTTTCAAAGTGAGAACAGGAAAATCAAACAAAAGGAGCAACAGCACTGCATACCTACAAAGATGTGAAAACTACTCCTGCATGTGTATTCCAGCGATCAATCAACGTCGAAGAAAGAAGTTGGGTTTTGACAGGGAAAAATGTTGAAATGGATCTTGATGAGTCAGTGGCACATAAATTTGATGGGTGGGATTTCCCCAAGTTTCACATAAAGGATTGGCTGTTGGATTTACAGCCTTGCTCGTGTCATAAATTGATTATTGGGCTGTAATAATGGAAAGTAGTTGAGTGTTTTTGAAAGATAGGATGGTGGTGGTGGTGGGGGGGGACGGACCATGTGTGGGAGCCCAGCTGAACCAGTTGCAAACTGTTGAAGGACCACCAAATTAACTTGACTTCCCCCCTTCAGCACCCCAGAGGCTATGAACTCTGGCCTAAGCACATGCAGCTCTCACTGTGGTGGTGAAGGGGAGGGGGAGATCTGTGCCTGTTGTTAAAAAGAGCAAGAGGGGGGGCGTAATGTGTGTTTGTGTGTGTGTTTTAAGAGGGGGCAGCTTAGGATTTGAAAGCAGACTACAGTTATTTGTCTGAAAGGCAGCTTATCTAATGTTTTCCAGTTATAGTAGAGAGGGGAGGAGGGCTTGTTTACTTAAATCGCTGTAAAATTGGTCATAGTAAGTTTTCATGTGACTCCAGTCAGAAGCTGAATCCTCAGGGTATGCGGCCACATAAGCACAAAGACAGCTTCAACCATTTTAACAAGATTCAAAGGAGGAAGGGGGGAAGCACTGATTGCCTTTAGTCTTCGCCATATAAAAACAATCCCTTCCTGAAGTCCTGTGTTTTACACTCGCCTGTTACATTATTACACGTTCTCAGATGTTACATTGCTAATTGTGAGCAGCTAATCTTCACCATGTCCAGTTTCCTGTGGCATTTCTCTCCCCCCCCCCCCCCATCTCCTGCTGACTGAGAAGTGACCTCTAGCTTAATGATTCATATGTGATTAATCCGCATGAGTGGGACGACACTGCATGAGCTGATGTACGGCAGAAGTACTGCAGGTAATGGATGAGTGTTAGTATTAAAGGACATTTACCCCTGTAAGAATCTGTGAGGCTTTAACGTTCGCACAGTTTAAAAACTCACACAGGAATGCAGATAAGTGACACTGTGTAAATTATGTTCCGGGAAAATGATACTAAAACACCAACTCTATCTGAACTGCCAGGTCTGGCTTCCTAGAGTTAAGAGAGGTATGTTCTTTAGTTTAGATATCATTGACAGACTGAGTGTTAAAGTG
The DNA here is from genome assembly GCA_029814465.1 of Ostorhinchus cyanosoma. Classification (NCBI taxonomy): domain Eukaryota; kingdom Metazoa; phylum Chordata; class Actinopteri; order Kurtiformes; family Apogonidae; genus Ostorhinchus; species Ostorhinchus cyanosoma. The sequence continues at coordinate 34,281,161 of JAPTYQ010000028.1, read as the reverse complement.
ATACAGAAGAGGAGTGTCTTTCCTGGTGAAGCTACGTATCATATGTGTTAATTCGTGTCACACGTCGGACAAGAATTTTTCTGACAAAAGGCAGAGTGAACAGTGTGGAGTTTACGATTTTCAGTCGCTTGCGGTGCTATGGAGTAGGTAGGTAAGTCCCTTCAGTACATTTTTAACATGTAATTAGTGATCATTAATACTTGTAAAGCGACCCCCC
>JAPTYQ010000028.1:34225634-34280844 GCA_029814465.1 Ostorhinchus cyanosoma | reverse complement strand
AACAATAAGTGAAATAAAGGTTGTTTCTGTTAAATGTGTACGTGGTCACTTACTAGAGGACAGTATTCTGTTCCTGAAATATTAATCGGTGACACGACAGAAGTCATTACGCTGAGATAAAAAAAAATAAAATAAAAAGGTTCTCTCAGCTTATCTATGATATAATGTTGGAAAACTTGGATTGCTTGTGTTTGTGAGCATCATCCTCACTTCCCCAGAGGTCAGGATATCCATTTAGTTTCACTACTTGTGGATTGAGTGAAAGAGGAAGTGGTCACTCCTCTTAATGGAGTTGTACACAAGAGCCTGAGTTGTTCTGCAGTGTGGGTTTTGTATGGGAAGACAGCAGTGGGTGTTTCACAGTGGGGCTGCTATCAGATAAAAATATAGCAGCCCCGATCTTAATTACGTTCACGCTACTGTTCTGCCGTCTCTATCACTTCACATCATCTCTACTTGCGCTACGTCATGTGAATGTTTGGTGGAAATTAAATCTGATGCGCGATTTGATCTGGGTCTGAGTCCGCAGTCTGTGTTGTTGATTCATGTAAACCGAGGGAAGCATAGTAGCGATGTGAGTCACTCCCCTTCACAAACATAAGTCTCACTGCTGACAAGGTACAGAGAGCCTCGTAGACATTCAGCTCACATCCAGGCGCGTGTATGAGTGTCACCTCTGAGGAATCTGAGGGGTGATATCCGGATCAAAGATGCTGTTTCTGACCATGGAGAGAGAGAGATGCTTCATAGAGTGAGGCTGTAACGGCTGTCTAGCTGCTCAGAGGCAACTGAATGTTTGACAGGGCATTGGAAAAACGTTATTTAATCTGCTCGCATGATGGCCCTCGCTGGAATTGCACCACGCTGCGTCTCTGCCCCCTTTTTTCCTCCCTGTGTCAGGATGAAGGCTGGTAGAAAAACACTGAGGGGCTGTCTGTGTGTTGTTTTTTAACAGTGTGATGTAATGCATAAAGAATCAGAGAAAGGCGAGTTGTAATTGATGCAGTGTTGGCGAGCCTCTCATTTTCTTTCTAATGAGTGAGTCTGCTGGGGTCTGGATATCTTTTTCATTTGGGTAATAGCCTGAATGACTCAACTGTATGCCATTGTAATTACAAAGGAATGACCCAGTTGTTATAATAAGCTATGTGAATGAAAACAGATGTGATGTTTGACCCGATTAAAAAAACAAACTATTTGTAAGAGGGTTGTTAGTGGCTGATAAGAGAAACTTCCATTAAGTTGCTGCCTTTTTGGCCGCCTGCACATCAACTAACTTCATATATTGTTCACATTTGCCCTCCCACTTTTAACCCCAACAAAACCGAAACGTGAGATCCGCCTTGTCACAAAGCCAGGCGGAAAATCAATGAGAAGTCATGGCTTCTATAGCATTGTTGGTACATTTTCCATCCCCCTACACAGAGGCAGACTCAGAGTTTTCAGGAGGGAAGATGAATCTCATCGAGCCTTGTTGATCTTTCAGACAGGTTTAATTTCCAAATGGAACAGCCTGGCTTTGCTCTTCCCGACCTATTGTCCTCATAGACAGTGTTGTACAAGTGACTCATTTAGAATACATTAGCCAAAGATTGACATAGTGCACAAGAATCAGGAGGCAGTACCCTCTGGTGGGTGACTACTGAAATAGAGAGTGATGATGGACTGTGGAGGTGCTTTGATTGTTCATAGAAAATTCCATCTAATTTGTTGTGTGCATAGAGGAAGGACTGATATCTTTAATTAACATAAACCTCAGGAGCAAACGAAGAGTGAGAAATTGGGATAATTGAAAATGCGTCCTATCTCTCCCCCTCTCTTTCTGTCTGTACATCCTTAATGCAGCTGAGCCCATCGGAGGGCACTTTCACACATGTTAAGTGGGGGGACATCTGGCCTTGTTAATTCAGTGCATGGTCATAAAGTGGAATGGCGGTCCCCACAGAGCTGCTTGAATCGCCTGCCCTGAACACCATCAGATGGAGCCCGTGTGTCCTCCCTGCCTTCTTGTCCTCCCTGTTGACTGTCCCTCTGACACTGCCGGTCCTCTTCGCCTTCCTGCTATGATATTTAAACACAGATGATGATGTCTGAGGGAGATAAAATGACAATGAAAGACATGGCTTCAGCCTAATTTTCGTCGTCTAATCACAACAAAGAAACCAGATACTTGATTCACATATCAGCCCTACAGCATAGATTGGATATCAGCAGTCTGTGTCCGTTTCATGTGTGCTTGATGATGAGTGGGCTGTCAGAGTCTATATTCCTGGATCCACCTTATGTCCCTGCATCCCCAGCAGTGTTGCAAATAACCAAGCGACAGCAGTGGGGAAGGAGGCATGCTGCGCATTCATATCCTATTTTAGCAAGTAAACATTTAATGTGTTTAAATGTATCACAGCTTTATTTATGCATAGAATCTGCTGTTAAGTCTGAATTATACATTAGCCAATGAATAATGCATCAGTGCCATTCCTTAATGATTACTTGCCAGGCAGCGAATGGTAATATTTGCTGATAAATTTACCCATTGATCTTGCTTGTGTTTAACCAGGCTTGTAGAAATGATGTTTTTTCCGTTTTTTTTGTTAGGGACATTTTTTTGTCAAGGATGCAATCAAACGCAAGCTAATTGTGTGTTGTGTGTGTGCGTTTTTTTTTTTTTTTTAATAAGATGTCTTTTAAAATTGACGGCTGAGCCCCGAGGACATAAGATGCAAAATAGAAGCAATCTGAATTTTCCAAGTATAGTTGAGTTGGTTGTGGTTGTATTTGATCACTATTTTGCTATTTTCACCAACATCTTGGTGTTTCTTTTCCTTGCTGCTCCTAGGATGAGTTGTTTATCCTTAGACCTCAACAGATCAATGTCCAATTACAGTTTTGTCTTTGTTGGCTTGTAGCCATTGCGTGATAGAGTGTGTTTGAAGTACAGAGTCTAGACATTGTCTAGTGAGTTGGTGATTTAGCCCATACTTGGTAAAGGTTGTCTTTTGATACTGCGTTTTTATTGGCACTAGTCTTAACAGCCGCACTGAGCCAGATTATTGGCACATTATCCCTATAATGCTGTGAGCCTAGCATTGCCTAAGCCTTGAAGCAGAGACTGTTATTGTGCAGATGTATTGCTTGTCCACACAATGAGAAAATATTGACTTGTTGTCACTCACTCATTTGATTAGTTGTGCGGGTGATTCTGCTTTTCATTTGTCACCTTGGCAACATAAATAGGAAAACACAGCAACACACTCTGTCTATGCAGTAATGAACCACTGGAGCACTGCAGACTTTTCACATCTGGAAAACCTCACTGTAAGCACGAATGAATGTCTTTATCACTCATAGTGTATCATTGCCACTTGTCAGCTCAGCTAGTATCCACAAAAAGCCAACATTTGACAGCTTTTCTCACTGCAGAATGTGCAGCAGCGTGGGAGTGATGTACTCTAACAATTCCACTTTGATTTTACAGCTTAGTTGCAAGAGATTTATCTGTATATTTACAGCACTGGCGAGTTACAGCATTTTCTTTTGTCTGTAAGAAGAGCAGCTTAAATCAGTCTGCTGCTGCTGCTGTGTGTAAGCCAGGTCATAATGAGAGCACCTAATATTTAATCCAACAGGATTCATCAGTGGCCTTGTTCTTCCAAAAATAATGAGGTAGACAGTAAGGGCTGCCCCAGGCTGCATGTAGGGAGATGATCTCTGTGAACCGGCAAATCATTCCTGTTTTTTATGCTAAAAAGACAGGCTAATGACTATTCTTGATGTGTGTCAGTGCTTTAAGTTAACTAGCGTTAATTCACAGAAAGATCTAATGGGCTTGATTGTCAAGCTGTGTTGAGGCAGCCAGTGAGAGCTTTGTGCACGGGTGGGGGGAGTGTAATTGTTTTTGCTGGCGGTGATTCTCTGTGGAAAGGATGACTGCACAATCCAGATATGTAAACAAGAAGAAACTGAAAGGCAATATGTTGATACCTTGTCTGTTTCCTCTTCATCAACATAGGTTTTCAAATGAAATCTCTAAGCCCTGCCCAAACATTCTTTGGCTTCGTCTTGGCAGTAATGGTTGCATTACAAACCTGTATCTGCTCAACTAAGCATTTCAAACATGTAAATCATATGTGGAAAATGGAGATCTTGAGGAAATCATTAACTGTGACGGCACACAATAAAACAAAGAGAGGGAGAGTTAAAGACAACAGATGCTCAAAGGGTTTGAATCTGCTTATTGGAGCATGACACTTATTTAGCGTAGCGGAGAATCTCAATGCGTTCATGGTAGACAATAATGCTGTGTCTTGCCAATGCTCTGCCAGTCATCTGTTCTCTAGAGGCATTTGCAATATTCATTTAATGTTTATGCATTTATCCAAACCTCACAGTTCTTTGTTTGCTCATGCCTGGTGTCATTTTAGCATTGAGGTTGCTCAATTGCCTGCACAAGACATCTTGTAATGTTTATCAGACTCTAGCAGAGTAGTCCTCCACCTCTTATGTTACATAAATAACAAAGCAGCACAGCCGTGCGCTAGTGAAAGAGGAAGGTTGCATTGATAAAGTGAGCTCTATCGGTCTGATAAAGATCAACTTAAAACCTACCAGGAAGCAGTCCAGTTTGCAAACACATGGTTTTTGGGGTTAGTGTTTGAGTCAGCGTTAGGGCAAGACTGGACATCTGTCTCCTAGTGATCTATAACGCCCACAATCCCTCCCACAGACTGTTGGCTTTGGCACTCAAGCAGTACACCGGTTGCTGTTGTACACCCAGCCACCCACAACAGTGGCTTATCTTGCTAGCATAACAAACAACCGGCTAACAAAGAGGATTGAAACCAATGGGAGACACACACACACACACACACATGCACACACACACACACGCACAGCAACAGAAGACCTTAAGAGCCCTGTGCCATCATAACTCCACTTCAAACTGGCCTTTTGTTCTGAGATTGTTGGAGAGGACATCATAGTAAGGTAGCAGCACATCTTTTCATCCTCAAACGCACTCACTCCCACTCAGTCACTCTGCTGTCGGTAAAGGAGATCCTCTGCCTGATAAGGCTTCAGAGAAAGGTATTCCTCTGGGACTGTTGTTGAGGCATTTCTACAGTTCTGCCATGCGCTGATTAAAGGAACACTTGTAGATAATCCCTTTTAAAAATAGGTCTTTGTTGTGGCAGCGGTGGAATGAGGTGGGGTGCAAGGGGCAGAAAAAAGCCCTGGATTTGGATTTTTAAATGGTTATCACCTTGGTATGATCTGCCACTCTCCTAAGATAAATATTTAATGACAGGGTGGCTGAAATAGAGCTGTTACAGACTGCTGGTGAGAAATGGAGCTTCTATTTAGAGCCCATACTGTTCCATAAAGTCATGGCATTGGTAGACAGCCCAAGGTTATTAGTGTGGTATGAATAGTGTGTCTGTGGTGTGTCTATGCGTTGCTGAAGAGTTCTCACTCTTTTCTTGCTGCAGTGATCTGAAGGAGAGAGAGGAATGTACTCGCTCACTCATGAATCCTTGATGGATTACGCGTGTGCAGCACTATAGTTAACGCACGACAGCAGTACTGTTCAGGCACACTTAAGTTGAACTATTTCCACAAGGGAAACAGCTGTATATTTTGCCCTTTACTACCTTAGTTTTGCTCTGTTTCATTTCACATGCTCCCTGCCCTCTGGGTTCTTGTTTGATGGCAGTCGTGTCATGCAAAATTGATTGCGAAGGCTTGCATCAATGCTTGCTGCAATGAAGTTATCACAGTGTAGACAGATTTCCTCACATTGATTCTTCTGATTTCGACACGGATGGAAGTGATGCATTACAATTACAGTTGTTACTGTAATTAAGTAGATTTTTTTGAGAATGTCTGTCTTGTGGCACATTTAAGGAGCTAAACCAACATAAAGTTAAAGAAAGGTGACTTTTTTCCCCCCTTTTTTACAGTGTAACCCTTGTTTGCTCTGTAAAGAAGTCTGCATTGGACCTGTGCAAACAAATTTGTCATTTATCCGTAGCAGCAGCCTTGTAACTTCATTTCATCCGTACAAGTTTTATGTGTAAAGTTGGTGGTCTAGCAAATGCTAACCACTTTGGTTTACTCCAGTTTTAACTACATCTATACTAGAAAAAATATGGTTCTGCCTCCTATGCTGGTTAATGCTATATTTATTTAATGTCAAATATAACTGTGGAGGAGCATAAATGATGTACATAAGGGATCAATATTCAAATGCAACCAAAATTAGTAAAGAAAGTAACTGAGTTGTGTTTTGAAGTAATATGAAGTAGTAGTACTTTTACGTGTTGAAAATAACCTTTCTGTCCGTGTGCCTCTGAACCGCAACACTGTTACACTTGTAGGCTTTTGGCCAAATTATGAAGTGAGGTCTATATTGGGAGTTGCCCCTTTGCACACAGCTCATTTAAACACTGATTTAAGCCTGACTTGATTCATCCTGTTTACTCATTACATGATAGCTGTGGCAAGAGGCAATTACTTTGAGCTTACAAGTACCTTACTTTCAGTCACACTGTGGCTTTTTTTTTTTATTATTATTTCATTGGAGCTTCTGTGGCCCTGTGGCTTCCAATCAGTCCAGTGAGTGGCGTGCACCAACATCTTGCTTCTCTGTGTAGGAAATAGGTGGGTAAACACAGCAGAGTCCTTGAAGCACTTCCCATCCCTGCTATTGGATTACCAGCTGCCTTTCCGGGCCTCATCTGCGCAGATGAGTGCCAAGATCAATGGAGCTCTTAGTGCAAAGCTAATTCGATCAAGACTGGCTTTGCTACTGCTGATCAGAGATTATTCTTTTCTGACGTGAAACAAAAACTTAATCAAGTCAAGCCTATGTCCAATAGCCTGTATTTTCAGCCGCTGCAACTCCCATAGACATCAATTAGGAGGCATTTCATATTCATTATTGAATTGTTGGGTTGGCGTGCTGAGAAGAGGTGTGGAGATAGGAGTAGTGAAGTGCTGCGTAAAGTGATCCGTCCAGTTTTGCTGAGAGTAGCAGGAATGCTGCCTTTTCTCCAGCAGAGCAACTGGCATCATAAATAAGCTAAGAGTTTTTAGAGGGATGAGGTGTCTCGTGCTTTGACGGTGAGCAGAAAGAAAGGGTTGAAGGGCATATTGACCCTCTTGTTCTGGAAAGCGAAAAGCAGACTCTTTAGTGGCCCTTGTTCCCCATTAATTATTGTTTGATGCTAATAAAGGAGGGGGGATGGGGCATGTTATGAAACATAATTATTCATTGCAGCATTTCCCCTCGATGAGCCTTGTTCCCCCTCCCCTTGTGCTTAGAGAGGAGGCTGCCAATGCTGTCAGTTGAGTACAGCAGGCAAAGATGTCCCCTCAGCCTTTTAAGGAGGGGACAGGAGGGAGCAGGGTGAAGGGCGCCATTTGCCCGAGTGATATATGAGGAGAGACAGCAATATATGTAAGGAGCTGCTGAAAGAAAGATAGAAGGTCAAGGCACATTACACTCCAGCCATTTATTGGCTGAGCACATAGTCTGACCTGGACTGCAAATACAGTTGCTCAGCAGCAGTAGCAGTTTTTTGTGTTTATATATGTATGTGTGTGCGTGCATGCATGTGTGTGTCAATGGTCTACACATTTTAGATTGACACGTGTGTATACACATAGATGAATGCCGTACTGTAGTGAATATGCACTGAGTGGCTTTTTATAAGCTTACTGATGCAGTGGGAAGCTATTTTAACAAGCTCCACAAACCTGCCCTCCTAGATTTCCACTGAGAGACAGCGATGGCACATGCACAAGAGACCGATTTCCTATGCATGAACACAGCATATGGTGTGTTTAAACACAATGGAAGCACGGGATTAGTCAACAATTGTCTCTTCCTTTTGTTGTAATTGAGTACATGTTCCTGCACTGTGACATGACATCTGTGATTTACAATAAAATATCTAAAAACCAAAATTTTTAGTACATACATCAGAAATCTGTAACTTTATTCAACTTAGTGTTCCATTTTATGTAGCTGCTTGACAATGGTATCTGAATTACTTTTCCAGAGATTTCATACCCATGAACAGTATTTCTGTCATAATGCATAATCCTTTACTCCATCCCTGCTGTTTTGCAACACAGTAATCCAGTAGAAAAATAATTTATTGATGTATTAAATATCAGTTTAGTTTATTGTGATGTGCAGCCAGAAGTTTATGTCTAATAATCTAGTGTTAACAGCTAACTTAGTCCACTCACCAAATTCAAAGTGAATAAATCTTTCCTGTCTTATATTGACTGTCACCTAGATCATCATTTGCAATACAGGTAGAAAAACAGCAACTACAGTGATATGTTTTATTTAATTGTTTTGATTAAGAGACCAATAACGACAGAAATAACATTAAGTGCTTTGAGAATAAATTGCAAACGAGTGTTTTTCTTGACTTTAAAGAGTATGTGAATGGCACAGGCCTGAGTAGTGTTTTCATTATCATTAATGGCCCAGTAACAGGAGGAGTAGACGTCGGTGAGGCTACCATGGTCGAAGCCTAACATTAACATTCCATGAATATCTGAGGCTTATTCACAGCAACTCAGCCACACAGCCAGCTCGGTTCACCTTTGGTTTACAAAGACACCAGGCCTGTATAGCCAGCCTGAGTTATGTTGTGTTGAGCGGTATTTTTAATGACGCTTTGTTGTTCCACAGTTCAGGATGCAATGTGTAATCCAATATATTGCAGTTGTGTTGGGGAAGATTAAAAATATGCAGCCTGTATTTGCTGGAGGCATTGCACACTATCAGTTAGGGATCAAGTCTCCATTTCATGAACGGGGCTGCATTAATCTGTGGATCACTACTGTTCACTGCTTACAATCCAGAGTCTATTCATATATATTTTCCCAGAAGCAATTTTCTTCTTAGATGCTGCTTAAGGTTTTGGAAAATAGTAGTCTTTTTGTGTCTGAGGTGTATTTTCGGGTGTGTTGAGGTCCAAGTAGTAAACCACGCTGGTCTTACTCCTTCAGACTCTTTAAAATTAATTGTGTGCGTTTGTTGCCTACCTGTGTGTGTGGCCTGTGTGTTTGTGGCAGGGTGCACTAAAATGCCACTGCTGTAAGAGGCCCAGTCCCAGCCACTGCATGTTTTATGAGCTGTCCTCAGAGGATATGGGAGCCCTGAGCTCAGATCCTTCTTGTTCCAGCAGCGTTTTCATCACTTCTGTCCACTTCCCCCAGCTTTTTTTTTTTTTTTTTCTGGACGAGAAAAAGGAAATGCATCTAGAATTAGGCAATATTTACAACACAGCCCTGTTTGTGGCTATAGTTTAAAAACTGTGGCTAGCTGCACAGAGGCCTCACAGACTCATGATTCATATTATTCTCCTCATGCGCACTGCAGAGGGTGCTTTCCCTTCTGTCTAGAATCACTGGCCTGCACGACTGAGATGGTGGATGACAAGGCTGAACGCTACACTGAATATTCCACTCCCCTCGTCACCTCACCCGATGACTGCTCTCTAAAGCTGTCCTTTTCCTTGAACAAACAAATCTCCAACTGTAGAGCGCTCACTGACAGTGTCTATTTGCAGTGCTTGCACATTGACTAGTCAGTTATAACTCCAGTTGTGAGCCTTAGGAAATTAGCATGGAGGGTAATAAACTAAAGGGGCGTTATGCCTCAATGACAGAATGTTTGTTTTATTTATCTTTTCAAGAACAGTTAGTTATGATGGATGGTTTTGTGGTGGATAGTGTGCCTGTTAGAATAATTACATAACACCATTATCGTTATTATTTGCCCTAAGCAAGAGTGATTTGCATAATCTCGAGAATAATGTCCTTTTCACCTGTACAAAAATAGCCAAATGAAACTTTTCCATCACTCTTCCTGTGTAATTTTTTTCCCGCCCTTTCAGAGCTGAGTTTTAATGATGTTATTCATTGTTTTGTCTGTACTTTTATGGTGGAGAATTAACCCCAACCACCAAGTCTTTTTACCTAGAGGCATAAAACTTGTAATGTTCAACTCACAATCTCTTGACATTAACCTCATGGTTTTAGTTGTGAAGGACATTTTTGTACATTGTTGGTTATTAGCTCAGTCGTTGGCAGTATTTTCTTTGTATATTTCAATAATGGCCTTTCTACACTGAGGTTTTTATTAATGTCATATCTACCCTCTGCTGCTTTTGTTTACAAAGTCTAACAGAGGAACATAATTGTATTTTGTATTTATACATCCCACTATTTTGTGCCAATAAATGGCTCTTTTCCATGAGATGTAGGTGTGTTATTAAGCTTTTATGTTGCTTGTTTTATAATGGTGGAACAAAATAAAGACGAAAAAGTCAAAGTATTAATTGCAATTATTTGACTGACAGTTAAACATGGACTAAAGTGTCACGATTGTAGCAGCCATCGAGTTTGGAGTTTTAGGAAAAAGACGTTTGCATATGAAATAAAAGCCCTTCCTAATTAGAGGTAATACCACCCCGTGGTGTCTAGAGATGGAGGTGTTTTTTTGGCTCAGATCATTATTAAGTCTTTGAATGGAGTGATTGTCCTCCTCCCCCCGACCATCTGCTCTAAGATAGAGCAGCGTTTGCCACCACATAGTTAAATAATTTAGGCGGAAAGAATGGTTTTGTGTACTGACCCTAATGGCTTTGTTTTTGGGAGCTGTTCTTGAAGACATCCTTCAGTGCCCCTGTCGGCCTCCGCTGTCAGTCTGAAACGTCCGAGCTGTCTTATCTGTCACTCTAATCTATTTATGTTAGTTTTTCCTCTGTGTTGGCACGTCGCTCTGTGTGGCATGGTGATTAGAGTAGCTGGAGGATGTAGGGCAGCCGTATGAATACATTTCCTCCTCTCCTACACTCATTTAGACTACCAGCCGGAGTTGAACTGACGGATAGGATTGTTAAGCTGATAGGCAGATCTGGGAGGAAGAGTGGGGATATTTGATTGCAGAATATCAGTGGAAGTGGTGCATGATTGAATACTCAAATAATAAAATCTCAAGAGCCCTTTCTGTCTAAAAGGAGACAAAATGAAGGTTGGAGTTATTTTTCTTTTACAACAAATCGACTTACCTCGTATATCTGATTGGGAAAATGTCATGTAACTCCTTCCTTCTCACCCCTGCTGGAGCTTTTTTCCATTTTATGGAGATAAATGTTTGAAGATATATATAGATATATATAACAGATATTTTTAGCAGTCTCCTAGTCAAATCTGAATGTGTCCCCAATGTATATTTATACCCTTCCTGACCCCAGCTTTACCTTTGGATACGTTTCCATTACACCAAAATATTGAATTTTCAGTGTGTCTCAGGAGGTGAAAGACACTAGAAATCTCTTTTTGAATCAGGCACGTTATTCACTCTGTGAAAAAGGAACTCACCGATCTACAGGGAAACTCAATTAAGAGCCACATTCATGATAGCGCTGTCTGCTGGCACATACCGCACATTCTCCTGCTACTCTTATCAATGACACATTGGAAGAGGTCCTTTACTGGTCCGCTCACGATTACATTTTTCAAGAGTGGCTCATTTGGAGGAAAGGGGAAGGGTGACAATGGACAACCCTGGCATTTCCCTGAGGAGCCGTGTCAAAACATGATGCCTTGTGAAGCAGTCAGAGCTGCTGAAATGGCCTTCAGCTTTGCTCAGGCCAGACAAACGTGGCAGTCTGAGAAGGTAGTCTGTCTCAAAGTAGCTAGTATTAGGCTGTGAAATGAAGTCCTGCTCACAGACCCTCTATATAATGGACATCTTGGGTTGAGGAGCGGCCCCCTCAGGGCCATTTCGAGCTCTCATGGAGAGCACACAAACAGGGACTAGAAGAGGATTTAGCCTTCTTTTAGAGGTGGAGTAGAGGCTTAGATCCCGCAGAGCACAGAGTCTGATCCTTCTGTCTGTAGCTGAAAGTATCTGTGGATTGTTGGAAAGAAAATATGTTTGACTTGGTGGGTAGCAGTTTATATTACAAAACGAAAGTATTGCATGCAATTGTTAGCCCAGAGAGATTTTGTAAACTGTCGTGGTTAATCGTTTTAGACAGTGGTAGTTTACAGTTGCACACAGTGTCATTGTGTATGAGAATCTGTTCCTTTGCAGCAGTGCTTTGCTTTTTACCATGAGAGTCTCTAGGCAGGTTTAAATGTTGATGTCGGAAAGCCCCAAGCTATCTTTTCTTGAGCATGGCTTTTACCTACCAAACTAACCCCGGATGCAGGCTAAAAATAGAGCTTTTGTGAGCACAGCTTTAGCAGAGGGAAAAAAAAGATGTGGTTACTCATCAGTGAATTGAAAAACAAGTGGAGCAGACAAGTGTCTTTGCCCTGCCAATGTGAACTAAAACAGAGAGGGCCTCAGAGAATAAAGCAAGCCATGATTTCACCAGGTAAGACAAAGCAGGCGGGGTGCAGAGACCACAGAGAATCCCTTATGAAGTGGCCTACCCTGTGCCTCCAGCTGAGCCCTTCATTGTGCTGTTGTTTCTTGGGGGCTTGGATGGCAGCTTAGATTAGATCGCACAGAGTAATGGATTGGAGCTGACGAAAACCCACTGCAGCTCAACATCACCACAGCTAGGATCCATGCACTGCTGAGGATCTGGCTGGTTTATTCGGATCAATTTGAGTTGCCCTCATTGTTAATAACCCTGTGTATATTCATGCTAACATTGTTCTCCTCTAATCTGTATTCATGCGAGTATTTCATTCAATCCCTCTGCAAAGCCGGCCCTAAATCCTTGCCAATCACATTTTGCTACTTCATAATTCTCCAATTGAATATGCCATGAATGACTTTGTACTCTCACTCCCAAAACTGAGTGGATCACTGTGCCGGGTATATTGTTGTTAGATTCTACTTTGCATTTAAATGTAGAAATATCTGGTTTCTTTTTTAATTTCTTCTGTAAAATGTGGTGTTGAATAAATGTCCAGATCTTTCATATTTCTAAGCCAATATAATCAATTAAAATTTAGAGCAATGAAAAAAAAAACAGCCCTTGAGCTTGATCTAGCAGTATAGGTACTGAAAGCAAACCGTGATAATTTGAATGTTTATTCTTTGACAGTTTTTGTTTAAAACTGCAGATATGAGCATGGATTTAGGCAAATGTGGGAGTGATTGGAATGAATAAAACATGGCTTTTAAAAAGCCTGTTTCTGCACACAGAGAGGGAGCACAAGGGAAAAAAAAGCTGTGTTTAGTAACGGAAACCTGCTGTGTGGCCATTGTGGGGGATGATGTGTTAATCAAGCCACAAACTGTGTGGTTTTTCAGGCCAGAGGTCTCATTTAAACAGGCATCGAAAAAGAGAAATGTATTTGAGCTGGTCCCTGCTGGCTGCTAGCCCTTGACTCCTTTGCAGTAATGTAAATGGTGGATTAGGTGCCGTTGGCTGGGACCCCCTCAACCCCTCTTCAGCCGCTGCCCCCTCCTTCTCTTTTCCATTAAGACAGCTGGTATCTTTCAAAGGGTCCTGGCCTAGTGATTGATGTGTAATAGCTCCAAGCTTCACCTGCCCCCTCACAACGTTATTCATCGGCCAGGCAGCCAGCACCGCTCTCTACTAAGCACTTTGTTTCCCAGGTAGTGGGTGGAGAGCCTTCTCTCTAGCTTTCCGTCTCAGTCTCACTTTCTCTTTCTGCTTCCCTCTTCCCTCTCAGCCATCACTACATTATGACTTTTTATTGCCGCGGTGTTACTACTTCACTTCACACTGACTCATACCCTTTTTGCTCACTTAATTTCTTCATCTTCAAATTGCTCTTTATTCTGCGTCAGACGCCAAATACAGCTGCTCAAGTGGACACTTAATCCTTTTTGTTACTATTAATATTCACCTGTAATTTTACCAAATTAAATATGACCACACATGTCTTAAAGCATTTCAGCAGTAAAATGTCTATAAATGACTGTTATTTATTTTCTTACCTCATTAACTTACATTATGTAAATCTTCAAATTCAGACAAATGTGTAATTTTATTTATTTGGTTACCTATTAATAGTCTATCCCCTTTACCAGCACTTGAACTGAATTGGTATAAATTTACACACAAGCAACATGTCACTTAATGTGATGTGAAGAAAATGTTTACACATTTCATGACCAATTTGCATTGGTTAACACCATTGATTTAATCCTATGTTTTTTTTTTATTATCTTGATGTGAGACCCCTATCAGCAGAAATGACTATAATATTTTTTGTTTGAAGATTTTTTCTTCTTTGAGATTTAATCCATAAGGTTATTTTAATGTCAGGGCAGTGATTGAAGATGAACATTTTGGACTGGGGCAGTTGTATAAAGTGTATCCAGATGTAAGCTAATAGCACCTAGATTGTAAAGATACTTAAAGAGGCTTGTGCAGCCCACAACATCAAAGCAGAACAGGCCAGCCCTCCATTTAAAACAGTTTAGAGTCCTCGATGGAAGAGGCTTATGTTACTGATTAGAGCAGAGGAGAGGTGCTTAGCTCATACACAGATTGTGGCAGCCCATAGGATTAGAGTGGTGGTATCAAATGGTACCTTCATCGATGTTTTCATGTTCTTCACACTTCCATGCCTTGCTACTGGATGTGGACACAGAAGGGGGCTCAGTTAGTGTTTCTGTCAGAGGTGTGTTTTTATGGTGGGTGTATGTCCTCATATGCACATGCGCGTTAGACATCTTCCGAGCCCTGGAGCTTTGTGTGCGCATCAGTGTGTTCTTGTTGTGTATTTTCTGGCAGCCCAGTGGTCGCCGTGGTAACTCATCATTAGGTGATTAATGGGGCTGTGACGAGGCTGCGGTTTAATCAGGCCCGGTGTTTGTGTTGAAGCCGACGACAAGAGCAGCTGCCCTGTCAGTTGGTGTCTGCTCACGAGATGACAGCACCCGCTGTTGAGGAGCGCCGTTGTCAAATGCGCTTCATTGTACGTGTATATGTGTGTGTGCCAAAGCGCTTCTTCCGCCTTTCTATTCTTGACCTCACTTTCTAACTAGTGCTGTCAATAAACTGGCGTCCACTTGCAGCCCATTTTGCTTGAAGCTGGCTTCGCTTTACCTGCTTCTATCTCTATCTCTATCCCTTCCTCTATTTTCCGCTCTCTCTCCCACTCTGCTATCACAACCATGGTAACGCGGGTGCTGATTGCCTGGTTTGCTCCCTCTGGGGGCTGTAATAACTATTTCTAGTTAATTTGTTGCAGTGGGGGTGGAGGGGGCAAACACTGGCAGTAAATGAGAAGCCTCCTTTGTAGACGCAGTGTGTAGGGCCAGTGTAGTACAGACAGCTTGCTGCTCAGCTTTGCCCACTTCTCTGTTTATGGAGGATTTCATTATGACCAGAGAAAGTAGTAGACGGCTTGTTTTTGAATGAATAACGATCGCTGAAAATGGCAGTGGACTGAGCATGGCAAATGACTGGCTCAGCCACTCTGCTCTCTCTTTTCCTACCCAGTGGATTGCTGTGTTCTTCCCTCCAGAGCTGTCACTTCACATTAACACAGTGGTGACTGTCAGCCGGGGCAGAGGGGAGGGATGGGGTGAAGTCCAGTAAAGTAAGCCAGAGTACACGCACATTGCCCCCCCACAAACACACACACACAGATGAGTAAAATTGAGCCTGGTGTCATCACAGATGGCCTTCAGAGAGGCTAGCCAGTTAACTCTGTCACTGAGTTTTATCCTGTGTCTCTACAAACGTCAAACTGTGGAATGTGCTGAAGAGCCCCTGGATACATTACCTCTAAAGAATTTTGTTGGCTACGAGCCTTATAGTCTCAATGCAGCACCACTTTTTGTGCTTATACTGTTAAAACTTCCCTTTAGCTTATTGCGTTACAAATTCACACTTGCCTTTTTACATTTTATTTTTACCCATTCCTTTGCCCTTTGTAAATCTGTTTCATTGCCTCTGTGGAAAAGAGGAAATATGTTTGAGCAGGAAGCTAGAAGGCTCTGTTCCTTTGATAAAGCTACTCAGTGCTCTCCTGAGTATACATGGCTGTGGAGGGGATTGCCAACAATTGCTGTGATGTTGAGAAGAGTCAGCACGGCTGCCTGATTTCCAAGAAAAAAACATCACATTTTTCGGTGTTGAAATGTAACTTCTGTATAGAAAATGTAACGGTTATTAATGTAGGCTTATGCTAATTGCTATTCTTCTTTTGTCCACAGCTTTTCTGAAACACTGGGGTTGTTGGTGTGGCCAAATTTTCCCTGGATTTGACTGGTAAATTCAGAAGACTGAAGCCCAGGCTCACAGTCTACCTTTCACGGAGGCCCAGCCGTGAGAGGACTGAGGAAGGCACGTGGCGGATCATGACGGCCGACAAAGAGAAGGAGAGGGAGAAAGAGCGGGACAGGGATAGAGACAGAGATCGGGACAAGAGAGAGGTCGGTAAGTCCCGCCGGCAGGACGGGGACCGGGGCGACCGAGAAAGCGAAAGCTCAAGGCCCCGACGCAGTTGTACGTTGGAGGGCGGGGCCAAGAACTATGCAGAGAGTGAGCACAGCGAGGATGAGGACAATGATAACGGGAGCACAGGTGGAGGCAGCGGCACGGCCGAGGAGGCTGGCAAGAAGGGAAAGAAGAAGACTCCTAAGAAGAAGTCACGCTATGAGCGCACAGAGAATGGAGAAATCACATCCTTCATCACAGAAGATGATGTTGTTTACAGACCTGGAGGTAAGGCCTTGACTGACCGCCACAAAGTACACTTCACTTATATTTCAGCCATATTTTATGAGGCTTTTCACATTGAACAGATTATATATATGTTACTGACTTAATAAATGGGTGGGACATTGCTTCAAATATTGGCTAAAAGCCAATGAACCTATGATCACAGAAATGCCCAATATCACATTCAATAATAGTTCAGGCAGATAATTAGTCAACCCCCCCCCGGTTCACTTTTGGAGCGTGGTCTCTAACTGCAGTAGGAAGAATAAGTCTGTTAATTTTTTCGGTCTAAAGATAATTGAAACCAGGTCATTTATCATTGAAAAGAGTAATAATTATGACTTCTCCCGAGTTATTCTCCTGCAATGAGCTGCTGAGGGATTGCAGAGTCTCCAAATTGGCACCTCTCTAAAAGCAAAAGTACTCCCTGAGGCTAGAAGCCGATGCATCATATAATCAATTCCAAGTTGACCCACTCTGCGCTTTGTGTTTTGCTTTAAGTCAATAAAGCAAAGTGGTGCTTCACTAGATGATGTGATAGTGACGACAGCCATGATAATGATTTCATCCCAACACCACCTGACTCACTAAAAGTATGCTATCTCCTCTGGGGCCGAAGAGATACTCTAGTTTCTTAGAGAGACGTTTTGAGCTGTGGTGCAATGTCTTTATTATGTCGGATGAATGAGGCTAAAAAGAGAACCAACCTTTTCCGCGGCTGTAAACATGGCCTCTCTTTCACCTACTGTTTATAAATTGGTTGTACTAGAAGTGGGAATGTCAACACTCGCTGTCGGAAGGAAGCCAGGCTCGCTAGTTGAATGTGTATGTGCCGTCTCCCCTCTCTTTCTCGCTCTCTCTCTCCCTCCCTCTCTCTCTCTCGCTCTCTCTCTCCCTCCCTCTCTCTTTCTCTCTCCTCTCCTGCTCACTGCAATCTCCTTGAACCTAAATCATTGCCGCCATGTCTTTTTACTCAGCAAGCAAAAGGTCAAGTAGTCGGGAGGTGGCAGACCACATTGCTTGGATATTTAATGGGATGGTATAGGAAATTACAGCCAGTGTGTTAGGTTATCTTTTAGTGTAACTGTCTACCCCCACACAAAACACCCAGCTCTCATGTTTTGCCCCTTAATTCCTAAGATTCACACTTGAGCTAGGTGCAGTGAAACAGCCAGACCTCCACACCCTACACTTTCCATCTAGCTGTGTAATGTTGTTGGCTAAATTATCTCTGCACTCATATCAGTGGAGGTCCTCAAGCAAGCAGTCACACTGAACCAAAGCCTTGTTGTCGCTCAGTCTCTATTTCTGTCTCTCCTAACACTCGGACTCCATTGAAGCCTTTTTTTGCTCTGCATTGCTTGTTTAATAGAGAGAGCACCAGCGCTTTGTCTCATAGTCAACCATGCGGAGAAGGGGGGAGGGAGTGAGTGTATCTTTTTTCTTTTTTTTTTTTTTAATGTAAGCAGTCAGTCACATCAATGAAACATTCAAAAGGCATATAAACAAAGTCTCAGTGGATTAGCCCTGTCGAATATTTATATTTCTACATCTGAGCGAACAGCAGAGCCGGTGTCTGATTGATGGGGAATATTTATGTTTCCTGTCTTCCTCTTCAATTAGTCTGACAGCTCTAGAGTGTCACAACCTGCTTCCTCTGTGTAGACTAGAGCTGTTAGATGGGTCTGGATCAGGGACGAGTTAGGATTGGCCATAGCTTTGGTACACTAGTATATAATTTACCTCCCATTGTCAACACGGAAGATCCTCCACCTCAGCAACTGACCTCCTGCTGCCTCCTCTGCTTATTGTTCAAGTGATAAGCCCTGTGTGTGTCTGCATGGAGTGTATTCCTCCTTCTGC
Organism: Ostorhinchus cyanosoma; assembly: GCA_029814465.1. Taxonomy (NCBI): domain Eukaryota; kingdom Metazoa; phylum Chordata; class Actinopteri; order Kurtiformes; family Apogonidae; genus Ostorhinchus; species Ostorhinchus cyanosoma. The sequence goes on along the minus strand of JAPTYQ010000028.1, from coordinate 34,262,290 downwards.
TTGGTCAATGGTAGCAGCCTTCTTGCAATCAGATTTGATGTATGCAGCTTAGGCAGGCACAAAGCCTGCAATGGATTATGCTTTACTAAATGTTAAATCCCTTTATACCCGTCTAGTGACACACAATATGTAAAACTGACCACCCTAGGAGAGGGATTTACACCATCCCAGACATGAGGGAAGGGAATAGGGATAGAGACCAATACAGATTGATTTTGAAATTGAGAGAAATTGTAAACCAAAATACTATTTGATTGCTTTTGTCACACTAAGGTTTTCATACACACAGGCCATGTCATCACATAAGAAATATCAGGTAAGCTCGTATTGAAAACTATCTGCACCTTCCCATTCTGCAGCCACACTCCAATCTCTCTGCTTAGCCTTTCTATCCCTTGAAGATGAGTTCAGGCGGCTTAGTGTGCATCGATTGGATGGGGAAGGGTGGATGGAGAAGTGCAATTGGCCAATAGGTGGGCCTGCAGCTAACTCTAGCTCTGTTGCTGTTTAAAAAGGGATAGAGGAGTGTGTCTGTGCTGGTGGCCAGAGAACTGTGTCCCAGGCCATTTGTATGGTCGGCTGGCGGACTGAACAGCCTGATGCAGTGCAAGCAGACATGCCAAATCGATCTGTGCCCTGTGGCTGAGCTCTCACTACTTCCCCAGGCCCAGCCAGACACCTCCAGAGCCTGTTCTCTATACTCGTTCACCCCCCCACCTTAGATTATAGATCCTCTCTCTGGAGATTATACACACTGCCATGGGGGGATCAATAGGAGACACCCTAGTAGCATGGAGACTCACACATACATAGAACACTGATAACCAGTATTTGTGAACACGCTTATATTAACACACACGCACACACAAACACATGTACAAGAAGTGATTTTCCTAGACATGGTCTCTATCTCTGCAGTTACACAGCCTTTTCAAGGTGAGAATATTCTGCCTTTTATTTGCCAAGGTGTTCTGTATAAAACATACAAACATGGAATTGAAGGGCTGTTCTGAAATGATGTCCGTGTCAGCGACAGCTCATGTTGTGGAAAAAGGCAATCTTTTTCCAAAAACTGAATAGACAGTAGACAACTCAAATTTTGTGGTTGAAATAGGCCTGTAGATGTATTGAAACTGTTTTGTCGCATTTTCATTTAATTTTAATGTAGATATTCGTTTTGAGCTGCAATCACTATTTTTGAAAGTTGAGACAGTATTTTACTAACCTAATAAAAATGAGACATTAGGCAGTTAACACTAAAGGAAAGCCCAGTCAATACACCTTGTAAATATTGTCTTTGCTTTGACAAAAGCTTAGTTATTCTATATACCTGCATCCAAACATTGGTTTTATTCATAACGCAGTAAAACCATACAGCTCACTGAAACAAATTAACCTTTATCACAGTCAAATATCGCATGAAGTCCCATAACTACAGCCTAAAAGAGACATTTTTAAAGTTACACTGGTCTCCTCATATTTCTTTCTTATGTGTTAGTCTGGTGTGTGTCTCGCCTCTGATTGTGGAACACCAGTGCTCTATTTGAAGTCACACACTAGGGCAGCATTATGACGACTTTGTTTAGTTCAGTGTAAACAGACAAAGCTGGCATAATGAGGGGTCCTAACTGCAATATAGAGGGATCGCTGTGTAAAAAGGGCTTCAGTCTAACACACAGTCCTCTCCACCCTGCTCATCCCTTTTCCAATGCAGCCGGGCTCTGTTTGGGGCTGCAGGTGGCTTGTTGCCATAGCGTGTCTGTTTCCTTCCTATAACTGACTGACTGGCTGGTCTGTTTTAAAATGGAGAAAGCTAATAGAAACCACCACCCCCCACTCCGTCTGCCCCTCTACCTCCCTGTATGTCATACAACATGGCTGCCACTGCCAGCCCACTGAGTTTCAGACACACTATCATCACTGGGCGAGTGAAAGAGAGAAAGATAAGATTTGATTTCTTGTGGTCACTTTATTCTTGGAAACGTATAGGTATGTGCAGTGAGTGTAGTGTTGGTGAGAGTATAATACAGATAGATTGCAGGCCAGTCTCAGAAAAATACCTTGTATATATGAGTGCTGGGGAGTTGTTGGTGTGGACAGCTGGCGCTTCTTGCCGCAGCCACCACAGAACCCTGGGGAATGTGTGGTGTGTCTCTGTATGTGTCATGTGCACACACAGTAAGCTGTGCAGCAGGAGAATGTCTGACACACACGTAGCGCTGGATAACCAGCCCTCCCTCTTCCCTCTCTTCAAACTCAGGACCAACTGTTGGCAGTCACACGACCAAACCATGTCCTTTGTGTTTTCAAGGGCTTTAGCTTTCCTTTCATGAATTTAAAAGCTGCAATTTTGCTTCATCTTGGTAGGGAGCTTATAAATGCCTAGTTACCAGGAAAGGGTAGTGTATTATATAGCACATAGTACAAAAGCAAATAAATGTTCTTTACTTATATAAAACCGGAAGGTGTTGTAATTTACAAATTAAATTTGTAGTAGCAGTAAAATAATACAAAGAGTAAGTGCAGTAAGAATACATGTTTTAGAGGTCAATCATATGCACAGGAAAGAGAAGTTTCTAACCTGGCGTTAAAACTTTAACATTCATCAGTTTGTTTCACTTACATGCAGTTTAAAAGCTAAATGCTGCTTCACCATGTTAGGTCTGGATTCTGCTGACCAAAAGATCCACAAGCCATATTTAGTTTATTTTATTTGGTTTACATTCTTTAAACATACCAGAGATTAATTCTGGTAAAAACACTTTAAAATGAATTCTGTAATAAACTGGAAGCCAGTGTAAATATTTTAGAACTAAACTGTTGCAAATGATTAATAGTTCTGTCTTAATCTGGTCAGTTGAAACAAATCCAACATTACAACACAAATGCAAACATTGCAACTTTAGAGTAAAAATTCAATAACAGTACACAAGGCAAAAATTTGTTTCAGCTGTATTAATTTCTGTGGAATTTAAAGCTGACATTTAACTCACTAGAAAATAAGTAAGGCTTAACAGCATCACAATACATCTGAATCACTCCATGGAGCCCTTCCAGAGGCCACTATAAAGTGGTTTAGTAAGCACTGTGCTGGTTGTTTTAGAGCCAAGACACCCTAGGCTGGAGCTCGATTTGCATAGCACATCCCCTCAGCTACAAAGGCTGGTTGTCGATCAGTTTTCTGTTTCTAGTCAGGCTAACATGAGGGACAAGCCCTTGGAGTCATCTCATATTGAAACATAGCAGTGTGAATCTGTAGCCTGTCGCTAACTGAACAGATCTATTTTTAAAAAGTCCTCTCTCCTCTCCCATCTCTCCCCACGCTAGAGACTCTGGGAAAAGGGCTTTTTAGTGAAATCCAACCACCTGCCGACTGCTAAATGAGAAAGCGTGGGCTAGCCGAGAGGGAAAGGAGGGGAAGGGAGAGGGGGGGTGGGGGTGGGGGGGTGTTGTCAAAGAGCCTCTGTTCTCCCCTAGGAGCTCAGTCAGCTGTAGGCCTGCCCTATTGTAGAGAGCTGATGGTATCGCTTGCCAGGTATTTCCCACTGCTTTCCAGTGAGAAGAGGGGAGAGCTGTTGGGCTAGTGGGTGAGGAGAGAGGAAGGAAAGCTGGGGAGGAGTCTAGTGTCCGAGACCCTTTACTCCCTCAGGGCCATCCCAGCAGGAAGTGGCACAAGACAGCCATGGTCATCAGCTGGTCTTTCTTTTTCTCCCTCTCGCTGAGGCTCTGCAGCCAGTGGTGGATCACTAATAACTCTGCTCTCCCTCTTTCTCCAAAGCACTCTGTCTTTTTTGGCCCTCCAGTCCCCTCACACCCCTGTGGTTCCATTATTGCATTCCTTGTGCTATTTAATTTTCGGATCAGTACACTCAAGGGGGGGTAGCTTTCTTAAAGCCTTGCACTACTCTGCTGTTTATGTGTGCCTTTTGTGCCTGTGTGCACTGCCAGTTTGAGCCGAGCACCACTTTTAACAATGCAGGTGCGTCCTGCCTCATGGCTTGCACTCACCACCTGCAAGCTTGGCTTAAACAAACACTCCTCTCAATTTAATAAGCCTCCATACATCCAGAATATGCACATATTCCTTCTGTGTTTTGCTCATCTAATTCCACAACACCGACCGCCCCCTATCACTGTTTACAAAACACTGCTGTATATGTCTGTGTTCACAATGTGACTTTTCCTTTGTTGCTGGCACTTAAAATGAAAGCTAGGCTCACATGATCTCCTGTAACTCTGCAGTAAATTAAATAGCGTCTTATTTGCTTGATACAGAGCAGAGTAGGACACTGTATTTTTTCTGAGGCTAGGTATGTTTTAGATTAGACATGCTTGGCAGCTGTAAGAGAATGGCTGGCTGAACAATGAGCTACAGCTGAGAAAATTGCTGTTTGTGTGTGTGCGCCTCACAAGGTTATAATAATGAATATTACGATGCTTGAACACAGCAGTGACGATGTAATTGGAGAAACAGTGACTGCCACGATCAGGTTTCAGTGAAGGTCTGAGGAGCTGAGCTCAGTAGCCTCATGATTATCTCCCCGTGTCGAAGTATTGAACTTTTGCTCGCTGACTCTATCTGTCTGGGTGGCGTGGCGGTCAACATTGGATTGCAGGGTAGAGGCGAATGAAAGAGCTTAAACTTTTGGCTGCAGGGGGAGCGGGGGCATTTTTTTTTTTTTACTCAAAAGCCGTGCTGTTGCTCTTCCTCCTCCAGTGGAAACTAGATTCATTCATCCATCCTGCAGAGTTGATATATTTAATGAAAACAAAAACCAGAAGAAAACAGTTTTAACTGAACTAAAATTTCATGTGCTATGCTAAATTTTCTCTTGTGATTTGCATTGTTGCAGTACTGTTTTCTGCAAAAGTCACTCAGTAACAGACTAGTCCCTAATGTTACAAAGTTTTCCTTACCATTGTGAGACAGTTGGTGCAGCATCTAAGCTGTAAAACTGGAAAAACACAGATATTTCTCTGTCCCTCCAGAGAGAAAAGGTACTGTATTAGCCAGAAAACACAATGTTTGTTGTTTCTATCTTTTGTAGCCATTTTAAAGTGAGGTATGTCTTTTTATCCGTGAAATTGGAATTCTGTTGATTTCATCAGGATTAGTTTCTTTCAGCTCTTTGTCTAAATATTGTAACAGTATAGTTTTAAAATAATACAAACACAAAGTTTTAAACAAAAAAAACAAACCCTCCCAGCCTTTATGAAACTCCTGCCACAAACGTGGAGAAAGCATGTTTTAATAAACAGTGGTTCTGTAAATAGTTTTTGATATGATGCATTCTTTCATGCTTCTGTAAATTAGTATTTTTTTTTCTCATAACAGCTGAAACACTATGAATACTAAGGCTAAATTAAGAAAAAAATCAATTCCACGAAACAACTAAACTACTTATCACTATTAAAACTAAATGTAAGTCACAAACCAAACTGAAAGGCTCAATGAAAATAAAAACTGACAGAACTCTCATGCACTTCAACTTTAAAACACCCTCCCATCCCCCACTGAAGACCCCTGCCACGACTAAACCCTCGTCCCTCCCCTTCCACTCCTCTACTTGAGCGAGAAGACCCACTTCCCAACACACAAAATGGCAGGAATGTTTAACAAGCCAGGCAGACCCTGGAGGAACTGTGTGGCCCGTTCCAAAGCCTGCCGATCTACCCCACCCAGGCTGCTCCACGGTGCAGTCTGGAACTCAGTTTTTAACTTTCACATTCATTGAGATTCGTGTTGTAGTCACTTTCAGAGAAATGCCCTTGAGGGAGTAGACTTTTAGTGCCCAGGAATGAATTCAAAATGCGCTTTTGACGTTCGAAGAATAGACTCGCTTGCTGTCTGTGAATGATTAAACTAGATCCCTGTCTCCTTTTTTTTCTCCACCACCTATCCTTTTCACTCTTGCTGTCTGTTCTTTATGCCTGTTGATGTGCTGCGGGGTGCAGACAAGGAGATCTGGCCTCTCTAAATGAATGTGCCGACGAGGTGAAGGGACACTAAACCCTAATTCCCCCGATTTGACTCCTCTGAAACATGTCATCTCATTCAGATTAGTCTCCTTTGTTCTCTGCCCTCCCCCCACTCCCTCCCTCCTGTTCACTCCTCCTCTGCTCGCTCTGCCTCGCTCTCTCAACGCGCGCACACACATTGTGTCGCTCACAGATCACACAATAGCGCTGATGGATATTTTCATTCATGTTATCTTGTAAATGACTTCCAGGGATGGTGTAGAGGAGGGAGAAAAGGAGGGAGAGGGGAAAAGCGAGAAGAGGGCAGTAGTGAGAGAGATATAATGCGTCACTCAGAGTCAGCAAGGGCGATAAACTCCCCCCACTCCTCACCCTTCCCCTTAGAACAGCTCATTCAGCCCACAGCAGATAACAAGCCCACCCTGGGGTTACACACACATGCACACACAGAGCCTCTCAAAAAAAAACAAAGCCCATGATGTCACAGCCGCACTCATACACACCAGCACCCTCTACAAATGGTATCTTGGGTGTCAGAGCCATTTAATATCTTTGCTACCTCTCTTTTCCTCTGCAAGCGGTAAGATAAACCACAGCCAGATCGATAACTCTGTTGACACAAACAAATAAATAACAGATGATGCCACTGTCAGTCACTGAAAAGGTAGCTGCACATCTTTTGTCAGGGAAAGTGTGCTGTAGTCCTCTTTGCACACCACAGCTCAGCATGTGTTTTGGTGAAATGAGCACCAGTGGTTTGTGTTGTCAGTGTAAATCCCACATATGGTGGCTTTTTTTTCTTCTCCTTTTTTTTCCTTTTACTTCAAAGGGGCTGCTATCTTGGTGCAGAGTGGTTTTCTGTCTTTATGTCTTTGTGTGCGCGCTAATGTTAGCCAGGATGCTACGCTCTGGTGCACCAAACAACGGCAAAACAGCCCTGCACTAATCCGGGAGCAGTTAAATAGTTTGTGGCATATAAATAGACCCACTCAGAAAGCCATTTGACGAGGCCAGGTTTCACCGAGTACGATCGGATTTTTAATCAATCAAACGCTTTGCCCGTTCAGCTAGCTAATATTTTACCGGTTAATATCTATAACGAATTTATTTTCTTGATTTGATCGCTGATGGATTTGTGTTTAACAGAGGTGTTAGTTTTGATTTCAGTTTAGTTTTACGAACGCTTGAGTAGTTTTTGTTTGAGTTTTAGACGGCGGCTAATTAAAGGTCTCCTATCCATGTAAATCCATTCGATTCTTCTAGATTCTGAATCATTAATATTGAGGGACACAGCTGATTTTTGGTTTTTATTTCATTTCCGTTTCATTTGTGTCTTTATTTAAATGGAAAAATTTTCTCACTTCTAGTTTTATTTTTTGAACTTTCAAGACAAATTGAAGACTATTATGCTAATTTATCTTTTATGAATTTAAATCTCTATTTTTGTAATAAATCTCACCCTTGGCTTTTTGTCAGAAGTGCTGAGCCAGGCTTAACAGTAACCATTAGCCATGTGCACTTCGTCCCCTGCCTCCTCCTCCTCCTCCTCCTCCTCATTCCTCCTCCTCTCGGCCGAGGTGCCTGTGTGTTTTTTGTCCTCTGCAGCGTGAATGTTTTTGTTAAGGAGATGAGGGTTCACGACCTGGCCATACCACCAGTCACATTCAATTTAACAGCACAGCCGGCCAGGGCCACCTCCTCACACACAATGTGAGCAGGCCGTTTTTACACATGGTTACGTAATTTGGCAGCAATTTAAAACATTAATTAGAGGACTGAGGGGGGATTTTTTTTTTTTTTTTTTTAATTTCACCACTAACCAAAGCTGGCTAAACATATACGACTACAACGACAGAAGGTGTCATTTTGTAGCAGTGGGTTATAGTGATGATGATGGGGGGGGGGTTAAAACAGTATTGCTCACTGGTGTATAAATGGAGTGGAACAATAACATAATTCCCCTTGGGCGTAATGTTTGCTTTGGAAAGGCAACCTTGTAGCGCTCCAAAAGTCCTTAATCCTATTACTCGCATTCCAATTGAATTTGACTCAAGGAGAAAAAATGTCTTTTCAGCAGAGGTAACAGCACACAAAATAGTATATTACCAAGTCTGGCTGCATACAAACGTGAACGGTTTGGGAAGTGTGAGCATCTTTCTAACTCTCTCTTTTTTTTTTTTCCTTATTTACAGATTGTGTGTACATTGAGAGTCGGCGGCCCAACACTCCCTACTTCATTTGTAGCATTCAGGATTTCAAGCTGGTGAGTCGTTTTTACTTCCTCTCTGTCCTCTCCATGTGCCAAAGTCCTCAAACTGTCCTGTGGTTCAACACTAACCCTGCCATCCATTCCTCTGTCACTCGCTGCCAACCATAGCTCTGTCGTTCAAGTGAGCAGACATGCCAGAAAAAAAAAAATCAGGGCCATTATGCTGTGCCAAGAGTAAGAGTTCCAGTGAAATACAGCTTGATTTTAAAGTAGTTGAAATACTGCTTTTTTTTCTCCTGTTTAAGGGTCATGTGGAAAAATAACAATTCCTGTGAGAATCAGCTTTGAATATGAACCAACTTTGCAATCCACTAGCAGTCTAATAATGCTTGTAATGGAAATAAAGATGTTTTTCGATGTGCTTAATTGATTTAATGAAAGGGACCTTCACCAGTTTTCAATTGATTTTTTTTGCAGCCTAATGTGGCCAAATTGCCTCCTTTTGCTGAATAAAGAGAGAAATTAGTTTTTAATTTGCTACTGAGAATGGCTGATTCATCAGGCTTGGTCAGCTTAGTGAAGTGATGCTTGTTTTCTCAGCAGTAGGACACCAATTTGTTACATATACACACACAATTGATTTTTGTTTTTTTTATCCTACACTGCATTTTCTTTTGACTATGTTTACTCAAAGGATATCACTCAACAGATCTGTCTTTAATGACTATAGTTGTATCATTATGGTTGATTTGGTTAAAACATTTTCCCAGCGTACTGTGTTACTTAAAATAGTGAATGTCTCTCAGCTTCCATTCAGACTGTCTTGTCCAGTAATATATAATCTGTGTTTTCCTCACTGTTTTTTTTTTCCACTACCAATAATAATGGTCGCCTCCGTGGGGGATTTCTCTCAGAGGTCAGTGCACCCAAACAAGTGTTTCCATTGGCTGAGGAAATTCGTAGGTCATGGTTCAAGCACACGAACCTGCTGCTGAAGACTGAGATCTATTTGAAAACTGAGAGACTGTTTTTAATTGGACCTAAGGCTTCCAACGGCCCTGTAGGAGTGCAGAGAACATTTGGGGCAGGTTTGCAATAATATAACTACAATTGAATCCACAAAGATGCCCAGAATATGTGTATCTGTATCAGTCAGCATCTCAACCTTAGCCGGAGTGAGCATTAGTCATCTTTTAACAGATTTGTTGTCTAAGCGGAGCTCTCAGGGCTTTGTGTGGAACAGCCAGGCCCCAGGGGGCCCAAGTAATGGCTGCCAACAGCCGGGGTGATGATTGGAGGTCAGCAAAGAGGCCACACAAACCTCACTTTGAAAAGGTACAAAACTGTGTATGTGTTTGAGTTAAGTGTGTTGGGGCTTTTGTTCATGTGAAGTTGTCGGCCTTTCAGAGCTGTTGTTATTTATAGTGTTGAAAATGTAATAGATTTGTTTTCCTTTATTGTAGTCATCCAGTATTATTTTCAATTTAAGTTTAAGTTCTTTAGATAGTTTTACATGTGCTTATGTAGTTTTACTCTTACGCTGAAGAAGTGACAAGTTTTAGTTTTTTTAATCATTTTAGTGTCTTCAAAAGTCTGATCAAAGACCACATGACAAATTAGATTTACAGAACCGCTGCTGTGAACAGCAGTTCAGTAATTGGTATCAAAAGCTAAAGCAAATGGTCAAAAGGCTTAATTTTGTCAGCGGTTCAGTAAAATTTTTTATTTGTTGCATTGTTCATGGTTGTGGTTAGTTGTAGTTTCCATGTTTGATTTTTTTTTTTTTTTTTAAATCAGTTGACATATTTATATTTTTACTGCTAGTTTTAGTCTTGTTTTCATTGACGGTAATAACCCAGAGGACAAGCAGCAGCAGGGCTTTAATCGGATTGCTGCTTGAGAGTGCTGAGGACGGCAGGAACCCCACCTCGCGCACGCACATGCCCATGACACTCACACAAAAACTCCCACACCTGCACCTTGATTAAGAGCACCAGAAGAGGTCTGGGGCCGACAGAGGTAATTGTCCAGGGACAGAAAGAGAGAAAGAATACTGGCTCCATTAGATGACCTCTGTCTCTCTTACTTCTCTCTCTCCCAGTGTCTCTCACTCTCTGTAACTCCCTCCCCCCATCCATCTGTAATTAATGAACAGCCATCTGCATGCCTGTATGTGTTTGAGCAGACTGTACCCTTGTCCTCCTATGTTAAAACAACAAGCCCCGCTGGCTCTCTAAACAACTACAGCACTTTTCACTGAGCTCACTTTGTCACCTGTGACAAATCACGTAAGATTGGCGCCGCGCTCGTTCCATTTAAAACTCCTAATCTCTGTTTACTAGACCACATAAAATCCTCTTTTTGGACCATAGCTAATTTGGATTGTAATTGAACATCTCAAATCTACCCCGAGCATAAGTCTTGTACCTCTAGGAGGCAAAAGGAAAGCTGTATCCACCGCTCATTACACTCTTTTGTCAGTATAGTCTCATTTCCTTCTCACAATATATGGAAAAGAAAAGACAACAGGCAACTTGAGATCAATGTGTGGGAACTACACATCAGACATCAACTCATTCTCTCTGTTTCCTATCTGCTCATCCCTCCCTGTCTCTGTCTCCGACCCCTATTTTTTTTCTTACTGCGCAAATTATCGATCAACCCCCTTCTGTGCGGGGGGAGGAAGAGGGTTTTGGAGGCGCTGCAGAGCTAAGGGGGGGTGGAGGATTTCATTGGTCCTGAACCAAACAACCTCATCAATATTGCCCCCTCTCACAACCTCCCCCTTTCTCTCGTCTTACTCTCTCCTCGCTCAGTCTTCTTTCTCTTGTCTTATTTTCTCCTCCCTCAGTCTTTAGGCTGTAACAGTCTCACTCTTGTACTTTATCTAATGACCTGTGAATCCAATTAGCGGTGTGTAGAAATCCTGAATGCAGCCATCAATCTCTCCTGTGTGGGAAAAGGATTGAAGCCTGCCTCTGTCTCTTTATATCTTCCTCTCACAGTTTGTCGTCTTTACCTTGCAATGATTCTCCAGTCTTCTTCCATGTACACGTGCTTCCTTGCCTCAGTAAACACACACAAGCATTCAGCAATAACCCATGCAAAAAAAAAAAAATCTATTCTGCAGCATTATTGGGGTCATTCTGGACACGGAGGACAATCATTTTTCCCAGTTTGTTTACTCAACAGTGGCAGCTGTGGTGCCCACTGTAACCTCTGTGACATATTGATCCAGTCGTATAGATTTCAGCCTCCCGCCTTCCTCCTAAAATGTCTGCCCAGAAACAGAGGTGACCAGTAGGAGGCCATTTTAACCGACGGAGGTATCAAACTCAATTTGGATTGAATGCACGACATCAGAATTTAATGAAATAGAAAAGCAACAATTAGTATTAACCATGGCAAATGCAATTATTTCTCTGGAAAGTTTGCATAATGATTTTTGTTTTGAATAGAACCGTGGAAAGGGTCAAATAACGACAGAAATAAACGACTTCTGAATGTAAATGATGAAGGATAAAATGTGATAGGGCAGGTTATCAGTTGGTTTATTAAATAATCAGCACTGTATTAATGATTTTGCAATAATTTTGAGACATCTGCAGTGCAGGCAGCCTTATCAGTATGGATGCTATGAGACGATGTTGGCGCACACCATTTATTTATTTATTTATTTTTTTCATTTAAAGTACACTGCAGACGGAGACAATGCAGTGTTGAAGAAATGCACTACAGTTTTGTTGTTATTATTAAGTTAGCGTTTCATCAGACACTAACAACCACTTGATAAATGGCACTTCACTTCACACAACGCTTCTAAATAATCAGCGTCATCATCAGCCATTGAAAAACCCATATCGTCCGACCGCTAATTAGAACGGAGTAAGATATTGTGAAATACATTAAAGCGACATAATGAACAGTGGGCTTCAAAACCGAGATTAATCTTTAACTGTCAGTGTTTGACTCTCTAATGTGAACAATTAGGTCAGTCAAGGACCAACAATCCTCCAGTGTGTTCCCTCCCAAGAGCTAGTTTCAGTTTACACCGGTGCCGTGACCTTGTAATGTGTTTACGATCTATATTTGATGAGAGTAATGCACCCACTCTGCCAGCTGTACACTCGTATGCTGTGTGTATGTATACATTAGAACATGCCGTGTAATTCTGTTTATACTCGGGCCATGTGTTGGCGTTATTGTCATGTAGTATTTCATTTGGTTTTTGGGACATGGAGGCGCGTGTGTGGCAGCGGGGCTTCATCAGCTCTTTTCAGTGACTGAGCAGTGAACAGTCTGCAGCCGTATCTGCCCACTGACCCTTCCTGCAACAATCCATCCTGCTTTCCCACCTTGATTGTCTCCTCCGTCTCCATTTCTCTCCCTCTCACTCCCTCATCTGTCTATTTCTTCACTTCATTCCCCCCTCATCCACACTCCTCTTTATCTGCTGTCACTCAACCCCCCTCCCCGTTCCCCATCACTCCCACCCTCCCTCCTCCCATCCCATGTTCTAGTCAATGTGTCCGTGTCCTCGACGCTCATTGACCCCCTACCTCCCTCTCTGCTTGTATCTAACCTCATTTGCTGTTATTGGCCAAGTCAGCTGTGTTCCATCCTCCCTCCCTACCTTCCCCACATCCCTCTCTTTCTCTCTGTTTTCTCCCACTAGTGCCGTCTCCCTCCTTTTTTCCACTAATGGAGTGATTGCAGCGTTTTTCCCTCTGGGGAACAGGGGATTGAGGAGACCAGTCCGCCAGCACACACCCACGTGCCGCCTCTCACGCTGTTACACCCCCCCCCACACACACACACACACACACACACACGCACACACACACATACACACACAAACATGTTCATCTCTGCTTCTGTATCCCTGTGCTTATGGACATTTAATTAGATGCCATGTACAATGCAATTATCTTGCCAGGAGTCCAGCTCATATGTTGCAGTGCTGATCAGCTTAAAAGGATAGGGGGATTTTCTTTGTCATAGAACCGCTATACTGCGTTTCTCTGCGTGTGCGTTTCTCGCTCTGTGTGTCTATGATGTCCGCTGGTTTTTAATTTGAGTGTGTTGTCTTGGCATCAGTTGCAAATCTCTTGTACATTCATATCAGGTTTTCCATTAGTGAGCAGTTCCAGGGTTTTTTTTGCCTGATAAATTGTCTAAAAAAAAAAAAAAGATTTTAACTTAAAGCTTGCCAATCAAAATGTCCAGTGATAAAAACACTCTGTCCGCTTTGGCCAAGAAGTGATGAAATCAGCAGCCACGCCTCTCATTGATGATACAGCGATGACAGTGCTCCGCTGTTGTGGAACTTAAGAATTTGCAACAGCTTGCAAAAAATTCTTCTTTCAGAGAGTTGCTCCCTGACTGAGTTACTCTTGCTAAAATTTCCTGTGTCCATGTCAAGCATGCCACCAAGAAAGCGGCTTCTCTCTGCAGAGGCAAATTAAGAGGCTGCTAAGTCAAATAAAGGAGGAGACAGTGACACGGTTTATGCACACTGATGCAAAGATGCTGGGTTCAGCAGCAGAGGACTTTGCTGCAATGAAATAAAATGTAACCTGTTAAACCGTGGGCTACATTTAATGCCATGTAGACCTACTCTTTTTTTTCACAACAAGCAACAGATGTTTAAAATTATACAACTCAGCACTTAATGTTAATAATTTGCTCAGCTCTTAGTGTTGCTTAATCATTACTACTCAATTAAACAGACTGATTTGAGGCTGTGCACATTGCATTTCTTACAGAACCGTGACAACCAGTAAGATTTTGTCAGGTAAAATAAATTCATTCCAGACACTGGATCGACAAGAAAAGAAAATCCGGGCGGAAAGTCTGATTCATATGTGTACAGTGAAAACATGTTGTGAAGGCGTGTGTTTAGCAGTACTGAAAGCTTGAGCAAATACCCAATCCATGCATACTCATAGCATGCTTGGGTGTGTGTCACTGGAGGTAACCAGTTTGTGAAATGTGCTGAACCAAAAGGTGTCGGCAAAGGAAAATTAATTGCTTGTAAAGCTCAGATGCTATTGATTGGCATTTGGTCTCACATTCTGCAGTCAACAATATGTACATGCAGGGTCACATGACGGCTCAATGCCTAATCATTAAGGGCACATGTTAAATTGTGTTAAGTCACACTGAGTAGATTAAATCAGAGACTTATTGTTTTCTCATGTCATAGGTAACTGAACTTCTCCTTATTGTCATATGTACTTATTTCAATATTTGCACCAACTTTGTTTTTAATGGAGGCCATTTGTGTTGCAGGGCGCGCTAAATGTTTACAGCTCCTAAACTCAAACCTTCTGTCGTGTATCCTTGGCTGCTTTTGTGACTGATGGAAGACCATAACACGTACAATAAGTAAATAGCTTTGACATACTTTGTGAAAACACAAATTTTTACTAGTCTTTTATCAGCGATAAAGTTTTAATTCAGCACAAAAATGCAGTCTTTATTTCTCTTCAATGTAGGTAAATATTTCATCTTCACACAAATGATCCAGTTTTATAGAAGCATTACAGTTGTTTGAAATCATTGATTATTTATTGATTACCAATGCCACTCATTGTGTAATCACAACATATGTTCTGTCAATGTGTGCGGTGTCCATGTGTACTCAAGTGCATGTTTACGTTGGGAGAAACGCAAACGGCAGAGCTTTCCCAGTTGTCATGTAAACAACATGTGTACACCTTTACTATGCACACACTCAAACACACACACACACACACACACACACACCCACCCACACCAAATGTTAATTGTGTCTCCCAGAAATGTGTCCTGATGGTCTGAGTCTGTGCTTATCATCCAGCCTTGGAAAATGCCACCTATTCAAAGCCCATAATTAAAAATGTTTGATAAAGATGCAAATATATGTGCATAAATACGCATGCTTAACATGAGCAGTTATTAGCTTTTCTGAGACCAT
The DNA here is from genome assembly GCA_029814465.1 of Ostorhinchus cyanosoma. NCBI lineage: Eukaryota > Metazoa > Chordata > Actinopteri > Kurtiformes > Apogonidae > Ostorhinchus > Ostorhinchus cyanosoma. The sequence continues at coordinate 34,247,144 of JAPTYQ010000028.1, read as the reverse complement.
GAGTACAGCCCTAATGGAATCCAAAGTGCTGAGAATTAGCCTAACAATGAGATCCGCTAGCTAATTAGGTTTCGACTAGCTTGTCTGCTCATATTCGGATCCGTGCGAAAACATCACTTAATGCACAATGTGGCATTGATGAGTGGAGTTCCCTGCCATCCCTGTGATCCATCCTCAGATTTCTTCTTTTATGTAAAGCAGCAGAGAGTGCCAGAGTGTCCTGTGAAGCATGTAGCAGTAAGTCAATGAAAGCAATGGCGTCATACTGTAGTGAACAACCTGTGTGTTTCTTTGCAGCCGAAAGTCTCCTATTGGTGCTGAGCTATTGAGATGATGGTAGGGTGTTGACTAGACAGACATCACTTGTCTCTTCTTGTCACTGCCTAGGAGGCTGCATTCCCTCTTTTTATCTTCTATTTCTCCCTTCACAACCACCCTCCACCCCACCCCCATTGAACATTTTGAAATGCAATTATGGATCAGTGAGCACCGCCATCAGTCGCACTTCTTGTTAATATTTATCGAGTGGAGCAGCAGCCGCTGCCATCTCTTGAGAGAGGGGTGCTACAGTCATTAGGGGCAATTTTGTATGTGTGTGTATGGGCGGGGGTGTGTGTGTGTGTGTGCTCAGCTCTTCCTTTCATTCCACGGTCCACTCAGCTGCTGTAAGTGAGCTGGTACATTTCACAGGCATGAACATGTGGTGGTGCAACCTTTCACAATTGTGTGTGGAGCTGTCTTAAGTGTCTGCTTGTCTCTGTGCTCTCTGTGTGGAAGCAGCTTTGACAAGGGCATCTCAGCGTCTATAGACATGGCCGGCCGGCCGAGCCTGCTGCAAGCTGTTTGATTGAAGCATTCTGCCAGTAACGCTCCCCATTGAATAGCAGCCTTAAAGCAATAGAACCACAGTACAACAGCTACTAAACACTGAATGGCTACTCACTGTCACTTACCTACAAAAAGAAAACACACCAGAAATTGCTGCTGACATTATATTTCTTAGCTGTGGTTGGCAAGAACATGTTAAGAGATGAAGTGGAATAATTTTTCCGATCTGGACAAATTAATTCTGCTCACATTACCTGCCTTTATTTGACAAATAGCCCCCTCCCTTTCCTCCCCTCACTGTTGGCTGTGACTACAGCCTGTGAGCAAAGGATTTTTACTGCTGCTTAGGCAGTATCAGGTGACTCTCCCCATTATGACCGTTTTGATTAATGCTCCTCGATGAAGTATGCACCCCACCAATCCCACTCCCCCTCCCATTCCCTCTCTCCTCCTCTGTCTTTGCGCACTTGAAATTTCACTGAGGTAAAGCCATTAATGCTCTTCTTTGTAATAACATTAGGTCATTTAGCTGAGGTATTTGGGGTCACTAACTGCAAGAGTTGCTGTTTCTTTATAGCCGTGTTCTTACTGCTAGACTGACAAGTGCTACTCCTGCTCTAATGCTGTTGTGTTTCTCAAATCAGATGGAGACAGACTCATATCTATCAGACACATACAGAGCTCTGTCTGTTTTGAGGAGGCAGGTTAGCACAACATGGGCACAACGATGAATAAATAAACCAATATAAAAGGAAGGCTGAGGTAACAAGACAGTTCAGACCTGAGAGAGGAGGAAGCTGTATTCAGCTTTGCATCGTGGGTATAAAACTAAAACCTGCCCAGCTCTCTCTGGAGCTCTTCTCCTCTCCCTTGTCCCCTCTTTTCATCTTTTTGGACAGATAACACTTTCTTGTCTCACCCTCACTGGCCTCCCTGTGCATTTGCTAAATGCTGCTATGGAAACTAGTTGTTCAGCCAATGGGATTATCTCTTTCTCCTGGATAGAAGGCGGGAGGAGGGGAAGGGAAGTGGAGACAGACTGAAATCAAAATGGGGTTTTGTGTGTGTTTTTATGAGTGGTGATTACCTTCCCAGATGGAGAGGGTGCAGCCTCTGGACAGAGGGGGCTGGGAGGGCTGAAAGGCCAGGCCAGCGGCCATAGCATTTTCATAAGGCTCTTTAAGACCTCGATCAATAGCCACCTCTTTGACCCACCACTGCTAAATTATTCAGCAAAGAAGCCTTTTCCTCATTCTTCCCCCTTAGAGTTTTATTAGTTGTGTTTACTTTCACCGGCCTGCTTGGATCACTGGCATGCAAATTGGGTGTGTATTACTACCGATGTCATTTGGTTGCATATACTGTATATTCCAATGCTAATTTCACCTTCTGCTTCTGAGTCACGGAAATATTCAGCTATGCCTCAGACACATTTTTTTTCCTGGGACATCACAAGTGAAAATGTCTCCTCTGATGTCTTTACTAACATCTGAAGCAAATTCACCGTTCTCTGGCGTGGAGCACTACATCTTATCTTTAAAGCAGAGCAAACAGACAGCACTTTTTTTCCCCTCTTTCTTTTCCTCAGGCTTTGATGAGAATGTAAGAAAACAAATGTAGCAAAGCCAAGAAATAAGGCAGGTAAAAATCAACATTGTTAAACTTCCAGGAGTCTCAGTCTGGTTATTGTATATAAACATAATAACAAGGCCTGTTTAATTACCTGACCAGGTCTTCCTGTTAAAATGAAAACAGGCAACTTCTCCTCAGGGGGTTGCATGCTAAATTAGAGGTTGAGGGATCCTTTGAAGTCGCTCTTAGTGTGTCACAAAGAAAGTAGCTACTTTAGAATTACACATAGGTCTCCTCATACTCTTTTAGCTTTTGTTACTATCTCAGGAAATTGTATCTGAGCTAGAAATCACTCTTGGGAGTATTTTATTTAGCTGAGAATCTCTTGTCTCTGTCTGACCACCCAGAGCTGACTGGAGTAACCAGACACTAAACACATTTGCGTGGATTGGTCAAGCTTTAATTGGATTGGCCTCTGCTCTGAAAATGGACGGCTAATTTTACCCCACCTCCTTGTCCTCTCCCACTTTACATCGCCACTTCCCCCCTGTCCCTTCTTTTTCTCCCCTTCCACCCTCCACTTTCCTCCCCCCTTTTTTCTCTCTCAGCTTAAGTGGGTATCTGGCGTGCCTCGCCGCTGGTTCTCAGCTCAGCACAGTGTAATTTCCAGCTTGTCCAATGTGTGACATGCCAATAAAAAAAGAATGACGGAGAACAGGAAAGGAGGAGGAGGAGGGGCTAGAGGGTAACGCTGTGGAAGCAGAGATTTACAGTGGTATCGGGTTCACACGCTTCCACTAGAGCTCTATTTTTTTTTTTTCTTCTCGGTCTCTTTTTCTCCATTAAAGAACACATGGTGCAAATTAACTCTTGCCAGTAGAGAGAGCAAAGGGAGGAAGGAAAAAGGAAAGAAGGGCAAGGGCATCTGTCCCACACATAGAGGGAGAAAGAAAAAGACTTGAGAGGAGGAAATTTCAGGAATTGTTGAGAGGTTTGAGGAATGTCTACACTTTGTAAGTCGGAACCCACTGCTTCACACAACCCTTAAAACAACAGCAACATCCTCATGAGCTGCCGTCTCCCACAGCTCAGCAGCACCGCAGTCCTGGATAACTGTGAATGTGCTACAGCTTTACTCACCGCCGGCTTTATCTACGTTACATCTCCCAACGCTTGTTGTTCTAATGCAACTGGCTCACATATGCTCACGCTCTGATCATGAAAGGGAAGTATCACTGGACTAGCAGTGTCCAATCTCTGTTTGTGAACAAGAAAAAGCCTCTTCTTATCCAACAAAAAACAAAGAGGAAAGAGTCTTATCACTCATGTCATCAAGATTTAGACACTGGAACTACTCCATGACCAACTAGCAGGAGACTAAAAGGGCGCAGATAAAAAATATTTGGTAGATTTTTTTTTTTTTTTTTAATATCCTCTGAATCAAAATAAGCCAGAATTTCAAGACACTGACTGAGCAGAGTGTGTAGATTATTTTATTTCAGCCTAGTTTTAATTGTATTTTGGTGGAGTTCTTATTTTTAGTCTTTTAGGTATTGTCACCCAAGTCTTGATTCATAGATGATGTAAAAGAATAGGATGAAAGAGCGCATGACATTACATATGATTTACGAAACCATTTATTCACTCAGCGACCGTATTGTTGTGCAAAGCAATTTTAGTCTTGTACACCATGAACAATTAACATTCCTCGACCCACAGCAGAGCTCTGTAATTAAGGCAGAAAAACAAAAATGAAGCCGATGCGACTTGCAGCTGTATTTCCTTTTGGTCCATGTTGCGTTGTTCATTGTCGTTAGATTTAGACCTACACCCAGTGTACAGGACAAACATTCAGTAGATTTTTAGGTATTGACAAATTTAGACTGGCTTTTCCTTGTATACAGAAGGAGGATTGTGTGTTTTTCATTCGGTGCGTCACATTTCCGCCCACAGTGGCTGTGACTGGTGTTGCATATGCTTTGATGGGCAAGCCTAAATTGTGTTTGCCTGTCTGTCACCGCCAATGGATCACATGGACAGAGGGAACCACAGCTGCGAGGGCTTGGAGACGCTTCACCACACATGCACACACACTTCATTTATTCCGCGCATAGGTGTTTCTGCATTTTTGTGTCTTGCATCCTCATGAATCTGTTTTTTTTTTTTCTTCTTTTTGCCCGTGTTGTTGTGTAACCTTAAGTCTTCTGTTGTGCTTCCCCAGAAAAGATCCAGTCCAAACCACTAAATTCACCACCATTCTACTGCTGTTCTGCAGCAAATATCTCAACCCCCTCCCCTCCTCTCTCACTCTCTCCCAGCCCCATTCTCTCCTGAACATCATCTCCACTGAGATTTCACGCTACTACCAGTTGATTTTTATTGTTGCCTCGATCTTAAACAGTACACTATGAAGCAGCATAAACACTCTCCGCGATGGTAAAGACATTTCCTGGCATCAAAGGGCCGAGCTGTGCTATCCCCTCAGTAGCTGTATTCATTTCTGCTCCCGCCACGCTCAAACGCTCTTTGTTCTTCTCTTTATAGGAATGTACTTAACAGTTTGGCAGTGTTGTGTTTGTGAACAGAGCTGCCTTTGTTCCGTCAGGCAGTTAACACTTGTGTACAGAGGAGAGAGAGGAAATTCTGCGTTATTAAGCCTACTGTTAAAACAGCCTAAGCACCATCTTAATGAAATGATTAAGAAAATACAGACCTCCCCTAAGTCCCTTTTTTTGTACAGTTGTCAAATCCCATTGTCTTTTATCCAATGGGTTCTCTACGACCCGAATACAGTTGTTAGGCGAGCTGCTGCCCTGCATGGCAATCTGTGTTGGGAGCTTCATCTGACGCACTGTTTAATTCATTCTCTTAGTCAGAGCTAATTGAAATAATCGGAGCGTTTTGAATACAGTTTTTTTTTTCTATGCAGACGCAGCCGGGCTATGTATTTTATAGGAAGACGAATACAGTCAGCTATATAGACTTTCACTGCAGCATCTTGACAAGTTAACCTTGGGCTATTGAGTTTAACAGCCCATTTATAGATCGCCATAATGCCCTCTCCATTTGAGGGTGAATAACTCTTTATAGGCTCCAATCATTTGCACTTTTCATATCTTACGGCATTCTTCACCTTATTTCACGTAATTTCTCCTTTCTTCTTCCCCTTTACTGTCTGGTCTGTATGATGAATCTTGCGCTTCAAGGCATCGTGGGACGGGGAGAGGGCGCTGATTTGGCCCATTACTGATCATGGTCCAGCATGCGTCCGAATTGGTTCACACACACCAACACACACAAAAAAAGAAAGACAGAATAAGGGGTGGTGGACTCTCTCTCTCTTCGTAGCTTTGCTCTCCTCTCCAGGTGAAATGGAATGATTTAATGTGCGACCCTGTCAGAGTGGGTAATGGAGTTGGAGGATGAGCGCGAGAAGCTCCATCCGCAATTGGAGGAGTGGTGGTGGGGGGGTGGAGGAGGTACACTGGAGGTGATTGAGACCCCGTCTGTCTGGGTGTGCACCTTGTGTAGACGCTGACCTCTCGTCCTATCCTCCCTGCAGAGCTGAGATACGCACATATAAAACACAAAACACACACCTCATTTCTTGAGCGTGTGCACCGCTGTGGAACTTGTGCTTGCACTCGTCTGGCTGTCGACTCGTGACAGGACCTGTAGGGGACTCGCTGTTAACAGATGGCTGACTGTCTCTTAAAGTAGTGCGCTGGCCTGAAACGCCATCTCCAAAGATGTTTTACTGAATCATTAGAAGGCATTGAGATCGGCTGCTTTTAGGGATAATGAGACATACTGTGTGTTACTGTATATTACTGAATACTTTTTTCTTACCTCAACTGCTGAGTAGAACAGGCCTTTATTTGATGTGAACTTGATTTAGAGGCAGGCCTTTATTTCTGTGTCAGATTTTAGTATGAAGTCTCATTTTGATCCACTACTGTTTGTTCTGCGGTATCCTGTCAAAACAAAGTCAACTGTTTTAGTGACACTGACCAGGGATCCTTTATTTCTTTTGTTGGGAAACATAATTACCTTGCAAGGTTTCCATGCAAGACTTGAAATAGTGAGTCCTGTCGCATTGGGTATTACAAAATACAGTTTGAAATATTATCGGAAATTCAAATGTCCAGAGTGTAGAGGCTGCAATTTTCTGATGAAGGTAAAGTGTGTCACAACCTAGCGTTGTAAATCATCATAAAGCAGGAGCATTGTTGTGCTAGAGCGATGCAGCGTCTCACAAATCATATTCCCCAGATGTAAGGGAGCATTTGCCTGGTACCGACTTGAGCACATATTCCTTTTGTCACCATTTTAAGTCATTTCACTGACAGAGAAATGCTTATTTATTAACTTATCCAACTAAAATTATGTCAGTATCCTTCAAAATAATCATAAGCTGTTTAGATGAGTAACACTTCAGATGAGTTATCAAAACGTGTAAATACTGGGACTATATCGCTTAGTTTATTAAATTAAAACACTAAAAATGTACATTATGCTTAGCTGGTATGCACATTATAAAACAGGTACCAGGAGTTTATCCTTTATCACTTCCCTCACCTGTATTTTGGGTCTGTTTTTTATTTCTTTATACTGATCATTTTCCTACACCCACCTTTTAATAGACTGCTTTTATTACAGTACGTACCAAAACCCTGCTTCAGCATTTTTGGAGAAGCTAATTGAACACTTAGTGCAGATTAATTTAAGACTTTTTGTTTATCAAGTCACCCAAGTGAAATAAAATAATTCTGAGCTTGTCCAAGGTGTTGTGTTGCAGTAGAATTGAAGCACTAATTCAAGCAGAGAAAGATACTGAGGAAGAATATTGATTGCAGCTATTGATTACACTCATGCCGTCCTCGCTCCCCCCCCCCTCATCTCTGTCTTTGTTTGGATTGTCCTTACCTGTTAACATTTTGCATGTTATAGAAGCCCTTTCTCTGCAGCGAACACTCACATCCACTCCACCTCAGCAAAAAGCCTCAAGGCATAGATATCGGTTATCCTTAAAAGAGTATTAACAAGTCCGCTGCGGCGCGGATGGCAGTTAGAGACGCCCGTTCAAGTCAGGACACAGCAGCAACTGGCCATAATTAGGTGCAAACTGTTTGCTGCCACGCTAAAATGCCATTTAAATGCCAAATGGCAGTGAGGGTGTGTATAATATGTGGGATCTCTGGCCTGTTGCTGTAGACTCTGCTGGCTTGTTGCTGCTGCCAGAGAGAGGTTACACAGAGATAAGTGGTTGTTCTTGCGGCTTTGGCCCACACTGCCCTTGTAGCTCATCAGCTATGACTCCCCATCCAAAACCTCTCACACCCCGCCAGCTATTGTTAGCAGAGATACAATCTGATAAACAGCAGAGGGAAGGTATTTGACTAATTAATGTGCACGTGTGTAGAGATGAGCTAACAGACCCTACACTTGGCGCAATTTAGAGGAGCTTAGCTTTCGGTGTGGCCTCTGCCCAGAGACCACAGATGAAAATGAGTTTTAAGTATTGCTCGTACACAGGGATGGGAAATGTGACAACCTTATATGGTGATGGATTATACAGACGTCCGCAATCATTCCATTCAGTGAAAGTCATTCAGAGCATCATTTTCGTGTCGTCCTACTCCTTTTTCCTCTCGTCTGGTGAAAGATACGATACAGTTTCAAATAGGTAGAGAACATGCTAATGTGAACTGTAGATACAGAACAGGATATGACAAACCAAGCTGCAAATATTTTTCCAAAGCTGTCATTTCCCGCTTTTACGCTGAGATTCAAGAGAAGATTATAGGACAAATGTCAGCATTTGAAAAGTGCATTAAGGGATGTATCTTTCAAATAAGAGGAATGCTTGAATTTTTGTTTCTTTTCCATGACATTATAGTCAACTGTCAATTACAACTCTAACTTTTTTTTTTTTACATGTCTTTATTGCATAATTGGAGAAATACATCAGATGTTTCTAATTTATATAGTAGCTCTATGTACAATTCATATATTTACTATTGTCTCTGCTAAATAAACCTAAATAATAAGTTAATAAAATGACTGAACGACAGTGTGGTTTTCTTGTTTTGTTTTTTTTTGGTTAACATTCTTTGGGTATACATGTTTTTTGTCAACTTCCTCAGTGCATTAGCAGCTCTGACAGGCTCTATTTAAGAGCTTTGAATTTAGTAGGCTAACTTCTAGTTTCCCTTTTCTTTTTTGTGTGGGACAGTACACCACTACAGCTCCAAATAAGGAGTGGGTATCAGCTCTGTGAGGTTCTGCACAGACTCAGGGTGTCTGGAGCCCACCTGTCAAGCACTACCACAGCCATCTTTAGCACCAGTCTGACAAAAACCCACCAGAGCACAGCCGCATTTACTCCAGCTTGCTGATGTGCTATGCTAACATGCTATAAGAATCATATTTATTATGGTAATATGTCACGCCAAGCTTGCAGTCACTGGTAGCCTTGAATGAAAAGCAGCAGTGTTTCCACAGGGCTGGCGCAGCATCTTCTGAGCTTTATAGTCTTTAAAGTAAAGCAAGACTACACATCGCTACCAAAGACACTAATGTGTATGTGTGTGTTTGCATCAGTGTGTGTGAGCAGCGTGTGTAATCACTCCTTGCTGGCGGGCTCAGAGGGAGAGGAGGAATCAATGCAATGGGCTATGAAGAGAGGAGAGAAAGGAGAAGAGGGAGGGAGGAGGCTGATCAATATCATAGCAGCAGGGTGGGGTAATATCCACTTCATGCAGGGCCGCCACAAGCAGAGAGGATGGTGGGAGTGCAGGGGGGAGAGGGGGGGGCAGCAGAAGAACAGCAATCAGTGAGAAGAGGGAGGGGCGACGGTAAAAAGATGCAAATCTCTGTGGCGCCGGTAAACAAGAGGCTTTGTGTCAATCACTGGATGAAGTGGCACATTTAGCATTCACCTCTCTCCCTCAACCCTTCAAACGCTTCTGGGGATTGTTTGCTTGGCAGCTGCCCACGCATTGGTTCACGGCGGCGATGGGGCGTGGCTTCGCGGTGATAATGTATGGGCTGCCATGGCAATGATACCCGCTGTTTAAGAGAGTCATCAATAACCCCGCCCTGTTGTATCCTACCGACTGTTAGTCAATGTCTGCTGGATCATTCCATCACCCGCCTATCATATCGCCCTGCACACACAATCTGTTATGAGCATCCACTTCGGTACAAAGAGCCAGCTGTAAGAACACCAAATCACCAACCGACCAAGGACAGGTGGATGTCAGTCACACTACTGCAAAAGATGAAAAAGAGAGAATCTGTCAACAAAATAGGCTGAAAACTGTCTACTTGGGTGCATAAGTAGGCCAGTTGTTATGGACGATTCAGGCTTTGAATCGATTGTTTTTCTGTCTCCATGAACATAATTCAGAGGCGGCTTTCTTTCTAACGTTTTGTGCCATATTAATGTTGTAAAAACTCATGATTTGAGTCTGACTGACCTGTCAATGATTTGAAAGCACAGTGATCCTTGAGTTTTCTATGGTACTGCTGCACATGGTTACTTAATCTGATATCCTTTTTTTTTTATTTAGAAAGTGCTTTCAACAGTCTATAATAAAAGCCGCTGCTTCTTTTCAATACCAGTATCTGCTTGTCCCGCCTTACTATGTAAACATTACCAAAACAAAACATAAATCCCTCTGCAGTGCATTATAAGTCAAGCTGTGAATATTTACGATGTTTGGGCCGTGATGCATCTTTGAATTGAGAGGTTTCCGCACTTCTCTGGTATATATGTGCAGTATCAACAAACGGCAATAACAAAAAAAAAAGCAGCGCTTGCAAGACTGTCTGTGCATTATTTGTGAAATATAAAAAAATAATGTTAAATAAAATAAAGCACCACTGGTAGGCAATGACTGCAGAGATATATTCAAAAATGAATGCATTACATCAAACAAGCAGGTTGAGTTTTTGTTGAGGTCTCCAGAGGAAGTGGTAATCTAAATTTTGCGATTTAGGCATTTTTCACATCATTCAAAAACAAAAACTCAAATTAATGAAATAAATGTGATATATCCCCCAGCCCTGCACTCCAAGTATAATATATAAAGCTCAATCTTTATGCTCTGCTGTTCAGATTTGCGTGCACCCTACCAGATCTCATGCTGATGCTGATTGCATGGTATGGTGCGCCATGTCTCGTTTCTGCTTGATTTAACTTCAAAGCCGTGACTGGGCAGAGCTGAGCAGGCTTCACATGGCCGTTTAGAGCTGGGAGACAGGATGTGATGGCGGACAACTGAACTGTACACTGTAAACGGACACTTCCTCTGTGGTGGGTAGGAAGTCCCCGCCAAACCATATGGTCACACTGGGATGCACAGATCACTTTAATGCGTGTGTGCATTCCTTGGTTTTCCTCTCTGTGGGATTCCGAATGTGTTTGCACATTTATTCCTCTCCCGTTCCTGTGTATTCTATCTCGCCCCCGAACATGCTGTTACAGCTAATTACATTGACCCGGGCCTCTTATCTAACACGCTTTACAGCCATTTTTAAAGACACAGCCTGATGTGTGTATGCGTGTGACACCTCTCAAGGATGATGGCCGGGCCAAGTGAGGGGTGAAAGTGAAGCGCTAGGTGACTTACAGAGAAGAAAGCGTCGTCTCAGACACTGCACTGACCTCTCTGTCTTTTCCTTCCTTCCCTCTTTTCTTTCTCTCACTGCGGGTAAACAGTCATCCCCCGCTCCTCCCTGACAGAGTGAGCTGAGGCGAGTAATTCCCCCGTCTACAGCAAAATCCTTTACCTCCCCTACCCAGCCCTGGACGCTGCCTCACAAAGCAAATGCAGCCTGAGCGCGTGCGTGCATGTGTGTGTGTGTGGCTGTGCATGTTCAAAGTATGCCGTTTGATTTACAGGCACACACACAGATAAATGGGAGGAGAAAGCTTTGATGTGCCTGGGTTGCAGAAAGTAGAGATGTTGGTGTGTTGTTCAACCTCTTTGTCTCGCGTTCTCCCTCTCGGTGGGCGCTGCGTTCGTGTGTGTGCGTGTGCGCGATAACCAGCATGTTTGATACACTATGCTCATCATGACTCCCGTGTTTTTTCCCTCATTCCGCATTAGTGCACTGTTGTTCACTCACGTTGTCGGCGGGGACATTACAAGGGGCTGCAGTTTTCACTCACAGCGCTTAAAAAACAATTTCAAAAGCGTTAATCATTAAAGCCGTTTTTAATCATTTTTTAGTCTAGTTTTGATTCAGTAGTTCACTACAGCAGGACCTTAATCACATGCAAAAAAGATAATACATCATATCACATCATTTCGGTTTTTAGTGGGTCCTTAAAGCTTACACACAGTCTCAAATTAATTACCAGCATCTAAATTTAAAGCCTGTGTAAAAGTGTCTCGAGGTTTATATTTTCACTTGGCACAAGTAGTTTTTTCCACAGCATGGTCAAGGATACATACTGAGATGAATTTTTTATTTTTTTTGCCTCCCTAAACTCAGTGATTTTTCACATCTTACCTCACTGCTTTCACGTTTAGGTTTTTTTTTTTTAAGATCTATTAGGAACATATGAGTGTTTTTGTAATGGACACAATAGATCTTTCTTCCTTCCGCACCATATATCGTTTGGTAACTTGGATGAACAAAAGACTGAACCGGCCTTCGTTTTTGTTTATTATTAGAAAATAGGAAGTCTTCAGTTGTGACTGAACTGTGTAGGAGGAAAACATAAAAATTTAATCAATAAAACTATTGCACTTGTTTCCAGCACTTTATAAATGTCTCTTGATATCTATTTATTTTTAATAGGAGTCTTCAATATCTGAGATGCAAACAAAATTCATGACTAGTCCTAAAGTGTGCGTCATTTTACCCTTATTTTCAGTTATATGTAGTTCCATTAAACCTGTTTGAACCTGTGTGTTCTGGATACACACACCCCTGCCCTTCTATAAGCATGTTGCAATATGGCGGCTGTTACTGCCGGTCTAGACTACGAGTCATGCAGTACAGCTCCTTCATGCACTGGGCCAGCCTTGTTATTGCAGCTGTGTTGTCTACAATACATCTCTTGTTGGAGCACAGCAGGAGGCTGCTCAAAGCTTCTGGCTTGCGTGTGTGTGTATGTGTGTGCGCGCATGTGTTACAATCACATTGAAACCATTGGAACGTTCCTCCCCAGCAGTCAAGACTGCAAGAACTGTTGTGATTTTGTGAGCTGTAACTGTATTTGGTGAAAAGGCCTGTAACTTCTTTAAACCCTTTGTTAACACACATCTGATAGCCGACTGCGTTTGCATCTACGCTGATATATTGTTACGCACATGGGTAGGTAATTTGCATGTGATTATTTGCATATTGTACAAAGCAAGTGCGCCTGACAGACCACCCACTGCTCGACTAGTGGGGCATCTGGCTGATACACAGCGTACATGATGTATTACTGATAGGGCCAGTGTCATCACTAGAGACTGACAGACAGGCAAGGTCACCTTCAGACGCAGAGATAGGAGGCAGAGAGACAGAGAGATGGATATCTTCAGAGGCAGTGGCCAGATAAAACAATACAATCACAACTGGCTGAGCCCTTCATGGCTGTCTGCGATGCTGTCTGTCCGGTTTCACACACGCAGCGTTAAGATCTGTTTTTGCATGCTTGTCCTCTTATTCTCCGCTTCCCACTCTATCGCTTATTTGGCTTCACTCTCCTGCTGCGCCTCTTCTCTCGCTCTCTGTCTTGTGTGAGTGTGCATTTGCATGTTTGTAACACACAACAAAGCTCACGGCCACACACTGTATGTGCGCAGTGTATCAGCATGAGTCGTCCATACAGGAAGCTCTCTCGCTTTGTGTACCTACACACATACACAAACTACCCACAGACGAGGTTCACGGTTGTAGCGTTTCACTCGCATTGGGGACTTGAAATAGATGTGTGCGAACTGTAAAATATACTTAGGAACGTGGTCGGAAAATAGAAAACACGCTCACAAAATTCAGCTCAAAATGGTGATAGCATCACAACAATCACAATGATCCAGTCACTGCAGAGACACAGTTTTGTCACTTGGGAAAAAATCCTGTGATTTAGTCATCGGCACAAAGGACCGCACAGTAGTTTTCTTAAATTTCCTTTGCTCTTTGTCATTCACAGCTTCTTCCTTGTAAACACATCAGAATAACGGATGGGAGACTGTCCTCTGCATTGAGAGAAAACAACAACTCAGCACAACTTAAAACATAAAAAAATGTGTTCCTTTGTTCACTCATTTATTAGCACAGCAGACTCGCACAAACACACATTACAAAATACTTCTTCTCTATCTCTGTAACAGGTGTAAGGAAGACACACAGAACAATAACTAAAACTTAAGCTGTTTACATCATGTTACAGGAATAAAATCCACATTCAGTATTATTATGAAATATTAGTTTAGCCAAGATATTAGCAATACAAATATTTCACTCTAAAAATAGACTTGATGCTCCAAAATGGTGCTTATAATCTTTTTAGATGTCACCTTTCCTTCAAAAACAGGCTTTGTTTTTTTCATTGTTTATCCCCAGGACAAAATTAAGTTAATATGACTTGTAGTGTTAATACACTTAAACGGTTGTTGATACAGTTTGAAGGTTAGGGTTTTTGTAGTAGCAGCACTTTGCTCATAAATGTCTCAATATCTTTTATCAAAGAGACACATTAGCATTATGGTTCTTCTTCTTATCATTATTATTATAATTTCACTTCTATAGTTCTTAAAACACTTGCATTTTTCCATTTAGGAGCTTCTTGGGGGGTGAAAAGCCAGCATCAAGCCCTCAGAGACACTGTTCTGTTTGCCCGACAGCTGCTGTTACATAGTGAACATCTCCAAAATATCCTCTGTTCTTTTTTTACCAACCCTCCATCATCCCTCCCAAATCACATATTGCATCAGTCTTTGAAGTAACACATATGCACCACCTTTTGTGACTCCCCACAGCGCTGTCGTACACACAGACTGTACACATGAACCTTCCCCCGGCGTCTCGCACACACACACATCCTGCCCTTGGCCAAACATTATTATAGTATTTGCATTCCACATGTATTACTTAACCTACATTTTAGCCTGAATGTTAAATGTACTTGTGTGTGGATGTGTGTGTTTGAATTAAACCAAGAGGGAGATCGATTAGCATTGGCTTAAGCGAGCCCTCTCATTTCCTGTCTTCCATTACAGTGCTCAATCAGCCCACAGTTCCTTCCCTGCCATGCCCTGCTCAGGAGGCTGCCACTTGTAGTCGTACACATATATACACACACAGGGTCCGGATTAACTGCCTGGGCCCACGTCCAATATGACAACTCCACACACACACACACACACACACAGAGGCTGATATTCATATCCTTTCTGCACGCCCCTCTCCCTTTTCCTCCACAGCAGTAGTCCAGCCAGTATTAGAAAGATGTCTCATTAGCTCACCAGGCTATGCTAACAAGGCAAAGCTAGCACAATGGATCGCATGCAAGTGGCCTTCCAAAGTAAACACCAGGCCATTTAAACACTGCACAACACAAAGGAAACCTCTATCGCTCAGAAATGTAAGCAGCATTCCTTGGTCTTTTTCTGCATGTCTGTGTCTATTTAGAATCCTGACTCATGGGTATTACCTTGAGACCAGACAAGTCTCTGCTCTCAAGAGAACATCCCCAGCTATACGCAAACACACGCATACACATACACGACGGCAAACACACGGACACACACAGGAAGCCAGGTATCAAAGGGAGACAGCTTTGAAGCAGCTAAATGAAAGGCTGAAGGCAGAAATGACAATGTTTTCTGGCAGGCTATAACTGTATGTCTGGCTGAGAGGGAGAGCTTGGGAAATAAAGTCAGTATTATGATCTGAACACCCAGATATGAGCTCTCCTAACCGCCTCCATCTGTCCCTCGCACAGCCTGCGTTTGAAGTCTCACTTGGATCTGCATTCTAGTCTATATATCCTGCTATTGCTGCAAGGATTTCTGACTGTGTTCTTGGGAAAAAAAAAAAAAAAGAAGAGTGTGTGTGTGTTTAGTGTGCAGTCTAAATCGCTGAACACAACTTGTCATGTCCCTTGTGCTCCATGTCTGTGTTGTGCAGATAATGACCATCATTAGTGAATGTATTCTTTATTTCCTCTCTCTCTTTTAGCTTCTCACAGCCCTGTTTTCTGCACCATCACTTAACTCGTCTAAAATGTCTTGGCTAAAACCTCCGTGCAGCAGAAGTGTGTTGGAGGCAAAGACAAATATTTAAGTTGGACTACGCCTGGCTGTTTTATGGAGCGAACAGCCAGGGCTAGTGTTATCCATTCTCACCGCCCCTCTCTGTCTAGATAGAGGGCAATGTGGTCAACATCATGCATTTTCCTATTATATCTGCCATTAATTTAACTCTCTCCCACTGGGACACTTCTGAAATAAAGAAGAGGGGAAACAAAGACTGGTGTGTTAAGCCCTGTGTTTTATCAGCACAGAGTGAAGCACATTGTTGGATGTGGCGGTCATGTGTGGCACTTGTGATTCTCCAGTGTGTAAAGTGTGTCTGTGGTTGGCAGTGTGATCCGCGAGCAGTGGTACTCGGCCCTCCAGTCTTAATTAGTATCATCTGTGAGCTCCACGTGACTCCATCCCTCTCCTCTTTTTCTTTCTTTCTTTCTCCGGTTCTGTTAGAAATTGCACTATCTTCTACTGGCATAATGATGATGACCAAAAGTATTAACAAGTATGTAACAAAGTAGAAAATTAGCATTTTTCCAAGGATACCTGAATGTCAAACTACACTCAGCAAATTTCATAGTATGCCATTTATGTTACAGGACTTCATCCCACAATGCATTACATCATCTTCACCTTCTTTTTCATTAGTTGTATTATCCTCACCTATTTTTCTGCTCTGTGGGTCACAATTCTTTACTTCCATGTATTAAATAGGGATGCACACCTCAGGAAAATTGGACAATAAATAGTATCCTGTTTCAGTTTGAAGTAAATTACTAGAAATGCACGGTAGCATCCAACTGCAGTGTAGATGAACAATTTGGTAACTTTGGTAACAATTTCATTAATCCCCAACAGGGAAACTCTACCATTTACCACCAGTTTGACTTGTATAAACCACAAACAATACACTAACAGACAATACAGATATTAAAACAATGCTGCACAAAGCCATAATGATAAAGCCATAAAAATTAACAAATGAAAGGTACTGTGAATCTACCACATTTACAAAGTGTTCATTAAAATCATCTAACTGCTGCTGGGACAAAACCCCAACTGAGTCATTCAGTACAAACTGAGGCATTACCAGCTACTAAATGAGTTAGACGAGCTTCTAAATGACTTTTCCCTTCCCTGTGTCCTCAGTCTCCTATGTAGCCAATAATTTCACATTGATTTCTTTGTGTAAAAAAAAAAGAAATAAAACTTAAACTTTCGGTAAACTAATTTGTTTTATTGTTTTAATGGTTTGTGTTCTGTGACTATGGAGTACACTGACTGAGTTAAATTTCGCGTGTAACAAACTGCTTTATGCGACCTCGGGTAGTATCATGTGGTGTAGCTTATACATAGTTTCCAGTATGATTCCAAATAGAGTGTCTATTGTAGCCGCGGTACTAAAGTGTCTTTTGCCCGAATGATAAGAGGACCTGTTAACACCGTGGTTGTCAGTTGACACAATGACACGACAAGTGAATCAGTTAAAGTGATTTATGTTCTTGATTCCTTGAAAGGGTGTCTTAAATTTAAGGCAGGCGTAGGCGTCCACGTTCAAAGGCACATACGCGTCCAACACACACAGAGCAACAAGAGCAAATCTGCCCACTTTGAAACAGCTAATGCTCATCCAATCCAATATGGAGCCGGGCTGACAGATGGGCCCAGTGTGTTCAAAGCAGAGGGCGCCGATTTAATATCCAAACAGGTCAAGCCAAAGAGAGGCAGAGAGAGAGACACCCCTGTGTAGGCACGGTGCAAAGGTCCTGCCAGCACCACCACCACAGCTGGGACTCACCTCACCCCTCCCTCCTCTTCTCCCTCTGCCTCCCACACTCTGTCCATTTGTTCTTGTTACCGGGCGGTGAAGCAGGCTGCATCTCACAAACATTGTAATCAGCATTTGTTTAGAGTTATTATTTCTGCCTTGGAGAAATAGGCTTGAGGGGCAGGTTATCCTTCCTTTCCCAAAGTCGCCAAGTACTCACGGTGAAACCCATAAGGAGTGGGGGATTGCAGAGTGGAATCCTGCTGTTGCTGGCTCTGACAGCCTGATTTAGAGGTGCTTTCTCTTACCTCTGACACAGAGTCCCAGCCTGCCCCGTTCGACTGCAGGGTTGGGAGAAGAATAGCTGTGCTTATCCAGAAAGCCTGTTATTTGTGTGTGTGTATGTGTGTGCACGTGCAAGTGAGAAAGAGTGCATTGGCTTGTATGTGCGTGTTTGCTCACACAGCATGCTGGCATTTCTTTTTAACAACCTCCTTTGTCAGTCACTGAGATGTCGAAGATTGCGTGAGCACAGCAGATCTCTTGTACCTCGCCAGTGTATGCACACACATACACATATACACACACACACACACACACACACACACACACATATACAGTTTTGTGTGTGCTGTCGGCCAGATGGAAGTGCTTATTGAGTGCTGGTGTGCTGGCAGATCTCTCTGTCTCAGAGTGAGCAGGAGAAAATAAGGAAAAGAAAGAAGGAAAATGAGAAAGAGAGAAAGCGAAGTGGAAAACCCTTCCAATCAGATCCATCATCTTTGTGTGTGTGTTTATGCGAGTGTATGTGTGATCTTCCCAGCCAGCTCTTCCTGCCTCCCCTCTCTAATCTTATCATGTCGGAGCAGCAGATTAGTCCTCCCAGATCTCATCTCTGCCTCCAAATGCCACAATCAGCCTTTTGTTCTTTGCTTGTGCTTACTCTCCCCTTGCGGCAGCTGAGGTGAACACTCCCCAAATCCGCCCTCTGTGCCATTTTGAGCCTCCGCCTGTCAATGTCACACCGCTACCAGCCCTGAGCTCCCATACACAAACCTCCCCTACCTCTGGGGTCTTAGCTAACTAAGCTGTTAGCTCTGCTGCCTGCTAGCCTAGCTGAACTGCTTGACATTCCTTGCTAACACTGAGCTGCTGCTGCTGCTGCTGCTCTTGTCTGCTTGACCTCCCCCTCCTGCCTCCCTCCCTCTCTCCTTCCTCTCCCCCCTCTTCCACTCTTGCTGTCTCCTTTGTCTGTGTGTTTGGAATCTGTCTTTCCTTCCTTACTTCTGGCCACCACCTCCAGAAGGAAGTCATAGATCCTGGCTGCTGATGTCACTGCTGGGGGGTGGATGGAGGGGAGGAGGGTCACTAACAGGGTTAGCAGAGGAAGAAGAGAGTGTTTGAAAAGCAGGGAAAATAAACAGAGGTTTCCTGTTAACGAGGTGCACTGGGGGCCTGTCGTGTGGGAGCAGGAGGGTCTGGTTTTGTTTAAAGCAAGGCTCTAGTGTTACAGTGTGAGGAGGAGGAGGACTAGGGCATTAGGTTTGAGGGTTACAGGTTGTAACAACGTTTCTTAGTTTTGTCACAGCTCTGCCTGGCTGCAAGGCATCAAACATATTGTAAAAGCCCCAGTGAACAGATGTGGAAGAAAGCTGGGGCTCATTCTTGACCAAATGAACAACCTTTGAGAGTGGAAGGAGGCATTAGCCATGTAATTTGTTTTGCACTAAAAAGCGCTCTGTTGATTACACAGTCCTGAGCCTGAAAACACAGAAATAATCCCACACTCAGCCCATCTTTTAGTGTACACATCTACACATTTGCTGCCTCACATAAAGTTTCTTTTCAAAGTGAAAGTCTGCCCTCTGTATTTCCCTCTTTTCACCCGGCCTTTGTAGCGGTGTGGTCGAACACCGGGGCCCCAGCTCCAAAGTCGACTGCACACACACGCAGCTACACAAAGAAATCTGCACAGCCTTTATGATCCAAGAGGCCAGCCACCTTCAGCGAGTCGGAGGGAGAATTAACCCACTCACACAATGCCCAGACTGTCTTGGCCATTTTTAGAACAATAATGAATGCCTATATTTTTCTTTAGTTATTTCTGGTACATTTGGATTCATCCTGCACTTTGGTAGAACTCTGTTTACTCAAATAATTTCAAGTATAAATCAGAGGAGCTTATTTGCACTTTTTACGCCACTATTTTTTCTGACAGTTTTCATTACCTGTTGATAACAACAACTGTAACATTTGATATAACAGTGCTTTTAGATAAAACACAATGTTAATGATTAAATCAGTGGTTTCCAGCTTTTTTAGCCTCTGACATCTTGCAGAAAGGAGTGTGTAGTTGGCTCACATTTTAGATGTCTGAGTTGTTAACAACTCCACCAAACAGATTTTCCCCCCTCTTCTAAAATTCTCATATGGTTTCATTTCAATAAATAGTCAAATCTCTCAATAACTCACACAAAAATCAAAGCTTAAGTAAAACTGAAAACAGATGAGTTTATCAGGATTTTGTTTTTCCTTCTTTCCTCCCATTAGTCATGTGACAAGTGGACAGATTTATCTGGTGTCTCTGTTTACAAAAGCTGCAATAGTTCAATCGAGCTACACTTCCAGAAACATGCTGTTCTAACACTGATGCTCCAATATTAATAATCTTACAAGGTCATATATAATAATATACTCGAACAGGAGGAGAAAACCAGGATTTTTACTGCAATACCTCACCTACATTCTGCTGTTAACACTATGGGTCTTCAGATTTTTTTTTTACAAATCTTACGTACTTTAATAAGATGACTTGGAAAACAAAGTGCTGGTTAGCTCATGTTTTCAACGTATACAATAAAATGTTAAATGTATATTAGTTTATTTACATGTATACAACAGACTTATACATCTTCCACTAGAAAGAACCTGTAAAGTGAGTATTGTAATGTGCAAACAGGGTTTTGAAGTAGATCTGGTAGCTCACAGACAAACATTCCTTTTGAGTACAACCCATTCTCTCATTAATTAATTTCACATTTTGACCCCAGACTGTTGGAAACTACAGCCATCCAGCATTTTTGACTCAATTTTTCTTAATTAGTGACTCAAACTCAGTAAGGTTTTTCTACTTTTATTCTGAAGGCATTTTACTTGTAGGCCAGTGTATTTATTTGAGGATTTTTCATGTAGGACTTTTACATTTAAGCCGTTGTTTATGTTGCTGTATTTATACTTTTACATTAGTAAGGATCTAAATGCCTATTCCACCACAGATTCTGTGAGAAGTCTACTTAAACACCTTTAAACATTTCCCAGCACCGCCTGTTGAGGTACTATAATCCAATCCCAGTCTGAGTGTGCCAAAGAATGCCACAGCCACTGGAGGGAGGGCAGCCACTATTGTCCTCGGCCCCAAAGCATGACTTTCAGATTTATATCTCTTCAATGAATAGAGGGGGAGCCTTGTACCCTTGGGGGTTTCAGTAAAGCGAGAGGAGGATAGTTGTAATTTTAAGTCTAAGGAAATGAGAAGGGTTTGCTCCTCCTACCTTAATTCAACCCTTTCACCCTCTTCATATTTTCTTCTCTATCTCCTTTGCTCTGCTCTCTTGTGCTCTCCCACTTTTTTTTTTTTTTTTCTCCCAGTTTCATTTCTTTCTCTCAGTAGTGGGTTAGTAAGTCTTTTGGCCTCTCCACAGTGAGCAGCATTCCCAGGGTTTAGGGCCCAGGAGGAGGGAGGGCAGGGCCATGTTTAGCCTCTGGCAGGACAGACAAAGATGGCTGACATTGTGCGAGGCTCAGCTCAGCTCTCTACAGGCAGCGTGGAATGTCTCTAATCAATTCAGCATTGTGGTTCTCTCTTATATGTCCTCTCTCTGTTATTTTCTATGGCGGGGCAGAGCACAATCCAGACAATACAACTACTAGTTCACGTGGAGAGTCTGAGCTGTCTATCATCCCCCTTCATTTTCTCCTTGTGTTATCTACTCATTTTTCCACCCCGCATGTTTATAGAATTGTGATAATTGAAAGCTATGTTTCACTCCCACTACATGCTCCATATGTTGCACTCTCAGTCTTTTC
>JAPTYQ010000028.1:34208538-34219303 GCA_029814465.1 Ostorhinchus cyanosoma | reverse complement strand
TCCTTTCCTTTCCTTTCCTTTCCTTTCCTTTCCTTTCCTTTCCTTTCCTTTCCTTTCCTTTCCTTTCCTTTTTTTTTAAAGTTTGTCCCAAATTTGATCTTAAATGGAAGCAAGATATATTTAAATAATAACCATTTAAAATTTTATAAGAAATAGGCCTTTCCTTGTGGTCATTTCATGCTAATACTACCATATCTTCATTAAAGCACATGTCCTATACTGTAATATGTATAATGTGGAGAAAAAAGGAGTACAACATGAGAGTCTGACTATATTTAACAGCACTGATTTTAGTCTTAAATTATCTAGGGTTTGACACAAAATAGATTTTTTTTTTCAAACATAGCACATATAAAGTCTAACAGAGAAATGAACTCCATTTATTGTATCTCCACTGTCTTTGAGGAGCTGTACTTTGCTGCCTTCGCTCAGCAAGGAGGCGAGTATTTGGTCTGTGTGGTTGAGGGTCATTTGCCATGGTAACGGTAGCCAGGTCAGAAGGTGATTGGCTTGACTGAGGAGGGCGCTGGCGGCTGTTTGTTGATTCTCTGATATGGGTGACCTACCCCTGACCTCAACACAAATCAATACTGCCTCCTTAAACTTTCATTTGTCCTCGTTTGCTCGCTCTAACCCCTGATTGGGAGCAATCAGTGTAGGGTTTTTGGATATGAAAACATATTTTTCGTCTAAATTGCAGTTGTATTATTATTTCCAGTACGTTATTGAACAGTGCAGATTTATTGTATGTCCTCAAATAAATTTAGTCTGTGAACTGTGACCTTTCTATTGAAAAAAGTGAAAATGAGGTTGGTAAATTTCCAGTCACGGAATGATTTCAGAGAATTGTCTTTGTGTTGTGTTTTTAGAGAAGCTGTGTGGTGCAGGGAGTCCCTCCAACGCAGGAAAGCCTTTGAGAAGCTCCTTCCTGTCTCTTTACCACCTCTTCATTGCACTTTTGTTTCTTCTCCCCCTCATTCTCACTTTCACTACCCGTAATCCCCACTGTGGCCTACGAGGTTATGGTGTTCCTCTGCAGTACAGCACAGTTTGTGTGGGCACATTCAAAAAAGAAAAAACTGTATTTCTCCATTCTGGGGTCACCCTTTCCACTCCCCCACAGAGGGAATCACCTCATCAAAAGCCATGTGATTCATTTAGTCAGTAGTTTCACTGAAATGCACTAGTCTTCCCTGTGCTGTCACTGTAGTTACCAAAACTGACAGTGTTATACCTCAGAACACCCAGATTATCTTGCATCAGATGCAGGTTTCAGTACGTTATTGCCATATCGACACTTAAGGCACACATTTTCCTCAGTTCATCTTAGAACTGACTTTTTAACATTTGCTGAGCAGTACCATACAGCAAGATTTATTCACATCAGTTTCAGTAACAACAAGCAGACTTGTTTTTATGCTGTGAAAAGGAAAACTTTCTGAAGCTTTCACATCAACTGCTAAATAAAATATATAATTTTTTATTCTTGTAGGTAGAAATGTTATCTTTGGGTCCATGCGGTCTAGTCTTTAAATGAGTGATATTTAGCTTTTTTAAATGGAATTAGACATTTTAAAAGGTTTCCCTGTGGTCTTCATAAACTGTAATTGCTCTGCTTGGATCTGAATTCTTCATTATTTCAACTCTACAGGTCCATTTTCAACCCTATTTCTGAGTAATGACACGAGAAAGGTGGGTTTTAGCGCTGGCCCTTTAAATGCAAATGAGCCACTTCACACCCCATCCCCTCCAGGTTGTTGACCTTGCTGCTCTGTCCCATTCAACCACTTGTGTTTGTTAATAAAACCAATCATTTTAGGTAATCAGCTCGAAGTTTGGACATATTTTCAGTTTTTACTACAACTGCTGCTGCTGACAAACAATTGTGGCGCACTTCATCAGAATTGACCTTATATGTGCAAATGTCATGACTTAGGTAGTTATAAAATGTAGCAAATTAAGCAGGAATTGAAAGGAGTTGTAGAAATCCACTCGATTTTTGCCAGAATGAAAATAAAAATAGCTTTACAGCACCTGGAGGGTTCAAATTCAAACTTTATGAACTATTAGGGTCCAAATACACAAATAAATGTAAAAGTGGGTTCAGCAAAATATGACCCCTTTAAGTGTTGGTATGGGTTGACCTGTTTAAATAATAAACTCATATTTTGGTCTAAATTGCCCTTAAGTCTGAATATGAATGTAAATGGGTGTTGAACTGGTTACATGTCCAGGGTGTTCCCAACTTTCACCCACTGTCAACAAGAATTGTCTCCAGCCACATTTTGACCTTTCACAGTGTCAAATGTTTATGGAAAATGGTTATTAGGCATGTTCTGAGTGTAGAGACATTTTTAAAAATACACAGTTTGAGGCCTTCAGAGCGGAAATTGTGAGGAAAGAACAAAACAAAACTGAACACCAAAATTAGAAATTGACAGTAATCCTGCCGCCCTCTCATCTCTGTCCAAATCAACAGACTAAATTTAAAAATAGTTGACCTGCTCTTTCAGGAAACGGAACTCACTCTTCTAAGCTTCTGGAGTACAGCTGTACAGTCGTGTCTAATTATCTGACATCGTCATAGCAGCTACTTGTCTCAAAATGATTGTTGTGGCACAATTTTTCCAGCCTGAAAACACACCCAATAGTGGATGCAGAAGTTGTTTTCTCTTAGACTACTTAACATACAATATGCTGAAAGGTAATAGAATATTTGCTTAGTGATGCCAAAAACTATTGGACACTGAAGCTTTAAAGGCTTTGCTAAACCCACATTTATTAGTCTTTGGTTCATTTATTTGTGTACTTGGACCAAAATAGTTCATAAAGGTTGAATATGAACCCTCCAGCTGCTGCAAAGCTATCTTTATATTCATTTTGGCAAAAATTGATTGGATTTCTACAAACTGTTTTAATTCCTGCTTAATTTGCTTCGTCTGTAACAGAGTACGACATAATTGTCAGCATCAGCGGTTATATTAAAAACTGAAAATATGTCCAAACTTCGAGCCAGTCACCTCAAATGTTCCATTGTTGGTTGTATTAACAAACACAAGTGGTTGAACGGGACAGAGCAGCATAGTCAACAACCTGGAGGGGGCGGGGCATGAAGTGGCTTGTGCATTTAAAGGGCTCAGAAATAGGGTTGAAGATGGACCTGTGTTAAGCTTCGCGTCCAGATTTAAACGGTATTCTAGATCGCAAAAGTTGAGGTTTTTAAAAATGCTTTCCAAGGTAAAGAAAAGTCTCCTCATGGACACAGGAAACGGAGAGACTGGAAAACGATGGTGTCACACCCGATTTTGCACACGTCTGTTATTTCTTTCCCTAATATACGTACATCTGAAACATCAAATTCAGGTGTAGAAATCTGTGTATGACCTGCAGTAGATCAATATCAGTACAGAATACATTTAGGAGACGCACCAGACCAGACTGGGCCGGCGTTGTGGACAAATCCCCAAAGACTAACAACAACCCTGAGTCAACACATAAGGAAACTCAAGTTTATAACTTAAATTATACACCACAGTGTTTGCAGTTTTACATCCCACAGAAACAATGCTCATTATTTCATAATACAAAGGTCATGATTTTTTAATATCTGTTTAGAAAAATATCCGGGATAGTTTGAACAGGGAAGTAAATCACAGTTGTATGTAAAGTTGCACTTTTTGTCAGATAAGCTGAATTAACTCTTTAAGAGAACTGTTTTACAGCCACCATCCACCTCAGTCAGTCAGTCAACCAATCAACCAATCAATCAGTCAATTAATCAATCAATCAATCAAATTTTATTTATATAGCGCCAAATCATAACAAAAGTTATCTCATGACACTTTACATGTAGAGATGGGCGAAAACCAGACTCTCAAGCCCACAGAAACCCAACAGAATCTTCCAGGAGCAAACACCAGTACATCTTTTAACTTCCGTGCTTGTATTCCTGTCTGCTTCTCCAATCTGTCATCTATTATTGACCGTAGTCAATACACTTACTGTTGAGAAATGCCTCATTCAGCCCTGCTTGGAAAAATATAAGATAACCCATTAAGGCATGATACCAGCATTGTGAAATATAGGAATAGTAAAAGTAGATAAAGATAAATATTATCATCAAAGGGTGGAAAATACAACAATGCTGCCAAAATGCCGTGGCATAGAAGGTCATTAGAATCAGACCAAAGATCCAGAGGCCATGATTAATGAATGTCTGGCAGGTTTTTTTTTCTAGCTTTTTAACTGAATTTCCTCAAGTGAACAAACCGCAGACATATGTTTAAGCAGCAAATTCCTACAGATTAAACAAGACAGTAAATTATTCACTAACTGTTCTGAGGGCTATTTAGTTGGTTTTCTTGTTGCTGATGCTCACAAACAAAAACAAAACTGTTCCAAACTGAAGTTCCCTGACAAAACAGGACTTCTGCCAAATCCCATGACACACACAATTGCAACACACTTAATCAATATAGACTAAAACTCTGAGCTACCAGCCCTCAAAGAAGTGTAAAATCACATGGTATCTGATTTTTGTCTCAGAAAGTTGGGTCCACTTCTGTTCCATCTATGGTATATCGTTTTCTGTTTGTGCACAGTTGCTTTCCTCCGAACATTTAGACAGGTTTTGAGTTCTTTTTTGTTGAACCTCGTGTCACGTTGGTACAGGGATTTTCTGTGATACGATTAGCCATGGTGGCTACCTCTCTATAAGGCTTTTATTGATTTCTTTGAACCAAAACCTGGTGAATTTTCAGACTGTCACTTGCTTGAGCCTTGATACATTACTTTGAACTACTATTCTAAAGATATTCTCAAAATATTTTTTTTTCTTCTGTTTTCTTATCAGCAGAGTAATTCATTTGTGAATCCTACTCTGTTGATCTGGTTTTTATATTCACCACAAAGTTACACAGAACTCTAAATGTCAATTCACTCGAATCTTCGACTACCACCTCTAGCCGGTTTATAACCTTGCAGAATACTTGTGTGTATATTTTGGTGTGTGTGAGTTACAGTGCATTACATTTGGCTGTTGGGAGGGCTGTGGCGTGGTCAGGGCTGCATGAAGCAGCAGCACAGGAAACGCGTCAAAGCGCTGAGAGCTAACTGGAACCAGATGTCTGAGGCTACCAGCCTGGGGATTCTCACCGCGGAACAAGAGCGTCAGCAGGGGAAGTTTGCTTCTCCCTGACTGTCTTTGCTGTCTCTCGCTGTCTGTATCTCTAAATCTCTTGTATTCAGGTTGTTTTCTTTTTGTATGTGTGTCTGTCAGAACTACCTCACGGATCAGTAGTTTGTGTTTAACATGGCTAAAAGACACCACAGCATGGGATAAATAGAAATATCATAAAAGGGGGAAATTGCTTAAGTTTAGATTAAATTTTTTGAATATCTTGTGTAAAAGAGCAGATTTTAATCTCTAAATGAACAAAAAAACTGGACCAATGTCCCTGTATCTCACCAGCGTCTACTATCAAGCATCAATAACAACCTGCATTTGTGAGGATGTCAGGTTCTGCTGCTGATGTTGATGCAGGAGCTCAATCTCCAAATAGAAGTGGGTGGTATTTTCACTGGAGGAGAACTCAAATAATTAAATGAAAGTCCATATATGACTTCTTGCCATTGCTCAATAGTAACTATATTGATATTTGTAACCATTTCCATGTTGTTGGCCATCAAAATATGCAAAAATGAAAAAATCTAAATGTCTCCAAACTGTGAAAAAAATTTGTAGACATTGTGCCACAGAAGCTACATCTAAAATTTGAAATAAATCCAACCTGTAATTTCATCAGAGAAAATGTTTGAAGAAATTGCTAATGAAGACAACGACGGTGACAATAACCACTTTTACACAGAGATCCTGTAAAAAAGGCGAGATGGTATCCCACCTTTTTTTCCACCATTGACCGATTTCCACAACCAAGTCAAAGGAGTAACAGGGGTGAGACAGGCTGGACTTTTACACAGCGAACCTACATTCTGGAATCAAAGGGGCGGTGACACAGCGCAGCGTATAGTGTGGCGTTTCTCGAGCATAGCTTCATAATGAACCTCTCCAGAGTCGGCCTGTATTTCACCCTTCCACAAATGTTAGCATGGATGGAGTCCTCTGTACGAAGTGACAACAGCTCACAGATCTCGGTATCTCCCTAGTTCGACATCTTTCTGGTCGCATTACATTTGTTTACTGTACACAGCCTGTGCTAATTTTTAAATCCCCTTGCATAGGGGTCGCTCACGCAGTAAGTCATCAAAACACCACACCTTGGTTGTGAAACAAAGAGGTGTTCCTTTTACATGGCGTTCTGGAATCCTGATCCCACCTTTATCATGGCTCTGTTACTACCTCCAGAGGCGTTACAGAACCACAATAAAGGTGGGACTAAGTGATCCTGCCATTTTGTTTACACAGATGCCGTTCCGGAATGAAGGTGAAATATTCCTGGAACAGAAGTGCTGTGTAAAAGGGGCAGTAGATGAGGCCAGACACAGCGCCTTCACAGTAGCTTATGGCCAATCGGCCGGTGAGCTAAAAATTACACAAGCAGTAATATTCCCTGTAAGAGTCAGTATGTTGTAGTTGGTTTTGGTCAAATGCAACACAACAGCTCATCTCATACAATTTTACTAATAAAACCAGGCGTACTCTACCCCATCCCTCGCTGAAGCTCTCTATAGTAGGAGATGGAGTTGGCCTGCTTTCTGTGCCTGGGAGCATTGCCTGCCCTCCTCCGCTTCACTGCCCCCTGACTTTCTCTCACATATACAGTACAGACACACACAGACACGCACATTTCACCGCGCACGCACACACACACACGGTCAGACACTCACTTAACTTATCCACTCATGCACAGCAATCATACATGGCACGTGCACACATGAGGACCCATGCACCGCTGATGCTGTATGTGCATGACTCCAGCTGAGCCTCCAGTCGACTCAGACGTTGAAGTCGAGCCTCGGTCTCACCCCGGTCTCTGTGCCATCGGTAGATGTGTTAACAGGGCTCGCTCGGTGACGGCAGATAAAAAAAAACAAACAAAAAACACACCCACAGCCACCTGCGGAGATAACTGTCTGTAATAGCAACCTCTGACTGATTGACAATATGTGTGGATTTTGAAAGGAAATCAGGACGATAATTACAAAGGAACTTATCAGACATCTCATTTGTACCTCAAATGTTTGTGGTTTTTTTTTTTTTTTTTATTTGGCTGGTCACATTATTTTTTTAAATCTCAAAATCTGACTCCTCCATGACCTGTGGGTCACATAGAACATGTTGTAGCTCTATTCAGCCATTTCTTTAGATGCTTTCAAACACTTAACTATAGATAGATGAGATGCATCCCCTCCAGTGTCAGCCCTAATACGTATGAGGTCTGGCTCCATTGCCCCCGTCCACCATGTCCATATTCACTGAGTGACTCCCACTGGTGCAGAATTATAATGAATTTCCTTCTAGTATAGGTATAAGAAAATACCTTTATACTTGTGCATCATGGTTGCATCATTTTACCATCTGTCAAGTCTCAAAAAACTATACATTGTTGTTTAGTTTATCAATAAAGATTTGTGCATGACTTGATGATGATACAGACTGTTTAGCTCTAGTGCTCTAAAATGTATTTAATGTGCATTTTGAAGTTTTACGTTGGAAAATTTTTTATGGAAATGGCAAAATTGGAGTTTGCTTTTCCACTTGTTTTGGCTGATTTTTCCCTTTTTCCACTAAACCGTAAATGCACATAAGAAGGAATAGAAACACTTTTTTTGGAAATAAATTCTGATGTAGCAAAGAATTAAGTCATGTGATTGATCAGCTGACTGCTAGCTGTTTGTTGCATTTTCTCATATATTGCATAAAACTGCCCTCTACGGGTCCTCTTCCTCCCGCCGTCCAAAGACATGCAGCTTAATGGGTTAATTCATCACTCTAAACTGTCTGTAGGTGTGACTCTGAGAATGAATGGTTGTTGGTCTGTATATGTCAGGCATGTGATGAACTGGCAACACATCCAGGGTATACCCTACCTTGGCCTGTTGGTAACGGGACAGACTCTAGCAGTCCTGCGACCCTCTCAGGGACTAAGCAGTTTGGAAAATGAATGAGTGAAAGACAAAAACACAAAATAATTCCTTACTTATGATATCATTGTACATCATCATATATTGAATCATAACGCCTGATAGATGCATGTTAGGGCTGGGCAATATGGAAAAAAATCATATCACTGTAATTTTTTTCATATCAGACGATATTTTTATGTATCACTATATAAATCAAATCACTATTTTTGTCAAGCTTAAATTTTCCATTACTCATAAGTTAGATGTGAAGGCATCAGAAGGTTATTTTTGATTTAAATATGATTTATTTTCTGTCAGAGGTCAAACATGACAGATGTGCTGAAGAACATTATACAACTGTTTCAGATAAAGAAAACAGGTACATTTAAAACTTACCTAAAATCCTGACCAGCAAGTTTTAAAAGGCATCACAAAAAACCCCAGACCATCTTCATGAAACAATACTGGGGGTATATACATGGGGGTGCATTCCTTAACTGCCATAACTGGCATAAAACCGAAAGTAAAACTTAAGGAAAGCCGAGCGTTTGCGTTCTTCACATAGGTTACATGTTTTCGTTCGGTACACCTCTGTATTGTATTGAAGGCCCTGAACTGAAACGGTTCACACCCTACTTTTCAGTAACCTGGTTGCCCGAGTTCTTGGTCACATCTTCTCCAGAGGGAAGACTCATTAGCTCCGGCTGAAGCCCAAACATTAGCATCTGTGCTGCGGCTGCTCTTACGCCTGTGTTGTGTGCGTCAACCTAACTTGATGTAGCTCTAGTGCGATTGGTTCGGTGCGGTGCTACTTAATTATGATTGGCTGCTCTTATGTCTGTCAAAACATGGACGAATGAATTCTGTTGAAATGGTATTGAGCGTGTCTCATATGTCTATCAAGAGGTTATTTTATGATGCATATTGTTATCATTTTATCACCCTGCCCCAATGCATGTATATCATGAGGCTGCCATATTCTTGACAATATACAGCCTTTCTATTTAGAGTGACTTAAATCTACATGAATTTCTCCAGAACTGTTCAGGCAGACTCAGGTCATTTTAAATAAACTCTGACCTCTGTACAATTTTAAGGCCACATATAGAAGTGGCCTGGATCAGAATTAAATCCATTATATTCCATGTAATTTTTTACTTTTCACAGACTCATGAAAAATCTGATTTTGGTGCCATTTGCCTACAGTCTGACTGTAGCCGAAGAAACACATCTATAATGGCAGTAAAGCAAAAAAAAAAAAAAAATACTCCATCAGTGTTTGGTCAGAACTGTTTTCTTTTTCTTTGCTGCTTCGAGGTGAATTGGCACAGCCTGAAGGTTCTGGATAGCTTTGGGTGAGAAGCGGCTTTCAGCAGGCTGTTAGTCTTATCATCACACACACTCTTACACATACACACACTTAGACGTTCTGTCCCCTCTGACCCAGGCCGTTTCCTGCCCCTGGCTGATCTATTGGCTGATTCCTGCCCTGTGACTGTAGAGAAAGGGAGAAAAAGATGAGGAAAAAGAGAGTGTGTATGTGTGTGTGTTTGTGCGCTTGCGGCCTGTCCCAACGAATCGATATCTGTCTTGTATCCTTGAGCTGTGCCTGACCCTTGGTCGACCTTGCTCAGCATTGGCGGTTGGTGTATGTTTTTTTTTTTTTTTTTTGGGTGGGGGGTGGGGGTGGAGGGGTTCTGAAGACGTTAGGAGCACATTGAGTTTTACCCTTCGCTGCTGGGCCAGTGAAAAGTCTTGACTTGTGTCCAGAAACCAGAAAAAAAACATGCACCTTCAAAGAGGCAGCAACAGCCTAACGGGGAAAAGGTGAGATGACAGGAAGTACTTGATGAAGTTCATTACTAGCTGCGTTTCCATCTGTGTATTTTTAATGTGCATTCGAAAGTATTACAGTAGGTTGATAGAATTTTCAGAAAAAGCATTTATGCTCACTTGAGGTAGTTTTTGACTTTTTTGTAAAGTAGGAAATAGGCCTAAGAGGAAGTGGAAGCACCTAATCCAAATAGCATCTGATGTAGTGAACATTTTACTCACAAAAAGCTATTTCTGGTGTCAGAGTGGATGGTCTCATAAAACATATAAACCTGACTGGTAATAGCAACACTAGGTACATGTGGACAAATAACAAGACCGAATTATACCATAGCCTATTCCATGGTTTTAGTTTGTGGTCTGTACTATACTACTGCTGCTCTTTTTTATTACAATCATGTGTAATGGAGCCCATACATCTACCTTCTGACAACACTATATAGAGTATTTGCTCTAAACTGGTTGATGGAAATGCTTCTATTTCACATTTTCTCCCGTTTTTGCTACATTTCAAAAGTTTTCTTCAGATTTGCCGCACAATTTTATATGGCAACACGGCCACTGACATGACTTTTGCACCAATGAATATTAGTGTCAGATCTCAGTGGAGATATTGTGCTTTGAGGATTGTTTTGACGATGGTGCTGGAGAGATGAAAGCCTCTCCCATTCTGCATACGTACATGTGCCTGTATGTGTGACACTGACATAGAACTTGCCTTGACATTAGCTTGCTAGTTGGACTCAGCCTAGCGTGTTGTTGGTGTGTGCTGATAGAGGCTCCAGCTCGCGGGCTGAGCGGGGCTGTGGGTGTTATCCGCCGCTGGTGCTAATTGAACCCTGCCGCT
>JAPTYQ010000028.1:34184023-34208438 GCA_029814465.1 Ostorhinchus cyanosoma | reverse complement strand
GCCCGCCCGCCGCCTCACCTCCACCCCCTCCTCAAACACACCTCAAATCAATACGGGCCTAATCAGAGAGGGAGGGGATGCAGAGCACATTGCATGCAGTGCCAGCAGGAAGGAAAAAGCCGTTTGTCATTGCTCTATCTCTTCTTCTGTCGTTTCTTTTTTTTCCTCTCATGCCCCTCTGTTTTCTCTCTTTGTTCCTCACACAGACAGCCAAGCCACAACAGCAACTGCTTCCCTTGCCCCCCCCCCCCACACACACACACACACACAGGCACACACACCACCACCCCACATCACTTTCTCTCTCACTTCTATGTGCATATTTTTAGGGATGGGGGTGTGTTTTTTTCCACCCTCAAGGAGAATTGTTCTTCTCTCCCTCTGTCTCTCTTTTTCAACAAAGCAATTTTTCATCATTTGCACAGCATGTGTAAACAGCACGGAGAAACAATAAACAGGGGTATAAAAAAAATAATTTCGTAGCAAGCAAACAACATTTGGCGATTTCTGTCATGTGTCCACTACTGATATTGTTGTTACCATGGCGACGGACAAACAGTCAACAACAGAGTTGTAAAGCTGAAGTAAGCGTCTGGCCTTTAACCTTTAACCTACCGCCCAACTTATGTTCTTTCTTCTCTATAACAAGACACAGATAGACAGTGAGAGGAAAGTGAAAGATTTAAAGAGGACTCAGAGGATTTTGTTGGACTGCTGAAGAAGAAGAAGTAGAAGAAGAAGAAGAAGAAGAAGAAGAAGACGAAGAAGCAGCAGCCCTGGTGTTGATGAAAGGGTGAGCGAGCAAATGAGAAAGGAGAGAGCAACAGAGAAAGAGAGAGGGAGGAGGTTCACTAATGATCCAGTGTTTGATGTTGCCTCTCAGGTCCTGAGGAGATCCACTCCCTATACCACCCCAAAGAGATAGTGTAGGTGGGGGGGGCAAAGAGAAGAGGGGGGTTAATGGACCAGCACACACGCACACACATACACACATAAGACGCGTTTCAGTTTCCCCGCTCTCATTTATGATCTTATCCCCCCCTCTCATTCCCGAATAATGTTCAGTCAGTCTCTTTCAGTGTTCCTTTAAAAAGTCTCCATCTATCCTATTAAAGGTGTAACAACAAAGAGAGAGAGAGAAACCCCATTAGTTAAACTCCCTCTTCGACCAAACACACACATTCACAAGCTTACCCCCACACCTAGAGACTCATGATCAAACACACACACTTGAGTTGTCTCTTGAGCCGACCTCACTCAAGACACTGCGTCTCCTGAGCGAGTGCCCGAGGGCCAGAGATTTGAGGGCGGAAAGCTTTTAAAGCCAATTAAATGGGGCTTCTTAGAGCACCGGCGCTCCTTTTTAATGCTGAACCCTGGGCTCTTCTAGCTAACCCTTTTACTCCCACTAACAGGGCTTACAGTCAACTTTACTACCCCAGGCCTTCCCCTATCACCTTATTGCTAATATTGCTATGGAATTAGTGGTTACGGAGTCATATTTTAGCTTGAAGGCAATAAATCTGAGCTGTCAAACGGTGCAATAATTAGGGGCGAATAGCACTAGTTGCTAGGATATCCTGATCTGTTACTGTTTTTCTGGTCAGCCGGTCATTTTTTTTAAGAGGTCAAGTTTAACGCAACATTTTTGAGACTCTGCCGCAGCTTTTTCTTACAAGTTAACCTCGTCTTTATCTGTCATGGTTCCCGCTGTGAGGACAGAAGGATGAGAACAGAAAA
Source organism: Ostorhinchus cyanosoma (assembly GCA_029814465.1). Classification (NCBI taxonomy): domain Eukaryota; kingdom Metazoa; phylum Chordata; class Actinopteri; order Kurtiformes; family Apogonidae; genus Ostorhinchus; species Ostorhinchus cyanosoma. The sequence goes on along the minus strand of JAPTYQ010000028.1, from coordinate 34,206,698 downwards.
AAAGAGAAAGAAAGAGAAAACAGCAGGATCTAAAACACTTCTCTTTCATGTGACACTACCAGGGCTCACCATCAGGCAGGGAGTTTTTTATTTTTTTTTCTCTCTCTTAGTCTCTGATTTCCTCTCCTCCCTCAAACTTTAGTCCTCCTCCTCTCTTCTCTCCATCCCATGGAGCGTGGTGACAGCTCAGACAGCCAGACTCCTTAATTCCTCTCTTACTCCGTTAATCTGTCATCTTTATCTGGCCGGGTGTGGGGCTGGGCATGGGGGTGTTCGTCACAGGCGGGGATGTGGGGTGGGCCGCCAGCCGCAGCCCCCCGATCAATCTCCACATTACAGCTGACAGAATGGTGCTAATAACTTATTGATCCCCCCTCCGTGCGCCGGGGCCTCCGCCGGCCCTGAAAGCCCCGCCATTGATTGGCTTACGGGCCGATGCAGCTGGGTGAGGGAGTGGGGGGGGTGCATTGATGGGGGTGATGGAGATGGGTAGAGAGGCACTTCTGCTCATGCTGAGGGGAGGATGCACCACTGTCAGCATGTGCAAATGTTCAAACAGTGACACTGTTTCTCTTGTTCTATCTCATTTTAACAGGAAAGGAGAAATTAGGAAATAAGGAGGCAAACACATACACAACTGGAGAAGGAAAAGCATAAAAAAGGGAGGGGTACAAATGTGGGGTTTCAAATATAGCTGCTTTTAAGGTAAATAACAAACAAATATTACTACATAACACATGAAAAACTAATAAGAACATGTTCAGTTGTAGAGTCGTGGTTGTAAATAATATTTAATTTCATCAGTCAAATTCATCATCAATTTAATTTCATCAGATTACGTCAATAGCATAATAGTTGACTTTTTAAAAACTTTAGAAATCCATCAAAATAAATGAGACTCACAGGTTTATATTAACCTGGTGTTTTTAAACTGAATATACTTTAACATACAGCATTAAACTATTATTTTTATAAATGAAACTTCCTGATGTATGTTCACTCTGTAAATGATAATGTCCTGTTACTTTTTCAGACATCCCAGCATTCATCTGTCTTCTTCCGCTTACAGTGACTGTTGCTAAGCAACCGTTCATGCCAGACTATGCATATTAATACTCTTATCAAAACAATGCTCAGCACCCTGTTCACAGCTTATTAAAGGCCATTAAAGTTTTATAAGCATCATTAAAATGTTTGGGTGAAATTCTACACAAGCAGCATTTTCAGAATTTCAGTCACTAATTTTCCTACTGAAATAGTTTTCACTTCAAAACTAAAAACTGAACATAATTTGCCTCAGTGTGCAGTTTTATATGCACAAAAATGTCAACTCCTACAAAGAAATGCATAAAAAAAATCCAAATTAAAGTATAAATGCACCAAACTGTGAATGATAGTATGGCACAGACATAAGAGAAACAAAGTCTTGAGCTGTCTATCTTAAAACTTCTGTTTTATTCCTTTCAGGTGTCCTGTAAGAAAAACTATAAGAATTATTATATTTATTTGTAATTTGGTCATCTAGTGATTTAAGTTGTTCATTTTTTATAAAAAGAACCTGGTTGTCTGTTCTGTTATGGCAGTCTGATTCTATGCCTATTACACAGTGGGATGTTCTACCAAGACTTTCCTTTTTCCACTAAACTAATAGAATCATCAAAAATCCTGGACTGTTCACTTTTGTTTACAATTGCCGCTCTGTGCTAATCATGTAATAACTGGCTGGTAATACTTTAAAAGCAATTCTCATTTGTGTCTTGCACAAACACGCTGGGCTGCAGATTCACACGCAAGCAAACATCTAAAACCAGGCATTTAGAACCACACACGGGAAGGTGCACATGCACAAATACACACACAAAAATGTGCTTAAGCCCAAAACCACTGCTACAACCCCCAACCACACGTGCACACACACACCAACAGGCTGTAACTGCCTCTGGGAGTCTGAGAGCAGCGAGCAGAGGAGAGAGAGAGTGGCGGTCCAAAAACACCTTATCTGCCTGTTTGAGTCTCCGGTCTGACCGCAGAGCCACGGTTTACAGTCTCTACAGGCAGCCAGACTCTCAGCGTCGGCGCCCCTGCTCCCTCCTTCCCTCTCTCCCTCCCTTTTTCAATCCTCCCCCTCCCTCCCTCCACTTCTCACAGAGCCTCCGAATAGCCAGCGGCTGGGGAGCGAGAGAGCAAACGAGGGAGGGAGGGATGGAGAGGGGAGGGGAAGGAGGGAGGCAGCCCTCCTGTCTGTCCCTCAGATTTAATTAACGGCCCACTCCGGCGCAGAGACGACCCGGCAAGCCTGCTTCCCTTTCCTCCTGACCCACACACATGCACGCACACACACAATTACACACAGGGCCGTCCGCCGCCATAGCTGCCGCCTGCCCTCCCCTGATACCGCCACCGCACTCATTCATCTCTCTTTCCTCTGTCTCTGTTTCCAAATGTTTCTTCCATCACTGCATCAGTCTCTGTTTTCGTCTCCTCTTTGTCTTCTCCTTAATTTCTCTCCCATTTAAATCCCTGTATTTAATACATAGACTTTATTTTTATTTCTACTGCTCGTTGTTCGTTGTTGAACTCTTTTGGAGGATAAGTCAAATATGAGAGTTGACAGACAGCACAAAGTAAACTCAAACATAAACAGCTGCGTTTAGCACCTCATACATCTCTAAGTCAAATAATCCACTGCTCTAAAACTTTATACGTATCACACCCACCTATGCTTTTGGACACAAAGTTGAACCACTGTTGAATTTGTGTGGGCATGCATCTGTATAACAATATTTTAATATTGTGTAATTGTGTGTTTGTGAACGTGTGTGTCTAATTTCACTGGCAGACAGAATTAGAGCCAGTGGCTGATCGGATTGGACTTGTTTACAGACACTGAGCGGCCTGCTTACGTAGCCTGTTAAATCTCCCTTTAATGCTCAAACGGACAGATTTTAGGGTCTCGGACCCCCTCTGGCTCAGGTCGCATGCTACCCACCTCCTCCTTCATCATCATATCCGTATCCTTCCTTTTGTGTTTTTCTCTATTACTACAACTCAAAGCTCAAAGCTAACTTTAGCAGCCAATTAACTGGTATTTTGGTGGAAATCTGTCCCAAACTGGGATCTTAACACACTGACTGGGCTGACTGTTGAGCAGTCTAATACCCTCCACCTTCCACCCACCCCGCCTGATATCACAGCCACCGTATGGACAATTAATCTGGCAGACAGAGGGGATGAGCACACAGAGAGAGACTATGGAGGTGTTGGGTCTGCGCTGATTATGCCACTTGCTGTGCCTCCAGCTAATGGGATAAGAAGAGACAGGGTCGAAACCAGGGCAACTGCATCTGTGTTTACATGAACAAAATATTCCCTTTTACATGCGACCGTGCATACTCCGATTAATAAATGACCTATGGCTACGCCCTTTAAGTATTCATATTTCATTCCTTCAACAGTCTTCTTAAAAAGGCTGGCATTGTGATATTTGCTCAATACAAAAACCTGTTGATATCCAAGTCTTTCTTTTTGTTTAAAAGTAGGTGTGTTTCTCATTTCGACCAGAAATGTGGGCCGCTCTTTGGGCGTTCATCTCTACCTTCGCCCAGCAAACGGTTTGCTTGCTAGTTAGTGTAAAATGTACTGAACTGAGCATAAACTGCAGGGAAATCCCAAACTCAGATGTTTATTCAAAATGCATGATATACATGTCCAAAGCATGCTCCTGAAATGTGAATATCATCAACATACAATCAGAATAAGGTCAAATTTGCAAAATGAAAACAGCATGGCATTTCCACAACCTGTATGAAATTTGGACTATCATTGTATTCAGATTCAAAATACTTTATTAATCCCAGAGGAAGTTGTGTATTGTGCGTGTACGGTGAATAATTGACATGTTCACATAAATGTAGCTAGTGAGGGGAAGGTTGGTCATAAAATAGCACTTTTGCTCTTTTTATAAGTTAGACATAAAGTATATGTTAAAAGGTACTGATTGTAGAAATAATTTAGATTGGCAGAAACTTGTCCTGTAAGAAAAAGGCACCTTTGTTGTGTAATATATACACTGTACTATACACTAATATACGTTCACTTACATAGAAAGTGGTTGCGACACGAGAAAGTCAACTGAGAAAACGAACAATCTGATGCTTTGAATACAACAAGATCCAAAACACTAACTGACCAGCTAAAACTAAGGACTAAGAACTACAAGACCAGCACCAGCGTTTAAAAATTTTCTGTAATAAAGTGAAAACGTACAAGACAGTTGGGATGCTGTACCTCACAAACATATGTAATGACATCAGGTGCACCTAAGCCAGTGTGGCAGAAACATCCACAGTGCAATGAATACTGAATAGTGATATCCAGAGGCAGTTTTACAAGCATATGTCTTTGATAGCTGCACAATATCCTCATACAACCTACTTGACAAATAGCCGTGATTAAATGCTGTCTGTGTTCTGTCTATAAGCTGTAGGAAAAGCTCTTAGCTTAGCACACACACCGTGTTTCTTCTGCTCACATGAAACTGGATTAATGGCAAACAAAGCTATTTATTCAGAGGTAATTTAAAACAGGGGGTTTAACAAAAATCCTGGAGTGCGGCAGGAAATGTGGGAAGAACATTAAGTAATCAACTTTAGAGCGACCTTCAGGAATGAGTAATAAGCTTATGTTAAATTCCCTCAATCACACAAATTAGAGTAAATTAAATGGGTAATGGAATGATTACATATGTTACAGGCAAAGTAAAGGGGATAGAACCTCAGCAAGGATGAAAAAAGAAAGAGGAGAAACAAAACAGCACATATATAACACTGTGTCCAGGCTGTTCTTAAACTCACTCACTGTTCCTCTACTGTTGTTACCCTTTGACAGAGTTAACACATGACGGGGGGGCCTACCTGAGTGTCCGGTGCTGCTGCTGTTGTGTTCAGAGGCTGACTGGCCCTCGGGCATGCCGTGCTGTCTGGTGTGGTGCAGGTTGGAGATGATTGTAGAGAGGTCACTGTCACGACTGGAACACACAAATACACACAGGGACAGGGAGATAGTGAGCACTTTTACCATGCAGTCAGCCTCCGAGTAACTAAAGTCCGCATTGTAATCCCAACAAACATGTAGCAGATCCATCCATGACACATCCATGACAGCCAATCATAAACTTACAACAGAAATCCTCCATGCAGACGCCACTGTTGCTTTACCTCCAAGCAGAGTCTGCAGCTACAAGTGGCGGTCCTGTCAACTGGCTATTAGCTCTGAGGTATGTAATACACTCTGACAGACTACCGTATCCAGCAGTTTTGGGTCTCATCCCTTCTCATCTTCCACACTAAGATGTATTAACGAACATATTCACAACTCGTAAGTAGTTTAGCAGCTTAAAACCTGATAATGACTCTTTTTAAACTGCAGCGGCCAACAGCTGTTTTAGGGGAATATGGCAATTGAATAATACTAAAAGACAGAGAATAATTCATCAGATGGCACACGTTAAATCTATCAATTTACCCCTCAGCTCATTTACATATTACGACTGTAGCATTAAAAATTTTCACACACTAAATCTGAAACTAGCAATTACTGAAATGGTCTTCAATTGCCATGCCTACACGTGTCAACAAGAGATTTTTCACAACAAAACTGCCAGCAAGAGTCTCTGAAATACCCTGTCCTGCCCTTCAGTGCCCAAAGGAGGAGCAGGAGGGTTAACAGATTAGACCCAGATCTGGACGAGGCCACGCTGCCCTTCCAAATGCTCTCCGCTGGTCGCCTTTCTAACCTCCTCTCACCAGTGCACCTCCACAACTGTGTCATTGAGGTATTTTATTTACAATCTGATTACCATCCTGATCGCATTAAATACCATAATGATGGGAAATAGGTGCTTAGTGTTTGAGGGCAGTGGTGCAGTAGCAGGCGTTCACTCGCAGTGTAGTCACAGAGTAATGGTGAGCAGACTGTGTGGTAACATCAGGACATGATTTCAAAATTTAGTCTTTTACTTGCATTTAGTGTTTATTGACTATGACATACAAGCTATGAAAAGGCTCAGAATCCTGTGAAAGTCCATGTGAACTTAAATTTTGGCGTAGAATATTATATTATACACAAAAAACCCTTAAATCAACAGTTATATTGATGGTATTGATGGTATCAGCATCTTCTCATGTCTGTGGGAATCTTGTTTATAGGTTTAACTGGCAACTTTATTGAAAGCAGAGCCATCTATGAAGGGGGTCTGGTATGACACGGCAAGCAGAGTTTATGGGACAGAAGCGGTGAATGGTTCTTAGCTGCCACCACTATGACGAGGCCACACTGTTTGCGGCTGCTGGATTTGGGTTTTTACAGTCCCATGATTACAGGCTGCTGCTGTAATGTCAGGCTGTCGGTCGCCAAGCTGTTTTCCACACGCTAACAGAAAAGATGAAGGTTAGCGTGGAGGGCTTAATGCTGGCTTCACCAGTCACCTTTCAGTCACAGAGAACCAATGACTCAGAAGACGGTCCCGGACAAAACAGTCGCTGAAGGTTGCTAAGCAAAGAGACGCTTGATTGGATTGAGACTGCAAACTTTTCAGACTAATGACAGACTCTTTTTTAGAACCTAACTTGCTAAAATTAGTAGCTATCGCCGTCTGAAGCCCAATGGTTTTCTTCAAAAAGAAAATGAGATACAGAGAAGGTTTTTTTTAATTGTGCTTTAAGCCATATAATAATGTATCTGCGTCACCCAGTGACTCCAACTAAATATACAACACAGACAGAAGCTCCACACTCCACTGTGAGAAACTCCAGCCAAATCCATCCATCAGTAGTACCATTGTAACACCACAATCTGCCCATCACTCAAAGTGATCATGATAATGCCATCCTGAACTTCTCAGGGAGGTTATGGGCTTATTATCCCATGGCGAACGGGCCGCTTTAAGCCATGAACTGCAAGGACATTGTTAGTGGGGTAATTAGTGCACTTTTCCTGAGCTGTCCCGCCTCAGCTTGGACTAATGAGGGCCTAGCCCCATCCACACCCACCTCTGCCCTCCCTCACCCCCCTCCTCCTACTCACTCTATCTCTGGGTGGAGGCAAGGTCACACTCAAGCCCTGGAATGGAGGCGGAGGGAGAGGGGATGGCGTTTAAAACCCAGTCACCTGAGTCAGCGCTCCCTAAGGAGCTCCTAAGGCTGGGGTTAGCTGGGAAGGACGGAGGCCTCGTACAGAATGACTGTTAGGCCTGATAGCTAAGAAGGACATGAGCCGCCTTCTTATCACCCGGGTGCACGCCGGAGACAATCATCTCATCCTTGGCTCATCCCTACATTGGTCAATACTGGCCCTTCATCCCCGTCCGCAGCCGGACGCACTGACCCAGACTCACAGATAACTAATATGTGTTCACACACAACCAATGCCATGGATACTAACTTTACCCAGATGATATCGCCAGTCCTGTACAACAAATTACATTTGTACTACTGCTGGCTGTTATTTGAAAGTTATTGGTATCTCTGTCGATATTCAGCAATTATTGTATACATGTTTCAATACGGTAAATTTAAGGTCATTATGAATGCAATTTAAGACTGACAAAACACAACAATACTGGCTGACAGCAGGTGGCTTTTGTGTTCTCATTTCTTGTGCGACTCTAACGTCCTTTTACACAAAGCACACAACTGGAGCATTTTCTTTTACCAAGGGCAGTAGGATTCTAACACGTTATTTTTAACAGGCTTCAACTAAGCAGTAAATCTATTCAATTTTTGAGACGAAAGAGAAATCTGAGACATTTTAAGGCTTAAAATTCAGATTATTGGATATCAGACTTTAGTCACTCCACATCTAAGATCCCTCATATTGTGCAGACCTACAAATCTTTATACTTTTTCTACACATGAATTTGGGGACAATAATAATGTCTCCTTCATAACCAAACTACTAAATTCAGAAGTTTAATCAAACACTTATATATTAGTTACGTGAAGTGTAACATCAGAAAAATGTCCTTAATGTCCTAAGAATCTGACAGAGTATTTGATTTAAAGCTGTTTCAAGTTCGTCTCTACAACTGTTTTCACCTCAAGTTCATGCATTTAAATACAAGAATTATTATACAACACTATTCAAAGGCCTTGCATTCTGCATGCTGTTGGAAATAAAAGGAATTGTAGCTTTCTATTGCTTTGAAAATGTCACAATCCTCTCTACTGTTACACTGTAGGAGGAGCTATGCATCAAAACAGCCCAAACACAAGAAGAGACTCCTCTTGGCAGTGGCGCCGCCTTAGTGTAAACCCCAGCAGTGACCTGCTGTGGCATTGGCACATGGAGCTAAGGTGGCGGGGCTGGAGGTCACAGTGTGAGCTGGCAGAAGTTGGCAGCCCAGGCACCCTGACGCCATGTCTCACACCACCACTGGGAAAGTGCTGACAGACAGACGGCAGGGAAGTGAAGGAGGAGGAGTGGACGAGGAGGCGAAAGCAACGGAGACAGAGACAGAGAGGGAGACATATCACAAGCAGTGTGTAACATCTGGTGCTGGTGGGGTTTACTGTGTACCCTCCTCTGCTCTGAAGACAACATCCTGCACATCCAGCCCAGTCCAACCTGCACATGTGGCCCACAGCAACAGTCAAGCCCTATACTGAGTAGAGCTGCACTATTAATCAAATTACAATCACATAACAATGGTCCAGTGTGTGTAGAGTGCTATAAAATACACAGGACGCCTGTGAAAACCATGCAATATTAACCCTTCTGCTGGAATATTTTATTTTTATACCGGTTTGAGTCAATAAAATGATCAATAATTTGAGCATTGTCCTTGATAACCAACCAAGTATTAACTAAAAACATAATTGCAGTAGTGTCTCCAGTGATTGCAATAGTGCTTTTACACCAAATCATGCAGCCCGACTACTTCTACTAATCAATATGCAATATCCTGCAAGTGCAGAACAATACGGTACAAATTCGCTTGAAAAAGCTGGACAAGAAAATTTCAGGTTTCTCTAATTGAGGCTTGGTATGCTAGAAAAGAGACCGAGATCAAATTTAATATCAAACGAGCTTTGGATATTTTTACTGGATATAGATCTAACAGCCCATCACATGCATGGCAGATATAAATTCAACAGGCAGTTTTTGTAAATGGGTTGCTTTTATGAATCTCTGCCACAGTCATTTACAGACTGTTACCAGGGAAAAAATGTCATTTATCAAGAAAAACCTGTGCTTTAAAACACATCCAGCCTAAAGCAGGAATATGGACCTAATACATTTTATGTTTTGTCCGATTACTGTAAATAACAGAAACAATTGTCATGCTGCTCACAGCTGGATCAAAAAACATCCCACAACCTGGAACCACCAAGCAGGGGGAGAGAGTAATGAATAAATACAGAAATAGATACATAAATAAGTAAGAGAAGCCTGGCTCCACTTGGGCTTCACTTCTCCTTGTTGTTCCTCCGCTGTACAGACTGACATGAGGTCGATAAGGCAGCCAAGGGAGGAAAAAAGCACAATGGAAATAGAATACACAGTAAGACCGCCATGTTGCATTTAGATGCTGCTGGTTTTTACCAATACTTTTTCTACTTAAGCTGCTGTTTCTCTTTTTTCCAACTGTCAAAAGAATACTTCAGCATTGGTGAAGAGAATGTGGATTAACCAAATTAAAATTTATCGTGCAATATTTCTAGAGTTCTGTCCAAAAACGGCAACGGTTCAGACCAAGTTAACAATGTGCTCTTTACATGAGGGACGGATGAACCTAGTGCTTCAAGCCAACAACAATTGTTGAAACATGACTGACCATTTTTTTTTGTTGATCCTGTGTTTTGACTGGGAGTTAATAGACAAAACACTGTTCTATATGGAAACAAAGAACTTCTTGCTGCTAGCCAACGCCCAATCAAGTATAAAATTGCTGCAAGTCAGTTGCCATGGAAAACCGGCATAAACAAGGCCAAAAATTGTTGTAGCGGAAATCTTCTCCAGAAAGCTATAAAACCTCCGAGCTTACTAATTAGTGCTTTAGGGGAGAGCCATTTCCAGTAATTTCACACTGTCCGTGACCCCGCACTGGCGTAACGCAATGACACAGTTGTTCAATAAAGCCAGAGGACAAAATGTCAAATACAACAGACATATATTAGCTAACTCAGCATCAGTGCTTCACGTTTCCTTCTGCAGCATTACTCAGAACCAAATGAGCAAACACTGCTATACAGTAGCCACAGCATTAAGAGGAAAAAATCTGTTGTTATTTGCAGATGAGCCTAAAACCAATGCATTATGTAGTAACTCAACTACATGTAACAAATTTTCCCTTCACTAACGCCGTTCACTTTATTAGGGCTGCATAAATTGTAATATTTGCCTGTGCAATTATAGAATCACAAACGGTTGAAATTTAAAGGTTCCAATTTAGAAGGATTTAGAGAGATCCAATTAAAGAAAGGGAGAAATATTCGATATCTGAGCAGAGACTGGTACGGCATACAGCATCTAAAAGGAAAGCTGATCATTTCTTGTTTTAGTTGTTTTTCATGCTAGTTTAATACATATTTCTACATGCATAATCAGTGCATTTTGCTTGATAACTCTGTAAAGATAAAGCTGCAGAAGCTAAAATAAGGGTGGAAAAAAACACAAGTGAAAAATACACGCCATCCACCTGAAGCTCTCCCTTCAGTCCAAATCGAAATATTAAATATAAATACAAATGCCCTGCATTGTTTCACGGTGGTTTGTTGATTCTGATTAGTGACTGATAATTACAGTCACTAACCTCCCTACTTGTCTGAAAACACATGTGATTAGACCGTAGTGGTCCTTTCAGACCACTTGACCATAATTTGATGGAAGGTAATTATGGGTTTTTGCCTAATGACACTAAAAAATATCACTATTAACACTGCAGCTTTACATTGCAATCAGAAATTCTATTATTGCTCATAATACCTGACAAACAGGTGAAATATATTACATAATAATGGTATCTATATGGTTATTACAAAAAGTGGGGACTTTGTGATGAAAATCTAATAATGCAAGCCAACCAAAACTGATGTCTTCACCTGTAAATATTACATTTTCAGCAACTGGGCTTAACCTTTGAAATATCAAATTAGACCAGTGTTATATTTAAGTGTGGTCTGAAAGTATATAGCCAAATAAACACAGTAATAAGATCCATTTTGTCAAAGACAGGGCCTTCGTATGCAGAAAAACACATTCATGTGTTTATTCCTAGCACGGTTGCCTACTGCAATAGTGTTTCAACAGATCTCTCCAAAAGACTAAGAAAGTGACTACTAGAGCTGCTAAAGTTTGTAATAACCACTGTTTTTACATAAAAATGAGAGGGATCATCTTATAACAACGTATATACAGCATCATTGTTTCATTCTCATCAAGCACCAATGTTCTCACTGCTTCAACATGTCCCACTGGAGTAAAATGACAATCACAACCAAACAGATAAAACTTCCATCCTTATAACCACAATGGCTTTAGAGAGAAACCAGTGTCAGTTGAACTGGGTGTGCTTCTAGTACCAGTCAGCTCTACCCTGCTGTGTGAATACGCTGGACAAAGTGAAAAAAAAAACAATCAGTTCAGTGTTTAATGATCTGCCGCTCTGATGTAAAGCTTTGCAAACTGTTAATGTATTTAGTCTACAATTATACAAAAATACATTTTCCTTTTATACATGGAGCCATAAGAAACATACAATAATTCATGAAGCAATTAGCCTCATGGATGATTGAAGAAATCAGTGACTGTCTGACAAAAGTAGGAATATTCTTATTTCTACATGGTGCAGCTCAAAGGCAGACGTCAGCGGGTGTAACTTATAAAATCCACCGTGGTTGCTGGGTAATTACCCAGACTCTCAGTCAGCACTTTTCAATCAAAGCCTTGTTATCTATGGCCAAGTGGAACAAACACTAAGGTAGGCTTCCTTTTGCCCTTGAGTAAGACACTAAAATCCAAAGTTGCCGCCATCAAATATTTAGTCCCTGAGATGAAATCCATAAATCAGTGTTAACGAATCGAGTCGGATATAAACAACCTAAAGCATCAACACATAGGCAATATCAAGGTGATAACAAAACTTTATTTCTTTCCACTTTTTAGTTGGAAAAAGTGTGTCTCAGGAGTCACATTAGAGTTTGGGTCAGATACCCTAAGGAGCTTCAAAGTGCATCCTACTGTGATGTTTTGGAAATAATTATTTTGGTGGTGTTGAGGCTACAGCCCCAATGTTTGGTTCTTCTTCAGCCGAACAGATGAAGATTAACAGAGTATCTAATAAACCAACGTCTGCAAAACCAGCAACCATTAACATTACACTGTTAAAGGAATATGGACGAGATTATGACGAACTTGAGACGACGTGTGGATTAGGATGATGAGCTACGGAGACCACAGTCATGTAAATCCTCTTAACGTCTGAACTAAAAAACCTATCTAGTCTTTACTGATGCACATTAGAACCTGCAGTGTTTCACAATGTAACACTACATGAAGGTAATCTGCGACATGAAGCATTATGTTATGATACAAAAACTTGGATAAATGATTGAAAGCTGATGATGCTTCTAAGTGTTAGTGTGGATGAAACTGCCGTTACAACAAGCAGGTTACAGGAACCAAGTGGGCGTGACGCGTCGCTGCCGCCAGTCCTGATGATGTGTGGATGAGACAGCACAGATACACTCACACATGTATACAGAGGCCCGGTATTTTTCACATCCATTGGCCAAATCCAATTTGTTAAGACCCTTCTACGACTCACTTACGAAGCTGCGGTCAATGGAAATCACATTTCCGTGATTGGACATCCCATTATCCCGTTCATCCAGACTCACATTGGGGGATAAAGCAGGGCTGAGACGGATGCCCAGGACAGACCGGAGCTGCGGCTCCAGCGAGTCCGTCGCCTCTCAAAGGGTAAAAGCCTGACATATTAGTCATAAGTGTTCTTTAAATTCATTATCATCTTAACACGCCAGCGGCACAAGTGTCAGGGGGAGGGGAAGCCCTCTTAAACGAGGTTAGAGGATCCATTTAAAGCTTCACAGTTGCTGTGCTGTCCACCGTGTCACACGCAAGTCTCAAGAAATGAAAAACATCCCCTCCTGTAATGAGGTTGCACAAGCTGCTTATAATGCAGCTGGGGACTTCTGAGGTTAATCAATGAACAGCATTATATGTGTCTATAGTTTGTCTTATATCTGAACCATATGAATCATTATATCCTGTTCAGTTCAGATTGATAATGTCATAAAGTACTAATTAAATTATAATCACAAACTCATCTTTCTTACTCATACATTAGTACAATAGCATTTACAGTATCACATCAGTTGATTCAGTTTAATGAGGTAACATCAGTCTAACCCTGGTGGTGTGTGTAGGTGTGTTTGTTTGAGGATGTGCAGTGCTAAATCGTGCATCCAAATCAGCTTTTAGTAAATACAGTCAGATTTTTATGCCATCTCCCATGTGTACACAATGCCTCACTGAACCATAGTGTTCAATTTGTGACAATTAGACATTTTCAGCTTTACACTAAAAGGCAACTTGTTTGATTTCATGAATGAATCACTTTTCTACCTCTTGTAGTTTTATCCTTTTTTTCCTCAAGCCAACTGCATCTTCAGCCCTTCAGACCTTACATTAACATCCATCCAGGCAAATTTGATCACATCCAGACCACTCTAATGCAACACTGAATACGCTCAGAATGCATTTGTATGTGCGTATTTGTTCGCATTCTCTAGTGTGTTAACAGGTATGTGTCCTGGGATGGATTCAAAGACTGAATTCCCTGCTGACATACTCTGTCTCGTGCACCAATAACATCATACTGAAGTGTTGTGAAGACACTAGAAATTTTCCAAACGCCTACAAAGATGTACTACCAGTGCTTAATATATGCGGTGCTGCTTGAGCTCACCTGATTGACGTCCAAATTTCACTACCTTTTTCCTATTTTGAGGAACTACAGCATTTCACATTCATTATCTAAAGTGCTTGAATATCCAAAATATAACACAATATAATGGTATAAGTATAGGTAAATCCTCATATGGGTATTGTAGGTGTACAGATGAGTTAGCAGCGTCCCCTTGTGCAGTGACTAACAAGTGAAAAAAAAAAAAAAACCTCCACCGTAAAAAGCTGCTGCTGGTTGCTCAAACTGTTAAACCCTGGCCCATTTGTTTCTAGTAGGAATCTTTTCAATGTAACACAAACAATGGATTAGCTAAGTGCAGAAGCTTCATTCATATAAAACCAAGTTATGATCAGAAAACAACAAAGTTCAGACAAAAATACCACCATCATCGTGTCATAATGTAGCGTCTTGCTCAGTGAGTTTTAATGGAGGAGAAATAATACTTGTTCTCTTGGAGGGGGGTCATATTTTGCTAAACCCACTTTTATTAGTCTTTGGGTCATTTATTTGTGTATTTGGACCCTAATAGTTCATAAAGTTCGAATTTGAACCCTCCAGCTGCTGCAGAGCTATCTTGATTTTGGCAAAAATCGAGTGGAGTTCTACAACCTGTTTTAATTCCAGCTTTGTTATGTTTTATAACTAGTTATGTCAAGACATTTGCACATATAAGGTCAAGACTTCTGATGAACATTTCTCCGAGTACAACATAATTGTTTGCCAGCAGCAGCGGTTGTAGTAAAAACTGAAAATATGTCAAAACTTCGAGTAGATGACCTAAAATGTTCAGTTGTTTGTTGAACGGAACAGAGCAGCAGAGCCAATAACCTGGAGGGGGCGGGGCATGAAGTGGCTCATGTGCATTTAAAGGGCCAGCGCTCAAAACCACCTTTCTGGTGTCATTACTCAAGAAATAGCGTTGAAGATGAACCTGTGGAGTTGAATGAAGAATTCAGACCCAAGCAGAGCATTTACAGTTTATGAAGACCACAGGGAAATGTTTGAAAATGCATGATTCCATTGAAAGAAGCAAAAATAAAATAAATCACTCCTTTAAGTGTTAGCTTAGCGCTGCAGGGTTTGCCACATTGGTCTTGTGTTTTATGAAATTATTCGTGACATACGCTGGTCACAGACTGTTAGCTTGTTTTAGATATTTGTCCATTTACATGCTTGTTGTTTGAATTGTGTTCCATTTTCCAGAAAATTGGTTTTGTTGAGCTATTAGCTGATGATGTTGCATGGATGTATACTGTTACAAGCGTCACATAGCGTTACCATGGCAACAGACGGAACAGCGGGGGCAAGTGGGTGTAAGAAGCTATGAGCACCACAGTGAACCAAAACTACAACACAGAAACATAGCAAATCCAAGATGTTCTAGTTGAAATGAAACGTCCACAGTTTCTTCTAGGCTTTAAGTGCAGACTGAGAAGGATTCAGACTTCAGATGTGATAAGATATGATCATTCCCAACGTATCCAGCAATGCTTTCTGACCGGCTCCTAGGGCTGGACTTAATGATTTACTCTTAGTAGTGAAGTTCACATTTGCTAAAGAAACTTCCAGTAACAGAACATGAAGGCTCCGCCATCCAACTGCTCCGAACACAGCCCAAGTTGGAATGAAGAAGACGCTAGTGACTCAGGTGACTCAGTCTTTCAATATCAAGTCAGGACAGATATACTGAGACTTGGCAGGAACAACAAAACGCAAACCATCAAACCAATTAACACATTCAAAGCTCAGCACACGTCTTCCATTAGACGATGAAAAGCAAAAGCTCTAAGTGTATTTTTAAAACATGGCTCTTTGTCTGTGCATCTCAGAATGAGCCTTTAACACCTCAAAATTACACTAAAATCACTTTTAATACAACTACAACTGTAGTATTTTTTAAGCTGCAGCCCCATGCTTTTAAACAAGATCTGAAGAAAAGCAAACCGAACGGCTAGCTTATTACTATTCAGTATTTTTACTGAAAGTGACACCTCTAAGGCTAGGGTGACATTTTCTTTTCTGTTAAGATTTTCACAACAGACATGTGAATTACGAGGTACAATAAGAGCCCGCGTAATTATAACAATATGTGTCAGTGTCTAATAAAAAGCTACAAAACTACCAATTAAGAAAACATACAAAATCTAGTACATTAATGGTTTTCTTGAAGGTAAATGTCCTTTAAGGGCATGGCTGTATGATTTTGTAGCCTCACCTCTTTCTCATGATACTGAAATGCAGTTCATCCTCCTGTTTGATGTGGGCATGGTCCCCACTGGCCCGTTCGCTGCCTTCGCTGTCGTCACTACTGAAGATGGAGGCCAGCTCCTTCTTTGGCACCCGGTTGGGGGGTAGAGGGATGGTGCGTTTCTCAGCCAAGCGCCCACGGTTCTGCACAACAAGGCACAAATCAAATAGGAAACACTTTAGTTGTATGTACTGTACATATATATATATATTCTGTAAATATTTTAGTGTGACGGCAAAGTGGATATTATACAGCGTGTTGATCCAATCACAAAATAAGCCCAGAAATACAGCCCTGTTTAATTTTGTCCCATTTTTGTCTGACTTTTTCTTGCACTTTATTTATTTGCTTATATACTTTATGTTATACAATGCGTTTGTCCATTAGCTTCTCCTGTATGTATTCACAACATTGCCTCTCAATGCACCATATGTTGTTTAAGTGGTACAGATTTTCATCGTTTTCTTGTGTTTTATTCATTTGTACATTTAAAAAAAAAAAAATTTTAAGTTCCACTGTGCTGAACCCACTGAGAAAATGTACAGACAAAACAGATTAGGACTCCTGCTTCTTATTAATAAACAGTTCCTCAGAGTTCATTAATCATGTTAAACAAAATATTGTGTAAAATATTTTCATCAAAAACTGAAGTTATTTGCAATGTTTCAAAAAAAAAACCCAAAACTGATTTTATAGCTCGGAAAACATCACTGCAACTGGCACCCACATAAACGTTATCTGTAAGATTGACATTCAACCTCCAAAGTAGAGAAGACAACTTTATGTGATCTTTGTGAGTAAAACGTAAAGGTAAAAAATCCCCCAAAGCTCTATCTTGAAGTAACTTCTTTCAGATTGAAGTCACATTCACCGAAGTTTTCTACTTTAAAGTCACACTAATGGGGAAAAGGTTTTGCATTAAGTGTTTATTTTGCTCAAAAGTTGCCAGAAATATGTGGAGAAAAGAAGGGATAAAAAGGAGAGTTTGGCCTTAGGGGGGTTAGAAGTGAAGCTGAGCGACCTTTAATGTGACCTGAAGAGGTCAGTGCAGATTAACACGGTCCTATCACAGAAAGATGAGAGGAGGAAGAGGAAGAGGAGGAGGAGGGCAGTGAGGAGAAGAGGAGGAATTGGAGGCGAGAGAGACGGAAGAAGAACTATCACTGGGGGAGGAAAATGGAGGAGTGAAAGGGAACGAAAGTTAATGGGGAAGAGAAGCAGAGTGGATGTGGGTCTGTAGAGTGAAGAGAGGAGGAAAGGTGAGGGAATATATAAAAATGAAAGAGACTACAGTGAGTCAAAACATGAGAGAGAAAGCACCACAGAAGGCTGGTGTGTCCAGTGTGGGAGAGTGGACCTGGATTTGAAAATGTATTCCTTCTCTCTCTCGCTGTCTTTCTGTCTCTGTGCCTACATCTCTGCTCTTAGTCCCGGACGCCTCCAAGCCCTGCAGCTATCCCTTCCACCACACGCAACCCCGCTCTCCACCACTCCTCTGCGCTCCCTCCTTCCCTCGCTCCTTCCATCCCAGGAGGCGAGGCAGCGTGAGTGGCAGGCGGGGGCAGGAGGAGGGATTTGGGGGCTCCTAGCCAAGAGGCAAACAGGTGCAGCCCCTCTGGAGTCTCTCAAATGGCAGACATTAAAAAGAGTTGAGGGGGGAGACAGAGAAAGATGAAAACATCCCCCAGGATGAGCAGGCCACAGAGTTCTGCACATTTCTCTCCTCTCTGTCTTTTTGTGGCTTGCCAGAAAAGAGGTTTTTCCTTCCTTTTTTCTTTCCTTTCAGAGCTGTGCACAACTTCTCCACCGGTATTTGATGACAGTAGATCACTTTCTGATACATGCTGCCTCCACATAAGGCCTCACTGATTGTAAGTTAACGCCGAAGCTCCGACAGAGCATTAGAGAATGGAAACGTCACATCTGAACAACACACATGAAACCGGTTACATCTATCAGACACACATGTTTGAAATACAAATCCTCCTCCACTGAGTCTATATTGATATATTGTCAAACACAACACAACCGCACATGCGCTCTGACCTCTCCACCTACAACACACACACACCTGCTCCTGTTCCTTAGAATTCCCCTCCAAAACAGGGAATTTACTTGGAGCACGCCACCAAATTGTGTATACAAGAATAGTTGTCTAAGAGCAGTCGTGACTGTGGCTGTACAGTGTGTGTGAGCGTGTAGACAACCACCCACATGGCCGTGACATACCCAGGCTGACAGCCCCCCTCCCCTTCCTCCCTCTTCTCTCCTCCCGGAAAGCCCCAATCCTTTCTTTAGTGGCACTGACGCAGAACTGGGGGTGAGCTCCCACTGCTTCCGGCAACACTTCCGCAGCACGGGGGAGGGCTCTCCGAAACAAAACACGAAGCAAAACACACCCCTGGCAGCCCACGTAGGAGCGCTCAAAGGAAGGTCGCTCGAACACACGGGCTCGTACGCGCATGCACCAACACACACTTGTGGGTATGGAGCCGAGGCAACCTTACTGTGTGTGGTCAGCCTCCTTTCAGCCATGGAAAAAAGTCTCTCATAAAAGTCCCACTAAAAGCACCTCTATGAATATCGCCTCCCACGCTTTCTGTCTGACAGTCAGGCAGCCAAGAAATATATCTGGGTTTCACATTTACACACACACTATAAAAGCACATTTATAAAGATTGACCAAGTTATTAGACAACTAGACACCGTCTCATCACAATATACAAGAAACACAAAGACCATCTTCATCCACATTCATATATTATAACACTGAATGATTCAGTTGTATTATTAAGACATAATTTTAAGAATTAATGCGAAAACACAAGCAGCACCCAGTGGCTCTGGTGCAAATTATAATTAGAAATCAACACAATAATCTATTCCAAAGGCCCACACTGAATTTTTATCAATACTGAGTATTTTAAGTAACACTATGTACAGTGATGACCCAGGCCTACTTTACTGGTCATCTATCACTGTCATTCAGGCTGTTAAGTCACATAAAAACACATCAATGTTGAGTTTTGTGTTCTCAACACACACATGGTTAACCCCTACTACTATAAACACCACAGAATTTACCTTACTATGTTTCCACCTGAGTGTATGAATAGAGCTGGTTGACAGAATCAATATCACGACAATGGCTTCAACATCGATTACACTTTTTTTTCCCAATAGCAATTTCACATCTTAACAAAAAGTCAATTATATTACATATTATTATGTTATTTTTTAGCTACAATGATTAATCGATCATTTGTTGACTATGAAATTAATCAACAAATATTTACAGGAAGCTTAAATAAATATACAAGACAAATCTTGATTCAAGCTTCCACCACAGTCAATCATCAATTTGGGTAATTATTGAAGAAAAAAGTCAAAATTTTCCCATTCCAGCTTCTTAAATATGGATATTTTGTGATTTCTTACTTGACTATGACAGTAGTGGGGTTGTGGACCAAATGAGATGCTTGATGATGTAATCTTGGTCATTGGGAAACCACATTTCACCTTCATCTGACATAATTAGACCAAACAAATACTTGGGGTCGTCTCTTATCTGTTAAAATATCGACAATAAATAGGTCATATATGTCGTATGTTATCATTTAAGAAGAGGAATCTAGCATGAAATGATACCTGGCATTTTTTCCATATTCAATAAGCATCAAAGTAATTCAGTCTGTGACATTTAATATAGAAATACAGAAGTCATCCGTATTTATGAGTGGCATATTTACATCAATTTACAGTTAAGATCCATAGAAATGTTAAGAGAGCTTAATACTACTATTCCTACGTAAACCAGACGACTTTCAAAGAGGTGAATGGGATGATATTCAACACTAAGATAACAAATGTGATATTAACGTTCTAAGATGGTTACTCGAACAAATTTGATTGTTCTGTTTTCAACCATTTAAAGCAAGTTTGGTAAAAATAACCCAACACTATGTAAGTGAAAACCTAACCGAGCTAATATCGCAACTGTGTGCCAGCGAAGGTGTTTAAAATCAAGGAGAAATTATGAAGCCAATCTAGGATTTTCTCGCTAAATTTATTTCAGACTTTTAAATGAGCTCTTGGTGGAAAACAGGACAAATAATTGTGTTTTTTTCTTTCTCCTTGCGTTATTTCCTGAAAGGTGCAGTGCCCTGCCACTGGCTCCAACCAGCATTACCGAGCACACACCCACATCCACAAACTCACACACACACATACACAGCGGTAGCCGCCCGTGACATTCCTGCAGCTGCGGCGCTCTCTCTCCCTCGCACGCGCCCCCCCAGCGATCTCCCTGGGGGACGAATGCCTAATGAGTCACGCGCCTGTCTGCCGTTACCTCGCAGCGTGTGTGTATGTGTGTGTGGAGGCGGGATGGCGGGCCGACTTGGCGCGAGCACTGGGGGAAAGGGGGAGGGGGGACGTGGAGACGACAGAGAAGGAGACAGGGAAAAAAAAACGCACGTTGGGGGGGTGATGCGGTCATTACAGCGCTCACATAAGAGCTCTGAAACAAGGCCAAAACAAACAATTTGTCCGCTTTGTGTTTGTGTGAGCGGATTTAGTCCATCACAAAATACAAATCTTTACTATGTTTAGTCTCAACTCCTTATCTCTAATTCCCCCAAACAGAAAACCAGCCTTTCACAGGTGCACCTCTGAAGGGTGATTAGCCGTAAATTTGTCAATTTGTCAGCTTTTGTCGAATTTAGATCGCTCAGTATGCAAATGGTCGGGATAACCCGATTACTGGGAATAATCTGATTAAGGTAATAGTTTGATTAAAGTGTTTACATGGTTCCAGTCACCAGATTTCACCAGTAACCCAATAATAATGTTTGAGTTGTTTAATAGTCAGGGTAACGTCTGTCAGGATTTGTAGCAGGCTGTAGAAAACACACATTAGCACTACAAAATAAAAAGAAAATGGACTCTGAGTTTGTGTTTACTCTTCTTGCTTTGATGAACTGAGAGAGCACCTTCATACAATCCCTATTATGTCCAGCGTTAGCCGTGTCATAAAAGCGGTTTTGTTGTCATCCTAAAGCAATCTTTGCATTTGTTTTTCAACCACCATTACAGGCCTGGACACTGTTTACAGAAACAACCATTTGCATCTACTGTACTCTGACGACCTTTCTGGTGAATGTGAAGAATCAAAACAGTCAGAGGAATCAAACAAACGCACACTGTGCTGTACAGGCCACAAAAACACTGACAAGCCAGATTAATATCAAGTCATTAATGCATTAATGGAAACAAACATATCTTCAAAAGTAGTGCAGATCAAAAATGGCTGTGAATAAACTGCAGAAATATGAAGGAAAACACAGCTCTTCTATCACAAGTTCATTCAGAAACTTTTCTGTAACGTGGCAGCGAATAAATAAAACACCTTGACTTGAACATTTATGTCTCCATTCTTATTTTATCTGTGATCATTGTTCAGTGAGACCATAAATGTTGTTGTTTTGTCACTGGATGCTTTCTGATAATTTAGTTATTGTTTGATTGTTAAAAAAAAAGAAGTAGTTCTGGTATTCAATCAAGCGCGCATCAATCTGATCTTTATCCTTGGCCCGTGCCCTACCCTTCAATCCTTCCTTAAATGTTTTGTGAAAATCGATACGGTAGTTTTTGTAAGATCTACTCACCAAATCATAGAAATATTAAGGAAAATATTTTCATTGACACCTTAACACCACTTAAGGCTGTGGTCTGTAGCATTTTGAAACAGAGAAGACCAAAGTGTCTAAATTTAGATGTTGTTACTGCTTTGCAGTGAAAATAGTATCGACCGCACAGGTTGACACTAGAACATGACATTCATAAAACTCGATAGCATCAGTGCTATGAACAGGTGCTTCTTGACACAATGTTGTTTTTGGAAATGGGTCAGTTTTCAACGCAGTAAACTGGCTCTTTTGTTTATTTTGAATCATTCAGATATTGGTTCAAACATGAAAGATACATTTCCTTTGTAAGCCAGCTGTTTTAAGTGAATTTTGTTAGTATAAGTTATTTGGTTTAATGTTAAATAATTGCTTGGACAGCTCGACATGTTGGGCACTGTTTTATACAAACTTATATTACTTTTCAGAAACACAAGTATGGATTTTCTGTGAGAACGGGCTCAGGAACCTTACCAAGTAAAAGTCCCAATGTGCAAATTTACCAGCAGAAATAAATCGGATTTTGGATCACACTATGTGTATGTGTGTGTTTCTGTGCATGTGTAATGTGTATGGTTTATGTGCAGACTTTAGGCAACACTTGGGTGTTCAAGGCCGTGTGAGAGAAAGAGAAAAAAGTGAGAAAGCACTGTGGGGCGGACAGGCATGCGACCAAGTCCCCCGCCTCCCTACGCAGACACACACACACACACACACACACACACACACACACACACACACACACACACACACACA
>JAPTYQ010000028.1:34147637-34169885 GCA_029814465.1 Ostorhinchus cyanosoma | reverse complement strand
CATAAGAAAAATTTAAGAATAAAAAGGAAAAGAAAATGGTAATAACTGTTAAAAAAAATTTGTAAAAACAGTCAGTTTCACATTAGTAGTAATAAATATAAGTAATAAAAGCAGTATTAATAATTAGACTTAGACAAACTTTATTGATCAAAAAGGAAATTACTTGGTCACAATAGTCACATACAAAAACACTAGCAAAAAAGCCAAACAAAAAAAGGAAAGTGTGAAGACATAAAAGCAATAGATATAAATAGAATATAGTAATAAAGCAGGAAAGAAACAAGATTTACATATGTACAAATCTACAGGCAGTGGAAGTTAGTATAATTATAAATATACGCTATATATAGAGGTGTGAGAGTGACTAAGTTATTATAATAAAATAAAGTAATGATAGTAATTGCACTAATGGTACACATATACATACATGTATTGCCTTTGATACTGGGTTGTGTAGGTTAGACACACTAATCTGGTTGCTCAGCATCTTCTGAACATAGCTGCAGCCTTGGTGTAAATCACTGAGGACTTCTAGAAGTTGCATATTTGATCTAATGAATTAACCTCCTAACTGAAGCTGCTGCCGTACTTTGTAGTAAATAACTGGTGCTAATAATGCATCGGCCAACAGGAGGTGCCATATAAACCATCAGCGGCAGCAGCAGCAGTCGTAGTCGTGCTGTGTGTCGCCGTGTCAGAGCCACAGAGGCTGATCTATGACTGCTGTGGGGCAGGAGGTCTATTCCTCAGCCAGCTGCACTGTGCCGAGGCTTATCTCGGTGTGTCCTCGGCTGATGGATGACTGGAGCCGGTGGCCGACAGCACTAAGGGGCGGGTGGGAGGAAGAGGAGGGAGACGAACAGAGCAGCAGCCCCCCCAGTGGTAGAACACAAGCCTACAGACCAGAGACAAAACCCACCGAAGGCACATGAAACACAGCATGGCTCCTCATGTCACCTGCTGGACTGTAGATTATTTTAAAGGGGCAATTTTTAAGTTTGCCTTATCTCAACTATCAACACACAGGGGCAGCGTTTTACCAGACAGTTGTGGCGTCAGTGTCTACTGTCAAACTGCCAGAACTCAGAGCCAGTTGAGATGAAATTACCCTCCATAACCTTCATATGTGTCAGCTTAGAGGTTACGATATCGCATGCTAGCGTGGGTTAGCTCAGGAAAATTATATATTGCCCCTTTTTGTATTTGTTATTAACTGCACTCAAGGCATCTTTTGAATCACCCAGACAAGTTTTTTTGGCATATTAGTTGCCTTCATTTTGAACAGAAACATATCAGTTCATTTTAACGAGTATATTTAAGCTCTTTGTAATGTTATGCAATTTGCCTCCTTCACTGGTCGTGAAGAAATGTTGTGAGTTCAGCATTAAATTTCTTTCCTTTACTCACTGAGAGCCGTCTGTGCCAGTGAATAGCAATGCCAATGTAAACTTTAGTTTTATTTCCATTTCCACCGCTGTTTTTGTGTGCCGCTGAATGTGGTTTGTTGCTGGGAGGAGGTGGTGATAATAGACACTGGGTGAAAAATTCAGCTGTGTTCCTCTCAGATCTACATCCTCTCACATGATTGACTTGAGGTTAAATATGCCCTGTAGGTAGCACTACTTCATCGTCTTCTGTTTGACAAAGGGCAGATTAGAAGTTACTGAAACTCACTCTAGAGGCATAAAGTGGTATTACAAGATGGGGCAGTCCGTTAACACTAATATGTACTTGTTGAACTGTTGTTTCTGCACACTGTTCATAATTTGAATTAATTTGTGAATCTTTTAACTTTAAATATTAGCTCAGATGCTTGACGTCCACGGTCCTGGTCGGCAGAGGGCTCTGTTTACTACAATAGAGGTTTAGTGTCAACACCGTGTTTTATAACCAATGTGGTGCTCTGCCAGCAATGCTTTTTAGGATTGTTTAGTAACTAAATAGCAGGCAGGATGGGTGTGTGCTGGAATTTCCTGTCACCTTTTGTGTTTGTGAAAGCCGAGGGAAACAGAGGATGTTACTCTGTCGGACAAAGGCTGGCAGATTATTTTCCTGATTCTAATGACTAAATATTATTGCATCTAAACATAGATTTTATCTTTAGATACAGTGACTGTGAAGAGGATGTGGCTTGTCTAGAGTATGTCGATGTGGTTTACCCTCTTGTTCTTATAGCGTGTTGTGATTTTCCCCCCCTGCAAACTGTGGTCACCTCATTGCAAACTGATATTTGGTATCAGACAGACGTAGCAGTGTTTTTTCCCTTTGGCTTCTTGAGCTGGCCGTCTGGGTTTGAACACATCAGGCTTGTAAAGGTCAACCTTTAACAACGAGTCAAGTATAATGATTCCGTATTGAGTGAAAGTGCCTTTGTTTGCTGCTGGACAGCATGAGAGTCTGAAGGTTTGACTTGCGTCAGTGTTTTCACAGAATGACATTTCGCAGGAATTAACCTCTGTGTGAGTGTACGCTCTGTTTGTCATCCCGATACCATCTTTGTGCATATGTCCGCATTATCTTAACCAGTTTTGCAACTTGGAATAATCAGCTCTAAAGCAGGAAGTGCGCACACACAACAATAGCCTATTGAATCATTTTTTCTCATTCTTGTCCTCCTCCTTTTATACGTCTCCTCTCTCAGCTTCACAATAGTGCACTGTTAGGCAGAGGGGAAACTTGGGGCGGGGGAAAGCGCCAGCTCTCGGGAACACGCTCAGAGAGAAGCCTGTTGTTTCAGCACAGCGGATGGCCATTTGGTAGCACTTCCACCCAGCCCCCCCTCCTCCTCTCTCTCTCTCTCTCTCTCTCGCTCTCACTCTGACTCTCTCAGCCCCTCCTCCACCATTGTGTTGCCTAGCAACGGAGGGCTGGAGCAATCGGAGCAGGGGCAGAGGATTCAGGGAGCAGATTGGCGGATGATTTATTAGCTGGGCTGGAGAGCAGTGAGCCCAGGCAGCTGAAATGGAGCCTTAAACTGGAGCCGACATGTAGAGAAGGAGGAGGGGGAGCCAGCGAGAGAAAGAAAACGGAAGGGAGGAGGGAGAGAGAGAGCGTGCACACAGCCGCTCTGTGGAGACGGATGGACAGACTGTGTAAATAGTACAGTTGGGAACATAATTAAGGTGACATAATTAGGACAGACACACAGGCTGCACGGGCAGGTCTAATTCATTTGTGTCATAGCAGGTATTGATGCAGAAGTTTCACCTTTAGGCTGTGGGAATCCATTAAAAACAGACAATAAGTTTCATTCTGGACCAAGTTGGTCTCAGGGTTGTTCAAATATTTTGCTCAGTTTGTCCACACAGATTTATTAACGGTAATATTTCAGATGAGTATTTACCCAGTTGTGTCATGGTCTGTCAAATACACCCTGTAGTGTTTATCCTCTGACTCGGCTGTGGCGTTCCACTGGTTATAGGTCGGTCGGCAGAAGTTTGACTGACAGTCCAAATGGTAATCTGCTCTTAACCCCTCGAGTGGTTGGAGACGGTCGTGCGTGTGGGAGCGCTTGTGTTGGAGACGGCTCCATCTACTGGCTAATCAACCACTGCACTTTCAGCCTGATTAATGCAAATGAACGGCTGTTTTATGTCACTGATAACCCAGACTTTCTGTCTCACTGTCAGCGAGGCTTAACTGTTTAACATCAGGCATCTTCTGTTTGGTTATTTAGTCTGGTTCAACGTTGATGTATACTTTTGTATTTTGTTCCTCACAATTACACATTACAACCCTCCAAGTTGAAAGTTTTGAATTTGTTTGCATAATGAGGATAAATACAGTTATTCACGTTATTGTTGTTCAGAAAGGTCTCTCTTTTTGGCCTGTTATTTTTTCTTCTAAAAGGAGGCTGTTTTGCAGCTGGCTGTGTTACTTCAGTAAATTTGGCCTTTGTTCCCTACCAAAGCTGGGTATGTAAACAATCTGTGGTTACATAACGTACTGTACATGGCATGGAAAATGAACTCCTCACACACAGGACAGAATCCATGTCTGGTTTTGCGTCTCACATGTCTCCTTCCACCATGTCCAAGACCTTTCTCTGCACAAATTGTGTGAGCCTGCCTTCCCTCTCAGTTTGGCAGCTACTTCAGTTTGAGCTCTGAATTCACTCACAGGATTCCTGAATTTGCCTCACAAGAAAATGGGCAGTTTTGGTCTTGTGTTAACAACAAGCCGTGGCCTGGGTTTTCCTGCGCAGGGGGAGATGCATTAAGCCTGTTTGAGCTGTGTTAAGAGATCAAGAACAGGCTGAAATGAGCGCTATGTCTGACACTAACACTGAACCCAGGACTCCACTCCGGGTTTTCCAGCCCACTGCGAACCAGAGGCTCTCTTGCAGAAAGATCACATGTAAAGCCTTCCCCTTTGTAGTGGAAGAGCAGAGAGTGACAAGCTATTTCTTGCTTGTAAAAAAAAAAAGAGTAAAAAGCGATGTATCGTCAGAGACGCTGTGGATTTGCCACCTAATTTTTCCTTTACCTGTGTCTGGATGTAAAGATTTGTGCCGTGCTCCCAGAGGACTTTTCCCTGCTTTTTGCTGGAGTTACTTGGTGGAAACGGTTGGCTGAGATCACTGACGAACGGGGCTCGCCTCTGGAACAAGAAAGTAAATCTGTTGGTTGTCTGCTTCGCTGGTTATGAATGTTTTCAGCCTCCGCTTTTTATGGCTCGCAGTCTGTGGCTCTTAAAGGAGAAGACATGCATTTAGGTTGTTGTGCTTTTTTGCTGTTTATTCCTTTCTGGTGTTGTTTTTGTGCTCGCTGAGGTGAGGTGTCGTGTCCACATTGAGTTCATGTCAGATTCAGTCCGATCTTACCAAGTAGCAAAATCTGTCACTGTGCTGTTCACCTCTTTTCAGTATTCTGTGTCTATTTGTTTTGTCAGTGTTACATTTTTATACATGTTTTTGTTTTTTGTTCTTTTTTTTTAATGTTTTTATAAATGCCAGATTGTACAGACAAAATTAGAAACTGTTCACCATGCACAGTGAGGACATTTCTTCAACTCTCAACTTCTGGGTTTCACTTTTCTTGACTTTTCTCTTGCATGATTAACACCATGTTCCTCTGTGGGTCTGTTGCATGTATGTTTGTATTTGACTGTGTTTATTTAGCTGTATTTTCTCTCCACATGAAAAGACAAGCCTAATCTCAGCGTCTCACCCTGCTTTACTTGTCATTTCCTTTCTCATTTTGCCCTGACATGGCTGTGTTTGCTCCGGAGTTTAAACGGCTACAGAGGTTTCTAGATACACATCAAACCTCTACAACCACAGACTAGCGAAATGAAAACAATATTTTTTTTTTTTGTCGTAGCCAGTTACTTTATGCGGTCAACGTTTAGCTGACTTCACAGATACTAACTGCTCTGGGTTTTTTTTCTTCTCTCTCTCTCTCTCTCTCTCTCTCTCTCTCTCTCTGCCTCTTCCTCTGTGAAAAATTGCAGAAGCGCTTCATTAAAGGATTGAGACAGTTCGGCAAAAACTTCTTCAGGATCCGGAAAGAGCTTCTGCCAAACAAAGAAACGGTAAGATCGTTTGTTTATTTCTGTATGTGCTGTAAAAGTTTTCTCAACACACGTCATTTGTTTTATGGCATTTAAAGCTGTAAAATAAGGTACATGTGGTTTTCTTGTAAGTAATAGAAGGCTCCAGCAGTAAAACATTTTACTGTGATATTTTGAGCGTGGCTGGTTTTTAACCTGAGGCCTTATTGATAAGAAGTACTCTGCCAACAACTGAGCTGCAGTATTATCAGACCTCACTTCAGGCTGTCTGGAAACACACACACACACTTGTTATACCTGCAAAAAGAAAAGGCAAAAATGGAGTTTTACACACAGCCACTGAAAGCTTGCAAGTGGCATACTGAACATTAATTAGCACCCGCTGTTAGCAGTAAACAAGCAGTAGTAAACAAAACGTGCCAATGTGCTGTGAGCCACATTGTTTATAGTGTATCTCAAATGTACACACTCCGTTTTGATGCACGCTTTGTGTTGACTTTCACATATTCCCTTAGTGAAAGTAGCAGCTGAAAGTATATTTATCTTACATTTTCAAGGCATGAGCAGGAATATTGTGTAGTATGGCATTATGTTTCCAAATTAACACTTTTATGAGCACATTTTGCTTGTGATAGTGTCTAATAAAGGGAGCAGTGGCATCATATACTGTTTTACTTAAAAGGCATATTGAGAAATTCTTGATCACAAAATAATATTTGTGTTCATATAATTATAGATATTTAATAACCCCCCCCAAAAAACTGATATCCAGAGCTTTTTTTTTTTAAACCATATACTTTATATATTTGTGATGTAAAGAAAGAGAAGAACCACAAATGACACTGATTTACTCCTTGTCATGTCAGTTTCAGATTCCAGACTTTTTGTTAACATTATGTATTTTATTGTGACTTTAGTGTTTAAAGTCATTTAGTTATTTTTGTCTCTGTTAGTGTTAGTTTCAGAATTTCCACTGAAACCTTTAATTAAAGGTGACAAAGCGAGTTTATTTCTGTTACAGTTGAAGGAACTATAACTGTGGTATTTATGTACACAAGCAGAGGGATGTTGTTGTCAGAGTTTCCCTCCTTTCTCTGTGTGTGTGTGTTAATCATCATTGGACAAGCCTCTAACCTGTGTCATGGTAAAAATGGGTCAAACCCGATCCTAGCAATGATTAATCGGAACAGTTAAGCTCACTACATGTGATCAGTGTGTCCGAAACAAAACGTAGGCAGGACACAATTTTAATGTTGATGTTTTTTGGAGTAATTTCCAGTGTTTGAACATATTTTAATCTCATACCTACACAGGCTCGTCTTAGAGATTTAGATTTTTAACGTGTGTGTAATCGATTATAAAGGGAACATGTTGTACGTGAACATGTTGCTTCAAAGTCCTCCACAAGTCTGACTTAGCTGTTAAATTATTCTCAGATATGCGTTTTTGATTCATGAAGCAGTGCAGACCTTGCTGTTTCTGTGAGGCTGCTCCCGCTGGAAGTGTGCCGATATAGTGCTGACACAGACATCAAAAGAAAATCAAAGGTGTTTGTCATACTTCTCTCCGCTTCATTTCCTCGTCTGCTCCGAGCTGAGGATATGTCAGCCAAGCTTCTCAAACATTTTTACATATCATGTAATATTTTTACTCAAGAACTCCTTAATGCCACCTCCTTTGTGCTACATTTTTTATTCCTCTGAACCAATTTGAGCCTCTTGAATAAGAGATTAAAGTATGTGAATACAGTTTCCTCACAGTGGTTTCTTCAATTATTTTTACTGGTTTTGAAATATATGACTAGTCCAGTTGATTGGCTATAAAGGAGGTATTAATGCAATTCAACCTGGAGGGGGAGTCTATTTGGCAGCAGAGGTAATAGACCTCCTCCAGGATCTAGGCCTGCCACCACCACAGAGGAGAGAAAGATTAATTTTCCCTGTGCAAATGGAAAATAAACTGCCCTTTAAACATATGAAAAGAGAAGAAAATGACTGGAAGAGCAAGGGGAGCGTAGAGGGGACCGAGGGAGTGGGGTGAGCTGGGGCATTAGCTCAATATAGACACTGAAAAGCCAGGTCGTCACACATACACACACAAAAAAGAAAAAAGTCCTGGGTTCAGATTGAATTTGTGTTATGAGACTGATCTGTCATTTATTTTCACATCTCTGCACATGAGCACATCATCTTCAGATATTTGAGTGACTTTATCTTCATTCACAGACATGACTCTCTATAATAATACTCTCATGCCAAGTGACTAAAAATGAGCTGCTTTCCGTAAATGCGGGTGTTCTGTGACATGTCCTGCCCCGAGTCGTGGCCTGACCACCACCGCTGCTGCCGCTGAGCCGGAGCACACAGCACAAAGCCCTTGGGCTGATATCCAGGGCTCCAGAGGTCCAGCACAGTGTCTGCCTCACGCTCGTCCTCCCACTAGCTCATATTAGCCGCGCTGCCCCTGAAGCGCCATCACGGCTCAAACTGCCAGTGCCAAGGGTAAGCACCCAGCGCTGTGTAAACACACCAGGCCTGACTAGCACTCAGGAATGCTTTATATAAAGTCACATAAAGGCCCAGAGGGGGAAGTGGGTGTGTCGTCTGACCGTCTGCAACTAGCTCTGCTGCCACCATTTCCTTGACTCCAGAGAGGACGTCATGGAACATGAGCCCGCTGCTTCCAGTGTTTAAACAGCTAAATATGCTGAAATGGCAGATCACAGATAGCTCTGCGCCTGATATTTTTACTGGAGGGGTTTTTCATAGAAATGTGGTTTCAGGGGTATCAACAGACAGTATTTACTCAACAGATTTGTATCAGCTACAGCTGAAAGAAAGAAATGACGGCAAAAATTAAATCAAATTAGAGTGCCTAAATCTGGGCTTCTTTGTCACTTGTCGCCAAAAAAACATTTGGTTTAATTGGTTGAAAAAACAGAGCTGTTAACTTGCAAATTGAATGTCTCCTAGACATGAACTTGCACATGATATTTGCATAGAAGTCTTTGTACTGTTATATGGACCAGGCTATTTTCGCTCCGTTACCAGTTTGGTTTTAATGCACAAAACACAACGTAAAATATGCATCACTGAGTAAAAAACAGGCAAAGATAAGTCATGCCTGAAATTGTAAGCAGTCCAGCTTCAGCCTTTTTCTCCAATAAAAGATTTCAAAAGGCAAGAAAATAAATATGATTTACTTATTTTATCTGTGCACAAAGGTCATTTATTTACTTTCAGAAATCTGTTTTATATATTTATAGATAATAAAAAAATAATCACAGTACAAGAGAGGAGCCAGAATCTAATAAGCTCAGTGAAGCAATGTAAAACAATTTGCAAGCACAGAACAAAAGCCTGGTATATGTTTTTCAGTTGAGTTTTCCCTCAAGGGTCTTCGTCCACCTCCTGTAGTTTATTCTCCCATGACTGCTCTGTTTCCCCTCTGCCTTTAAATATTAAAGTACGTACATCGACACAGAATTATAAATACTGACATAGTTAACAGTTGAAGTGTTAGTTTCTAAACAGTATGATGGAATGTAGCTTAAGTTACAGAAACATTTGTTGGCTTTTGTTTCCTTGATATATTTTACTTGAACTGGTGAGAAAGGAAGAGTAAAGCACTGGATTAACTGGTGGAGATGTGTCCACCTGTGTGTGAACGTGGACCGTCATGACAAAGCATGACAAAGGTGAAACAACCCTGTTGACGTCAAAAGGCAAACACGTTTCCTCAGATGACAAATAATTTTGCGGATGTTCATTGTAAAAACTTGCTGTGTAGCAACAAGAACTGGAAAACTACCTTTTAAATGTCAGGGTTTTGTATTGGGTTTAATAATAAGTCTGCTATGGTTTGTGTTGATAGTTAATATTTTGTTTTTGTGGGAAGCAGAGCAGTAAAGGGCACAAAAGCTGTGGAGCATGTCATGATATTTTTGTGGACGTACGGGGGCAGGTCACCTGGGGTGATTTTTAAAACAGTGCTGTGTTTGTGTTGGCGCTTAGATCAACCATGAGGTGATGTGCAGCATCCTTGTTCTCATCCCCTCACACCCTCCCCTCCTCCAGGCCCTGTCATTTACAGGATGGCCTACAGGAGAACAGTGTTCTCAACACAACCTCACAGCAGATGTTTGCCCTGGTACAATCTGTACAAACGTCAAATTGAATTCATTGCCATGTCCTTAGCTCAGCGGCCAGATCCTTGGGGATGAGTGTGAATATAAATACTTTGGTTCAAACACTAATTAAACCAGCTACAAACTACAGGGGCCTGGTCCAGTTGGCAGCAGCTGTCAGAAGTGACAGAAAGGCTTCCGTGTTTTGTAAATGATATAACTTGTTTAGGCAGTGAAATCGCTGTCGGCTGATGGAAGCTTTAGCAGCATGTATTGATGTTCTTTTAGCAGACTACAGGCAATTTAGTGCACCAGAGTGTAGGCAAATATTATTTATTTATTTATTTATTTAAGCCTAATAGATGAAGCACGGAGAGCCGGAGCGCTCTGTGTAATTGAGTTCTTTGGTAGGCTTCATGTTGTGGTTTTTGGGGAGTAGCTTATCAGCAGAACACGCAGGATCGACCCTCCAGCAAAAAGGCACTGTTGCCATCCAATCTGCTTTCATTGGCAAAAGCGCTTACAGCAGGAAAAACACGAGTGCTGATTCTTCAGCATGTGCATCCCTGACCTGTGAAAGCAGAGCTTATTCAGTCATTCTACGGCAGAAAGACTGCGCAGCGGGGAATGGCTGTCTATTTAACTGCTTTTCACATACACTCTGCTCCACCAGCCAGGGTCCTTTCACTATTCAGTCTCTGTCGTCTGTCGGAGCTTCAAGGCATCGCTGTGGGCTGTAGGTTTTTAACCAATTACACACGTGACTCATATCTACACTTTTTAACCTCAGAAAACTTTGACAAGTATAGATTTGCTTGTAAGAATACTAGATCAGTAAAAATAAAACAACATGCATTTGTTTTGACATTTTACAGATTTCAACTTTTTTAAATAAGTGACTCCACAATATAATATAATCCTATTCTGCTTAACTTGACTTGATATTATCCTGGAATGTCATAGGAATATTTTTGTATTTACATATTATTCTATATTATCTAACTAAATATACATTGAACTAAAAATAAAAAAAAGTCTGTTTGTGGCATGATACTGTAAACCTATGTCCTTTAAAGGTCCCAAATCATGAAAATGCAGTAATATACTGTTTCATTTCTTTTGTGTTTTTACAATCTCAGTGATGTAAACCAAGAGCTGTGAAAATATAATGTTGCTCACTACCGCCGTTTCTTTAGAGCTCCCACAACAAGATTAACTCCCAGCTTGACAGGCAAGTTGAAATTTGCTCCAGTTTCTAAGTTGAGCATAGAAACTGTGCTTAACACCGCCCCCATGAGCCACTGAGACGAGTGTAGAGTACATCCACGTACAGTTTAAGACGTCGAATGAAATCCAGGTCACTAAACGTGCTGTTTTTTTTCATCTATGAAAGTGACACGCTAAGCCACATAAGCGTTTACAAAGGTCCCTCCTACAGTGAGAGTAAGCATTAAAATGATATAAAAGTCAAGCACCACTCGGTGAAACCACGCACCATACAACCTGTCGTACGTGATGAAGAATACGCAGCACAGAGGTCGAGCACATACATAATTAAACTCGGGTTTGATTTAGCTCAGAGAAACACGTTCCCCTTTTCGTCTGCCTGAAATGAATCAGGGAGCAGTCCTCCCTCCTCGAGCTGCAGACGGAGGAGGAAGCAGGAGGAGCGCAGGTTCATGCTGCACTAATGGATGTTTACACAACTCACTATCAGCCACCAGAACCCACAAGTCACATGTTCCCTCCGCTCTCCTGGCTGCAGCTAAACTGCCTTAAGATTTTCACAGCGGATTTTATTTGCTGAGAGATTTTTTTTTCTCGAAGAAAAGCTGCGTTTGGATTTCAGGTTGATGATTGTCCATTGTTATCCTCCATTGGCTCTTTATTTCTCCCTCTCAGCTCTCCTCCACAGTGTCCCTCCCCCTCCTCAGCTCTCCCCTGTTCTCTCCTCCTTCTCCTGCTCTTGCCAGTAACGGCCTTAACCGTTTGGCTTCATGTCAAAGCAGGGGCCTTTTGTGGCTCTGTCACAAATCTGCCAGGAAAAACAGAAACCATCTGTTCAGGCCTGGGCCTGAGAGGGGATGAGGGTGTAAATACATGAGTTTAGCCCTCGCCCTCAGCCCTGCCCGCGCTCACAGGACCACCGAGCCCACTGGAGGCTCCTCCACTTCCACTCAGATTCATCCTGCTCTCCACAGTCTGTGGTGTACAGTGGATTCAGGACAAACTATATCAGTTTCTGCCATCTGCTAGAGGAGCAGATGGCATAAGACGCACATAACAAACCAACCAACTTTTTATGACTTACAGCAATTGTACTTTGTTTTTATTGGAATACAGTATGTTTCCATCTATCACCTGTTATTTTGTGTTAAAACAATGTGGGAAGAATATGGTGTAGTAGTGAAGATGTGTCATTTTAATCTGTAAAAACCTGAATGAAATAGAACACAAATGCCGTAGTGTACCAGCACTGGTTCTCTGTTTGGAAAATATGTTCATGTTTCTTATTTACCAGGTTTCTGTTATTGCTCTAAATATCCCAGGCAACCTAACTCTAAGAAACTGCAAAAATGGACCTCCTTACATTAGACAGTGTTTGCTTTTAGAACTAGTACTAATCTGAGTAGATGCCAGTCCCGGCTTTAGTTTTTGTTACGAGAGACATTTTTAGGTTCTTAATTCTAAAACCTAAGTTTTCACTTCTTGTCCCAGTTCCAGTTTAGACAAGATGGATTGTAATTTTTCTTCTTGATGGATGATTGAATTAATGTAAAGGAAATATGACTGTTTATAGTTGAGAGCTCCACTTCCATTTCATATTTACACGGTTTTATGCAGGCAACCATTTTAAGTAGCAAAAAACTGGAATTGAGGCCCAGAGTGTCGTGATAGGAGGGTAAGCCCTTTCCTTGTCGGATAATCCAACGGCCAGAAAGCTCCTGCAGATGCAGGCATTTTAAAAGGCCTTATAATACCGAGCTTATGTTGTCACTATCTCATGTTCTGTGGAGCGGCAGCACACTCTGTACTGCTGCACAGTGATTTAGTGGACAGCTGAAAATTATTGCTCTGAGGCCAGGACCAGTCTCGATTTCTATCAGGTTTTCTTTTTCCAGACTTTCAAGAATGATTTCAGAAATATGAAGTGCATTGTACTGTCGTCTTCATTTTATGACGAAAAACTAACTTTGCTTGGATGCCTGGATTTGTAGATGCAAACTAAACACTATCATGGAGGATAAACAGAAAGTAAAGTATTGATATTGGCACACGGCAACATAACAAAGTGACTTGGACAGAAGTACTCAGAGGAATCAAACATATGTGTCTGTTTGACAGCAGACAGCTTCAGTTTCAGTTTGATACAAATTTGCATTAAACTTTCCACTGACTTAACCAGAAAAACACAGGCAATAGCATAGTTAACAGGTTGAATGTACATACAACAACATATATGGAAGGAATGGATTACACAATCATAAAGTATCAAAAGCCATTGAACACATTCATCAGAAACCAATAACATGAATATCAGTCAGGTAAAGATCTGCTTTACCCCATCTTAAAGTAATTTAATTTAAACCCATCCAATGAGACCAGCTCTGTAGGTTTAGGGGTATTTTGTAACCACTCACATGTCGTTTCCAAACCACAGTAATTTAATTAAAACATGTTTCTTTTGTTGTACAGATGTTGTGTCGGCAAAATTAATATTCATGGACTACAACATTATTTTTCACCGTGTCATTTTCGTCTTTATTCCTAACCACAAATCACTCATCTCAAGCTTCGTGCTAGGGTTTTTTATGTTTTGATTTACCTATGACGACAGCAGTTCATCAGTGCACCTGTTAATTCCCATTCAAGAGCTCAAGATAATGTTTTCATTAGCCACTGCCTAATATAATGGTACTTGACACAGTGTAAGTGATGGAGAGGCAGGGTGACCTTTCCCTGTGTCTGCCAAGCTGTTGTTGAGTACGTGTAGTTGTCAGCCTGCAGCGAGGAGGCAGAGAGGCACTGCTGAGAACAGTCATTAAGCACAGAGCAAAGCCAGCGCTCGGCACCGCTCAACACTTTTGATCTGCACATTTCAATTAGATTTCACATCAGGACGCCTGCCTTCTCTCAGTTAGCACCTGCGCCCCACTTTCTCAACCGGCCGGCCAAGCTGAAGAGGGAGGTGCACACGAAGTTTCCAGCTGAAGTAGATGCACAAACACATGGCAACATAATAGAGCTTTTAGACCGGATAATAATCATTAGCTGTTCTGTTCTTGTCAGGACAAGTTATACCAGGGTTACATTCAGCGCTGTAAATGTCCCTCAGCTAGAAGGCGGATCATTCCTTCTTCTCTCTGTTTTTTATATTTTAAGGAGCCCTGCTGCTTTTTCTTTGCTTCTGCTCGGTAAGGCATGTGGAATCCATCCCAAAACTCCAGATGTGCTCATCTGCAGAAGTCTTTTAGCCTTAAAAAAAAAAAAAAAAAAACTAAGCACAAGCTGTGGGTTTGGGACAGTTTTCCACAGGAGCGCAATGGCTTTACCATAACACAGAGAAACACCTTAATCTTTCCTGAAATGTGAGAGGGTTTCATTGAACACCCTCAGTGAATGTTCCCTGTGCTGCTCGGCCTGATAAGATGGAGTCCTACAGGCACTCGTAGATATGAATTTCCCCTAAGAGCCACATGAAGGGAAATCTCATTAAACTCGCCTAAGCCCACTGAGTCGAGCATTTTCTGCCAATCAAAGCAGTGATTGAAAAAGACTTAAGTTGTGCCTTAATGTCAGATATTTGCCCAACTTGTTGAAGCGATAAGGGAACAACCTCTGGCCACCTCCTGTGTTTTCAGAGCAGCCGACAAGAAACCAACTGGCCTCGTGAAGTCTCACTTTTCTTAAGATAAGGATTACATGAAAAGTACCTTTACTGTTGCATATTCTAACCAAAAAACTGAACTCCCTAAATATGCAGGAGGATCCCACATTCTGTCGTGTTAATCTTTTGTACTTGTTTAGAAAGTTCCCGGCCTCTGTTTGATTTTCAGGTCATTTTTATAGGTGATGTTAAGCTGTTACCGAAAAGCTGTTCATGCATTTGAGAGAGCGGTGCAGACTAATTTATGTCAACTTTCTCAGCTGAGGCAGAGAAGGAAAACAATCAATAGCCATTAAACCCTGGGAGCTTTGTTGAACAGCAGTTTAACAGACTTTAGACAGTAGACGTCTGCCCTCTGGGCTTTAAAGATTACAGGTGACTTACTGCTCACCCAACAATCACTTCACACCTTCATGAATATGTTATAGAAGCGGTGGAGAACAGCGAACAAGTGAGAGTTCATGGTGAATGAAAAAAACCAAAGCTCTACAGGAAACTACATAATTGTCCCTGACTCCTGTCGCCAATTTTCAAGACTTGTGTATTATGAGTGCGGCCGGAAAGCGGCAGTTAATATGCACAGGCAGCCTCAGCAAAGTGCTTTCTGATCCATGATTGCATGTGTTAATGTTTCAGTTGGGTATTGATTTCCTGGCGGCCTTTTGTACACTGGATTTATCCGCCTCGCTCACTGGCAAGCGCGCCCCTCCGAATGTTTGATTAAAGTTCAATTGACTCTTCCAGTGAAGGGGCGAGGAGCCATTTCACTCCCTATTTGTAGCGCCAAAGCTCTGCCTGACATGTTCTTTTGTTCCTATTCAAGCTCCTGCCACCCAGGCAGCCACCATTGCACTGATCCTAATATCCCTGCATTCAGTGAGCCTCCTCGCCTAATCCTGGGACAGACGAGGCCGCAGCACAAACATGCATGGCCAGCTACAAATCCTGGCATGGACTGACCCACTATGGCCTTTCACTGACATGCTGCATTAAATACCAGTTTCTGATTGCTGCATTGTATTCACCTTCACCACTGATCTTTTATTGTGACTGTTTGATTTTTCAGTTTTAAAAAAATCTAAGAAAACTTAAAGGCACCCCCCCTTTTTACAATTTAAACGTGTTAAGTGTCATGTTATGGTCATATTAAGGCTACAGTATATCCCTTTTGCTCAAACGGGGTGTGTGATACTTGTGTTTGTGTTGTATCTGTGT
Organism: Ostorhinchus cyanosoma; assembly: GCA_029814465.1. Classification (NCBI taxonomy): domain Eukaryota; kingdom Metazoa; phylum Chordata; class Actinopteri; order Kurtiformes; family Apogonidae; genus Ostorhinchus; species Ostorhinchus cyanosoma. The sequence continues at coordinate 34,154,145 of JAPTYQ010000028.1, read as the reverse complement.
TGGAAGCTGGTTGCTAGCTAACGGTAGCTAGTGTTGCGCACTGTTAGAGGAGCAGAAGAGAAGCACTGGAACATGAGCAAAAACATCAACCAATAAACTAACTCCAACATGTTTTGGCATCGAGCTGTCCTCTGGTTATCAAAAAGACCAACTGGAGCGCCTGAGGGTGGTTTGGTGCATGTCGGAGTTTGATTATTGGGTTTAATATAGCCATGCCATAACAATAAAGGTACTTTAAGCGCCTCAGGTTTTCCTCCGATTTCCATTTATATATTTATATCCCTTGAACTGCACTGGTGTTCCTGAATCTTGGTGGAAGGTCTAGGAATGGGCCAAGGACAAACCGATCAAAGTCTGGAACAAATCCATAAAAAGGGTGGAGGCTGGAATTGTGTCTGTTAGACTGAGAACTTAGAATTGTAACTACTAAATAAATGAATAAAAAATATAACTAACTCGCACCAGCTAATGAATTACAACTAAGATGTTTGCTCTTTTGTTACCATGGTGACATTTGGTTCTACTATCAGGACAAAAGGGTCGAAAACATAGGTCATAATTTGTGGTTTGCCTGTGGTTTACAATACTGTGGGATGAGAATGAGAGTGGACTGCTGGCCTCGAGGTCTGCACTTTGAGGTCAGATCTTTGACCTTTTCACACCCAGATGTGCAGAAGAGCACTCCGCTCATTAAAACATGTCTGTGTGTTCTATTTTCCCCGTTAACAGAATGTGTCTCATGGTTCATTGCAGGGAGAGCTAATCACCTTCTACTATTATTGGAAGAAGACCCCCGAAGCAGCCAGTTGTCGAGCCCATCGCAGACACCGCCGCCAGCCCGTCTTCCGCCGCATCAAGACAAGGACTGCCTCCACTCCTGTCAACACTCCTTCACGTCCTCCCTCCAGCGAATTCTGTACGTATATTTGACCCCTTCAAAGGCAGGAAGCAACAAGACTTGACCTGATGTGTTCTGGTGTCAGAGCGGTGTAAGTAAAGCCTGTCTTCTCTCCTCCAGTGGACCTCAGCTCTGCCAGCGAAGATGACTTTGACAGTGAAGACAGCGAACAGGAACTGAAGGGCTACGCCTGCCGCCACTGTTTCACTACCAGTAAGACGTTATATTCCATTTACAGGCACTCACACTCATCATATGGATTGTTTGGCTATTCCTGTCCTGATTGGGATCAGTGAGAGGCTGCACAACACAGCGCTGTGACAGATGGGCATCAGAGGATGTCAAGACTAATTTGATCAAATCAGCCATGAGCCTAGAGCTCACTCACTCTCTCTACCTCATTATCCTTCCCCTCTCTCCACACAGCTGCCTCCCAGTACCAGGATCCCATCTGACAATACATTTCTGCCATCACGACCAGGGTGGCTAATAACTTTGACTGTATAGTGTTAACCCACAGAGACCTTATTACTGAGAAATTAAATGTTTAATTCAGCTTCGGCAGTAATCTGATATTTAAGTTAGTTAAGGATATTATCTTAATTCCACTTTATCATTACTATATTAAAATCACGTCTCTTTGTTGTTTTGTACTTCTCACCACCTGTGCGAGGGTGTTGTTTCACAACTGTAAATGGCTTTCCACAGCCTCCAAGGACTGGCACCACGGGGGCCGGGAGAACATCTTGCTGTGCACAGACTGCCGTATTCACTTCAAGAAGTACGGTGAGCTGCCCCCCATCGAGAAGCCTGTGGACCCACCGCCATTTATGTTCAAACCTGTGAAAGAGGAAGAGGATGGACTCAGCGGGAAGCATAGCATGAGGACCCGACGGAACCGAGGCTCGGTGCGTATACACTCCTGCCTCCCGTCTATCCCTCTATTTTCACCTTCAGGATCCATAACTTCAGAGTTTATCCCAGGAGTACCTCAGAACCATGAGCTTATCATGATAAAAATGTAAAGCAAACAACTTCATCTGTCCCACTAGGGGGAGTTTGTTTGGAGCAACACAAGCCTAAACATACAACACCTTCACTACTCCTTCACAGCTTTCACATCCATAGTTCTAAATGTTCTGTTATGATTGATGTTAATCCTGTTTTCTCTGGACAGATGTCGACGCTACGTAGTGGTCGTAAGAAGCAGACAGCCAGCCCTGATGGCAGAGCTTCGCCTACAAATGAGGATTTGCGCTCCAGCGGACGTACCTCACCAAGCGCAGCAAGTACTGACAGCACAGACAGCAAGACAGACTCCATGAAGAAGCCCAGCAAGGTAAACACAGCGCTAACTCTTGGAAGTTTTTCCTTTGTACACTTTTGGGTTACATGTACCCTAAACGCTCTACTGCCTTGGCTCTACAGAAGATAAAAGAGGAGGCTCCTTCACCTATGAAGAGTGCCAAACGGCAACGAGAGAAGGGAGCTTCAGACACAGAAGAACCCGAGAGGGCCAGCGCCAAAAAGTCCAAGACACAAGTGAGTTAATGGCCTTCGTACTGCTCAGCTGAATGTGTTTTATAGGGTTTCAACTGCTCCTTAAAAAGTCCAGAATCCAGGAATCTGATCATTTTGTATTTTTAACACTATCAAAATTAAAAACAACATGAAACCAATAATCATTTATCCAAACTGTACAACCCACGCAGAATTGATCAATGCTCACCCAGTTAGTGTGTCATGATGTGACATTTGCTCTCATAAGAATCAGATACTTCTAGATTTAATACTTTCTTAGTGCATTTCGTTCACAAAGTCTTTTAAAAAATTGTCAGATGTAACTTCTTTGAACTTTCAGAAACCCTGGTTTTATAAATAAACTGTCTATTACGATGCTGATTCTTGTTTCTTCCTCGTCCCTCAGGAACTCAGTCGGCCAGACTCGCCTTCAGAATGCGAGGGGGAGGGCGAGGGCGAGGGTGAGAGCTCTGATGGGCGTAGCATCAATGAGGAGCTCAGTAGCGATCCTAAAGACATTGACCAGGACAACCGGAGCTCCTCTCCCAGCATCCCGAGTCCTCGCGACAATGAGAGTGACTCCGACTCCTCTGCTCAGCAGCAGCAGCTCCTGCAGAGCCAGCACCCTCCAGTCATCCAGTGTCAGCCTGGCACCTCAGCTGCGTCCTCAGCACCCCCTCCACCCACGACCTCAGCCCCCTCACAACCTCCACAGGTCTCCCCCACAGCAGCCTCCACCTCACTACCTCCTCAGCCTATACCTCAGGCCAGCCCCATGTCTCTTATTCAGTCTGGAGCGCCCCTTCATCCTCAAAGGCTTCCCTCTCCACATTCACCTCTGACTCAGGCTCCACCCCCTGGTCCTCCGGGCCCACCTCAGTCATTACCCAGCTCACATCATGGGCCCATGCCTCCTATGCCACATCCACTGCAAGCTGGTCCTTCACACATGCCTCATCCTCACTCCATGCCGCCTCAGGGCTTCCCTGTGGGTCAGTCTCAGGTCCCACCCCCACCCATCTCCGGCCAGTCGCAGCAGAGACCGCACACGCCTCCTTCCCAGTCCCAGTCATCCTCTCAGAGCGGAGGCCAGCCCCCCAGAGAGCAGCCGCTGCCCCCTGCGCCAATGTCCATGCCTCATATCAAACCTCCACCCACCACACCCATCCCTCAGATCCCCAACCCACAGTCCCACAAACACCCGCCTCATGTGTCGGCACCTCCGTTCCCACAGATGCCTTCAAACCTGCCTCCACCTCCAGCTCTCAAGCCCCTCAGTTCTTTATCCACCCACCATCCTCCCTCAGCACACCCTCCTCCTTTGCAGCTCATGCCTCAGGGGCAGCAGCTTCAGCCTCCCCCTGCCCAGCCCCCGGTCCTCACCCAGTCCCAAAGCCTCCCGCCATCATCCAGCCACCAGCCTCCACCGGCTCCTCCTCTGCCCCCCTCCGCCGCTGCATCTCACCCCAACGGGCCTCCGCAACCGCCTTTCTCGTCTCATCCTTTCAATACAGTTCTACCTCCAACCGGCCCTCCCCCGTCTTCTTCAAACTCGATGCCGGTTTTACCACCTCCATCTTCCTCTGCGGCGTCCTCTTCCATCTCTATGCCACTTCCCGCCTCGGTCACGTGTGCCGGCCCCGGTCCGGCGCTTCCACCTGTCCACATCAAAGAAGAGCCTCTGGACGAGTCTGAAGAGCCAGAGAGCCCCCCACCCCCACAGAGAAGCCCCTCCCCAGAGCCTACTGTTGTCAACACACCCAGCCATGCCAGCCAGTCAGCACGGTACGTGTTTTACCCACAAAATGTCGATATAAGTTCCAGTTTTTCTTTTCATGAGTCCATAAGTTGTTGTAGTTTTATTCTAAGGTATTGACTAGTAATTGTTTAGTCCACATTACGAGGAAAGTCATGATTTCTTAAAGACTCCATGTAATGTAATGCTATATTTTTGTGCAATGAACAATCAATACCAGCAAAAACAAAACTCATTTCATGTGGTTTTACTCAGTTTATATCCGTTATATTCTTTATTCCATTCTTCTGTCGCTCTTTTTTTTATCCCACCTAAACCAATGATTTTTGCCCCAGCTAGTTTTAGTTATTAAAGTAGAATAACCCTGCCTCAGAAAAAGAAAAATGCAGCCACCAACACTATTATCTGTTGAGCTGCTCATGTTGTCTTTTGTGGAGATGCTGATTAGCCTTCAAACACATGCAGAAACAAAGTCTGTACCTTCAGATTTTTAAGGTTTTGATGTCCACAATAAATTTGAACGCCCTGAACAAAAACAGGCATTCAAGGCCACAATTAGCCTTGAGCTCCAAGCGGCTGACGGCAAGGAAATATCAGGAGTGTAGAGCAGGGAGATTAATCACAGCAAGATGTGAGGGAAGTGAAGCGACTGAATACAGTATGAGCGAAAACTGAGCGCCAAGGGCGTTTGTTTACTTGGGAGAATTGGACAACATGTAAACTACTACAGTCATCGAAATTTCTTGTAAATGTAATAATGCAGGTTCTGTTAGCTATCTGCTGCTCAGACAATGGTGGTTATCCCTATTGAATACATTATCTGAGGGTCTTAGACTATAACATTTGCTGCCCTCTTTTAAATTACCTCTCAAGTCTGACTTTTCCTGTTAAGCCTTTTCTTAATTTTCTCAGTTTGTCTTTTAGTTATCTTACTTTATGTGTCTCTTTATCTGTTCTTTTAGCCGTTTAGTCATTGTCATGTTTTATGTATTTGGCTGTTCTCCTAGCTTCTTTTATTTGTTCTTGTCTATGAAATACTTTATAGGAGCAGTTTGTAAGTTATTGCTATAATTAAATGTTCTTTCTCTTCATCGACTGCAGGTTCTACAAGCACCTGGACCGGGGTTACAACTCGTGTGCGAGGACAGATTTCTACTTCAGTCCCTTGCCTTTATCTAAACTGGCCAAGAAACGGGAGGATGCTCTGGAGAAAGCCAAAAGAGAAGCCGAACAGAAAGCGAGGGAGGAGAAGGAGCGAGAGAGGGAGAGGGAAAAGGAAAGGGAACGAGAGCGGGAACGAGAGAAGGAAGCAGAGCGGGCTGCGGTGAGTGGGTTTTATCCATTTGTATTTGGCAGCCGTTAAATGTTTTCTTAAATTGTTCTAAACATTTCATTTCTCCCCTTTCAGAAAGCTCCCAGTTCCTCTCATGAGGGCAGAATGGGCGAGCCTCAAATGGCTGGCCCCGCCCACATGCGTCCACCCTTCGACGGCCCCCCCACCACCATCGCAGCTGTGCCTCCATACATTGGCCCCGACACGCCGGCCCTTCGCACTCTCAGCGAGTACGCCCGACCCCACGTCATGTCCCCCACCAATCGGAACCACCCCTTCTTCGTGTCCCTCAACCCCGCAGACCCGCTGCTGGCCTACCACATGCCGAGCCTGTACAACGCCGACCCGGCCATGCGGGAGCGTGAGCTACGAGAGCGGGAGATGCGCGAGAGGGAGATTCGGGAGAGGGAGTTAAGGGAAAGAATGAAACCTGGTTTTGAGGTCAAGCCTCCAGAAATGGACACACTCCACCCATCAACAAACCCCATGGAGCACTTTGCCCGGCACGGCGCCATCACGTTGCCCCCCATGGCCGGCCCTCACCCCTTCGCCTCCTTCCATCCAGGCCTGAATCCATTAGAGCGTGAGCGGTTGGCGCTCGCCGGGCCCCAGCTGCGGCCAGACATGAGCTACCCAGAGCGTCTGGCTGCAGAGAGACTCCACGCTGAGAGGATGGCCACGGTAGCCAACGACCCCATCGCCCGTCTGCAGATGTTCAACGTTACGCCGCACCACCACCAGCACTCACATATCCACTCCCATCTCCACCTCCACCAGCAAGACCCACTGCACCAAGGTAAAAGAAAGCCCTGCTTGAATTCATAAATGCACCTGTTTGACTGTTTACACCAGAGGTCACTAATCCTGGTCCTTGAGGGCTGGTACCCTGCATGTTTTAGATGTATCCCTCTTCCAACACACCTGATTCAAACAATAAGCCTATCATCAAGCTCTGCAGAAGCCTGATAACGACCGTCAGGTGTGTTGGAAGAGGGAAACA
>JAPTYQ010000028.1:34125098-34139529 GCA_029814465.1 Ostorhinchus cyanosoma | reverse complement strand
ATTCTTTGTGAATGTTTCTCCAGCCACTGCTCAGTGGTGGTCATTATATATATATATATATATATATATATATAAAATCCTTATTGACACTTGTGTATAGATTCATGAGAAATATAAAGTCCACTGTAGTGTACACCCTCTTTGAAGTCATTGACAGATCAGGGCAGACTACAGCTGCTACTACTACTACTACTACTACTACTACTACTTGTTGCAATAAAAATAATAATAATAATAATAATCGGTCTGTACTGGGATCTAAAATGATTTAACCCATGAAGACTCAAATATACACCAGTGATCACAAGCATCTACTTATCTAAAATATTTAATAACCTTAGAGTGACTAATACTATCAATACATATATATAATTGGTGTAAAATACAGTTTGTCATCTTTTCATGGTCATCAGATATGACCCCTTTGGACGTTCAGAGGCTCCGTAGTTACCATGGAAACACCATCATCTTCTACAACATTGATTCACTAATAAAAGCCATTGTAGTTGGATCAATGGCAGTGAATGGAGACACTTGATTTTATGCCAAGTTACTGATATATTTTCCTGAAAAAATCCCTTTTTTTGATGTTTCCTCTTGTTTTGGTATGATAACCCCCAAATGTAATCTCAACATGATGATTAAAGTATATGATCAGTAAAATAAATACAGGAAAATACCTGATTTTCACAGAAAAACTTGCAAAATGGAGAGGTTGATAATATAAGTGGTCATAAATCATTTAAGAAATGTTAAATAGAAAGACAAATTAATGTGAAAACTGGCACAAAAGTAGTTCTGGGTCTTTATGGGTTAAGTCTGACCTCAGATGTTAAACAGTACATAACAGATTCTACCATGCATTATTTATTATACAAACCTGAAGCTAAAGTGGATAAACAATGCATTAAAATGAAGTCCATCCATGAATCACCTTTAGCAGCAGTCAGTTTTCTCTATGACTATATCAGGCTCTTCTCACTGTGGGAGAATTTCGTCCGTTTGTATGAAGTTGCTTCAGTTCTTTGAGGTTTGTGGGCATTTGTTTCTGCATAGCTCTGTTAACTTCCCGCCACAGTGTTTCAGTCGGTTTAATCAATTGGACCCACTTTAGTCCCGTCTGTACAAAGGACATTGTTCTACAAGTCTTGTGGTTTGTTCGGATGCAACTTTGCAAACCGAAGCCGTGCTGCTATGCTTTTTATTCCTTTTTTTTTTTTTTAGAGAGAATAAGCTTTCTCTTGGCAACAATTCTGAACAAGCCAGACCGGTTCAGTGTTTTTCTAATTGTACTGAAATGAACTTTAATATTTAACATATTAACTGAGGTCTGTAGAGTCTAACATGTAGCTCTTGGGTTTTTTGCAGTTTCTCTGAGCAGTGCATGGTCTGACCTTGAGGTGAATTTGCTGGGCGTCCACTCTTGGGAAGATTGGAAACAGTCTTGAATATTTTCCTCTTCTGAAAAATCTTTCTCACTGTAAAGCTTAAGAACGACTTCATATTGTTTGGAAACGGCCTGAGAACCCTTCCCAGATTGATGGGCAGCTGCAATTGCTTTTTGAAGCTCATTACTGTTGTCTGTTCTCCTTGGCCTTGTATTGACACACATCTGAGAAACTAGCAGAACTCCTGCTTTTATAAATGTGCTCACATTTTCTAATGACTGAGATAAATCAAGGTGATTATATTTGCAGTATTTGGCGGCTACTTGCCCTTTCAATTAGCATTGTGGGTGTGCTTATTTTTCCTCATGCTTCTTGTGCATATTGGTCTGTTTATGGTCAACTAAATAATGACATGATGTCAAACTGTATTTACCTGACACACAACGGACTAGGTGATTGTTTATTATGTCCTAATATTCAGAAACATAGAATTCAAAGGGTGCATAAATACTGTAACTCTACATTAGAAATGCAGCGGTATAGGTCATTCACGGTTCCTCTTAATTACCATACTAGCCGAGTACCACGAAGAAGAGTAAAGATTTTTGAGAAGAAGCAAGTCAATAATAATAATAAACATGATGATGACAGAGGAGGTTTTACTGATGTGGATGCTCCACGTCCGGCTCTAATCAATGACAGTAGAATTCCGTAATTCTTGCAAAGTTTTATTATAAACGTGATTTGTCCAGAAATGTCATTTGAAAATGACAAATTAGCCGTACCGCAGTACATGCTCGTACTGAACCGTGAGGGGTGTACCGTTAGGTGTGATGGGGTAATGCATCTACTGTAATCTATTGTACGTATAGTTAAGGTCAAGAAAACTGTTTTATCTGGAGGTGGTCTAGCAGAGAAAAATATATGAACTCATGAATCATCCTTAACTAAATATCAAGACTAGATTTTTGCCCTTATCATCCATCCATCCCTATTATCTGATTCAAGTTATTTCTCAATATTTTTTAGGATATTTCCTCCTCTCTGATATGTTTCTAACAAGACATTTAAGGACATTATCTTAGTCTTTGGAAAACAGTGATTAGTTATTTTCACCAAACAACTAATCAATTAATTTAGAAAATATTAGACAGATTAATCAGCAATGAAATGAATCTTTAGTTGCATCCCTAGGTTGTTTTAATGTGAGTGATTATAATTCAGTGCTGATTGTGCTGTTGTGTCTCTTTTCATCTCCAAAGCTCAGTGTCGTCTTTTCATGGCTTTATCTGATGCAGAAATTAAAACTCTTGATGTTTTTAATTTCTTTCAGCCATTTAAACAGGTCAAAATAAGGAGCATGTGGTTATGTAAAAGCTCAAATTGAGCACAGCTGTGTAGGAATTTGATGCATGCAAATAAATATAATTAAATCCATCTCAAATGCAAATGAGATGAGCTAAAACATGCATACACGCATTTTTTCGTCCCTGCATTTCAGCATTCTGAATATTTATATCAATAAACAACCTTCGTTTTCATGGAAAGGTTAAGGCGATGTTTTCCTGTTAAAGCTGAAACAGAACTACACCTGGGAGGGTAAAGTTTTAAAGGCTGGATGGTAAAAACATCATGATTTTGCTTTCAGGGACACAGATGTTTAGTTTGCAGTTTTAGAAGTAAACCCTCCGTCTGAAGGCAGAATATAAACGCAACATAAAACATTGCTACAGCACCTGTCACAAAACCACAGAGGAAACGGAAACAGAAAGCTTCATTAAAAGACAAACCAGCCTTTAAGTGTCCCGGTCCGTTTGTCCAGTCTTTACCACAGACACTTCATCACTAAACTCAACTCCTGGTTCTATTTGAGGTCCTGATTCCCCTCATCTTAGCATGTGGTCTTTAACAGTGGTGCAGCGTAAATAAATAATACTTTTACTCATATAGTACTTTACTTTGTTGACTACTTTAGAGTTTAACAGTTTTAATATTTGTCTTTTGACAGTTTTCCTTACTAGTTGGGTTGTAGATATAAATTATGCCATATTATTATAGTTCATGTATGTAACATGCTTTCCTGGATGCAGATTTTCTCTTATGGTGTTATGTATATAAAATATTTACTCCCTTCATCACTGGTCTTGTGTGTGTGTGTGTGTGTGTGTGTGTGTGTGTGTGTGTGTGTGTGTGTTAATGCTAACATTAGATACAGTTTGTGTGTATTAGGATGGGTAAAATGCACAGACTGAATTTACTCACAGGGAAACACAAACACAGTACCTTGCGTTAGCATTATGAATTAGCATTAGCACACACAGATTCAAAGCCTTTTATTGTCATGTGTAAAAAAAAAAAAAAAAAAAATTAATGACTCTGAACGTCTCTGGCAACACATTTCGGGCAGTTTGTCCAAGTAGAGGTAGGGTTGCACATGCACAAATGGTCAGTTGATCCGGTAGTGACGGGCAGTAGAACCAACCCATAAAGATGGATGATGCTACAGCGTGTTGGCCCTCTCAGTGGGAAATTTGAGTACAAAAAACCAGAGATGGAACAGTCGACCGACATGAAGTATTATGAACTCTCTGCAGGAAGGAGTTATCTTTTCACCGAAGCACTTCCATCTTAAAATACCATGTTTACGTGAAGCATATGTTAGTTGGGGATTCTGCTAGCATTTCGCTAACATGGTGTCCACCTTGCAACAAACACTCTTTCTTGATTCCATTTGCTCATGCAAAATGAAACACGATTAATATTGCTAAAAAAATGAATATTTAATTGTGATTAATTGAAATTAATCCACAGCAACCGTAAAATTAATATGATTACAAGTTTTAGTCAATTTAATTGCACTAATGAAAATAGAAATAAAATAAGAAATGAAAATAGGAGCAGTTGGGTACCATTGGGTTTGCTCATGGGACCAAATCCAGATCTTCGTCAGCACCGTGGTCAAAGGTTAAAAGGTTAACTCACTTATGTGTCCTCATAAGGAAATTTAGTCTCTGCATTTTAGCCATTCTAATGCAGTACCTAATATTAGCACATAGCACACATTAGAAGCAGTCAAGGACACCAACAGGACAATTAATCTATGTGTACCTGTTTTAATAGTGGTTACCATGGTTACCTCTCCTTAACTTGCAAGGATGTTTTCAGTAAGAGGAATGTATTCACACCCTGACCAGTATGTTCACGGTGTGGATTCTCTGTTTACTTACACAAAAGTGTGCCATATACTAGTGTGGACTTTGTTCATGTAGTGCATTGTATGGGGATTTTGGACTCACCCTTTGAGTTAAGCGAAGAAAGCTAATTGCGAGCTTTACCTGTAGCCTCATCTGGCATTTTACTGACTTGTTTAGAAAATGAGTATTTCTTAAAATCTTAAACTATTCTCTTGAGTGAAATGTTGTGGTGGTTGTTGGCCTAATTCACCTTCACTAATATTTCGGGTGTTTTTGTAATGTTAAGAGGTTACTTACAGACTGGAGTTCCTACCAAAACACAAAATGCATTCAGAACTAGCCCTCACAATGATTTTGGACTTTCTGAACAGGACAGAGGACAGCAAACCTAATATCATGCTGAAAATACTTCATAACAAACAGAATTCTCTTTTGATGTATTTTCAGTAAAATGCACCTTGTATTAAATATGAAAAGTCAAATGGTGTCAATGTTTTTACTGTTGCATATGATGATTTTGGCTTCATATCACTGCAGCATTAATGCACACATTGGATTTTACTGCTGTAAATATTTAAGGTTGAGCTCATTAAGTCAACTTTTCATGAGCTCGGAAAAACAGGCCTCTTTTCAACTTGAATTTTTCACTGAATCCAAGAGGGTTTGTAAAGAGTTTATTTAGCTTAAGAGGAAGGAGAATTTTCTCAGCCAATAAAAGAACTTGTCATCCTTCAGTTTATCACTTTTGGGGGAAAGAGGGGGTGAAAAAATGTAATCTGACAACTCGCTGAAGCTGTTAGATGAATGTAGAGGAATAAAAACACAGTGTTTGCTTCCAGAGGTGGCAAAAGTACACAAACTGTTTACTTCAGTAGAGGTGGAAAAGTATATCTGTATTTCTGCTGGCTGTTATGATGCAAAGCTTCTAAATATCAGATCATCTATGAAAGTAGTTCTTCCAGTCATCTTATTAAATAGACAACCATCAAGTCTTCCTGTGTTGTCTGTTTTGTCTTGTTACATCTTTTTGATGTGTCTGGTCTAAATAGGTCAGAATCAGTCTTGATGTTGGGAAGGAAGGAGCTACATATTGGAAATGATGTAAAAAAAAAAGAAAAAAACTAATAATCACCATTGAGTAAAGTCTCTATTTTAACATATAAACATCCAGCACTACATTTATGTCAGTTCCCAATGACATTTTCTCCATATCTAACCTTTCTCAAATGAATTATCACCATTTATTTGTAATATTATCCTCCTGTATTTTGTCAGTATAAATCGGATATTTTCCTAAATTAAATTCATTGATCATGCAGATGTTCGTAAAGGCTCAGATTAAAGTTAAGAGCAACAAAGAAAACTACAGAAAGTGACTTTTTTTTTTGTAAAATAAACATAAACCAAGTATAGTGATTCATTGTCATTGAACTCCGTGGGTTTTACTTGTGCATTAATGTTGTAGAAGATGACGGTGTTTCCAAGGTAACCACAGAGCCTCTGAATGTCCAAATGGGTCATATCTGATGACTATGAAAAGATGACAAACTGTGTTTTACACCAATTATTTACATGTATTGATAAGATTAGTGGATCAACAGGTATTAAACACTTTAGATCAGTAGATGGTTTTGTTCAGTGATGAATGTTTGGGTCTTTATGGGTTAATAATAATGGAAGGAGTAGAAAGTTGAGATATTCATGTTAAATTAACTGAAAAGTAAACAGTCAACTCCATGTAAGTGCATTTGTACTTTACATCCTGCCCCTTTTAGATGTAATGAAGTCGAAATATAAAGTTATATGATGTGAAAATACTCAGTTTTATCTAGTGTTAAAGTACAGTAGTTGGTGGAATTACACTCTGGTTGTCGGCTGCCTTTGTTTACATTCTTGTTGGACACATTCACAGAGAGATTTAGATCAAATCAGAGCGGGACCTTCCTAAGAAACGACATTCAACGGTATAATATTTCCTGTATTATGCTCAAGAGTCAGTTTCCATTAGATGCGCCTTACTGTTGAATCCCTGCGTACTGTAATGGCTTTCTGCGTCTGTGTCAGTGTCATTTTTTCTCTCTGTATGTGTTTGCGTTGCTGCCTGCTGTGTGTTTAAGGCCTGGGCTGTGGCTCCCATGCGTCTAATGATATCCTGCTCTCACATTCCTGTCATAGCCGATCTGGATTCCCCCTTGTTTGCACCAGTGGATCAGCCCAGCGTGGCCACCGGCCCGGCCCGAGCATTCCTCACCCACTCCCAACACACACTCACACACCCTCCAGAGGCCTCCGTTGACGCCTACCGCAAACCTCACACACACTGTCTCTGCTTCTCCCACAGTACTTCTCCCTTCTGTTTCTATTGTCCTGAATTAAATTTCAAGGGAACAGCCTGTAGCTAGAGTCATATGAACTCTTTGTTCAATAAAGCGTGCCAGGTTTGGTTCCTCGCTGGCAGAGGGTAGACAATGCAGGGCTCGCACGCTAGACTTCCAGGCTCCTCTTTAATGTGTTGTCATAAAACATGCAGCTGGCAGAGACTTAACGTTCAGTGGGACTCCGAGCCCCAGGTTCTGCCCTTCCAACTGTCCTCATACATGCGTCTTGTTGCAGTGTCTGTGCACTGTCAGAGTCACATAGACCTGACATTTCAGCTCCTTCACAGCACAGCCTTTCAATTCACCATTCACCCAGTGGAAAATGTGAAAAATAAGGCGACTGCTGGGGCTCCAGTCTACAAAAATGTCCTCTACTGTCATCTCAGCACACTGGGCCAGTGGGATATTGGTTCTTGGCAGTGCACGCTTTCAAATAAGACTGCAGGCTGTCATCTGATTTACGTCTTCCTTGCTTAAAAAGTGAAAAAAAAAAATCACAGAATGAACTTAAGAAACAGTCTGCATACGGCCATGTGGCTTATCCTTAACTTTTTAAGTCAAGTCATGTGGTTTTTATAACTCTTTGCAGCTCAAAAACAGATTTGTATCAGCTTTGCATTTACAAATAAATTTTGTTAGTTTTTAGAGCAGAACCTTGTAATAAATCTGAGCCAGCCTGCACAGACACTTGGTTAATGATACAAGACTGGAGTCTGTCTGACAGTCGAATATTCAAAGAATAACTGCACAATTTAAAGTGAATTATGAAGTAGAACTTACAGCTTTTTCCATATTGTTACCCCGCCCCCCAATGGGGAGGCAAGGGGTAGTGTTTTTGGTCCAGTTTGTTTGTTTTTTAACACTTTAGCAGCAAAACTATTGATTCAATTCATACCAAATTGGGTTTATAGATTGCCAGTGACCCAGAATAGATGTCATTACATTTTGGGAAAGGTCGGCCAAAGATCCGACTTTTTAGGAAAAAAAAAATCAGGCGAAATCCGTGTGAGGGCCCGGATTTGTTGTGCCTGGCACCACTTGTTTTGGTTTGTTTCTGACCTAAATCTATTTCAAAAGCATCTTTAGAAATTGATCACAAGATGCACTTCTGAGTGGCGTATTAATGTTTTGTCAGAAGAGCACCTGGGATCTTTCTTTTTTTTTAAAATTGTTTTCTGTTCCTAACAAAAAGCACCTTCAATTACACATGTGCACTTCCAAGAACTCCGATTTTTATGATTCTTTTTTTGTTGAATAGCATCTTTGACTTTGAACTGAAGTTATACTATTAGTCAAACTGTTAAGGTTGTGTATTTTGACTGAAAATGTAACAAATGTAGTTAAAAGTAGAGTGTGAGTCATATTTCTAAGCAGTGATCTCATGCGTACAGCTATCTTTATATGTCATGTCTGCCTGTAAACACATCAGATGTGGTTAAAAATAAAATGAATTCAAATAAAACGCACAAAATGAAAGTAGCCAGGATAGCAACTAAGCAATTCAGAAAATGAATGAATGAATGAAAATAAAATGAAGATATCACATGCTAAAGGTGCACTAAGTGTCTTCCTAAACATCCCAGTGTAGTAGCTAACTGTAGTATATAATCATGTTCTGTTTTAACCTCTGTGGTATTTTTAGTCAGTGCTCATTAGTTTGTTGATAAATGTCATTTCCATATGGAGAAAGTAGACAGTATAGTCAGACTTCGGCTACAAACTACGCTCTCTATCAGGTTTATTGACTTAATTCAACGTCCTGCTCCCACAGCAGATGTCGATGGCAGAATTAAAGTCAGTTATAGCTGGTTTGTGACCCAGTTTTATGGGCCGAGCATAAAGACATGTCTGATATGGATCAGACTGTATCGAATGAGCCAGTCTGAGAGCCCTCTGTGTGCCGTGAAGCACTTTGGATCCAATGTGTTGTCTGTGAAGGTCTGCATGCATAAAGGTGAGCAGTTTAGGTCCAGTAGATCAGGTAGTGGTGGGACATTTAACCTGTACAACCCTGAGGTACGTCTACTGTACATGACCTTTACACAAAACAGGATTAGGGCCACACACACACACAAAAAAAAATACAAATTAAGCTCCAATAGTATTATTATTCTGAGAAAAAAGTCTGAATTCTGAAAAAAAAAAAACCTAAAAATTTTTTGGACATTTTGGGAGAATGTCACTTTTGCTTTATGGCGTCCAGGAGGACTTACAGCAGGATGTCATAATGACGGATTTAGGTGAGTTTTATGCAACTGAGGGGTTCTGGAGGAAACAATTTCACTATTAGATGAGCAAAAGGAAAGGAAACAGATATCAGTGGCTTTTTCTTCAAATTTACATCCACAAGTTTCAAAACATAACAATAACTCACCTTTTGGTCACCAGAGAAAAAAGTAAAAATTCTGAGATTAAAGTCAGAATTCTGTCTGTTTTCTCAGAATTGTTTTTTTTTTTCCCCCCAGTGGCCTTAATCCTCTTCCATACCTTTACTAACTTTACCTTTTACTGCATTACTTTTGCCAGACAGCTTTACTTTTCATATTAAAGTTTTTCATCACCATCCTGCCTAATGGAAACCACAAACATGATAAACTGAAGAGACAAGTCCTATTTATTTTATGGGTTGAATTAAAAAGATCTCCTCCATCTTAAGCTAAATAAACTCTTGGATTTGCTGTAAAATACATCGCTGCAAAACTGAAAACAGACCTGATTTCCTAGTGCATGAAAAATCTTAGAAATTCATGTTTTTCACAGGGCCGCAACATTACAAACATAAAATATCTGAAATAAAATGATGCATAATTGAAGATTAATCCATAAAGACCCAAACAGCCTCTGCTGACCAAATCTATTTATCTAAAACATTTAATACCTGTTGATCCACTGATCCTATCAATACATATGAATAATTGATGTAAAATACAGTTATTCATCTTTTCATGGTCATCAGATATGACCCATTTGGATGTTCAGAGGCTTCATAGTTACCATGGAAACACCGTCATCTTCTACAACATTGATTCACCCGTAAAACCTGTATAGTTGAATCAATGACAGCGGGTGGACACACCTGCTTTATTTTCAGTTAATGATGTATTTGACTGAAAAAGTCACTTTTTCTTCCGTTTTCTATTTCTGATATAATAAAGCACAACATTAATCTACATGATCAGACAATTAAATATAGGAAAATACATGGTTTACACTGAAAAAACACACAAAATACAGAGGATAATATGATCAAGGGTCATAAATCAATTAAGAAGGATTAAATTGATAGAAGAATTAATTTGGGAACTGCCACAGAAGAAGCACTGGGTCTTTATGGATTAAACCCCCAACAGTTTAGATAGCAGCAAAAATGACAGCACTAAGGGTCTACATAATCCTTAATTCAGCAGTAATAATTAATTTATATGTAATAATGAAACATCAATCATAAAGATACAACTAAACAACATATATAAATAGTAAAACAGTAACAAGAACCATTTTACTGGATGAAAGCCTGACTTTTCTTTCTTCATAATTTGCTGATAATAGTAGCAGTAGAGTATTTTGGTAATGCATTATTACTTTTGTACTTTTATTTCAGGAAAATTCTTCAATACTTCTTCAAAGTGTTGATATCAGGTGCATTGTCTGCTTTTGATTCATCCTGCTCAGTCCACTAGATCCTGAAGCATATTAGCTTTAGTGTGGAGGTGTCGCTTGTACCTGGCCCTCGCCCGCAAGGTGTTTATGTAAGGTATTCTCCTGTGGGATGCGGTGGTGAGCAGGGAAATGGCAACATCGTGACCTAGGACTCCTGGAGGAGAGTTTACTGCATTGTGTGACTTTTCCAGCAGTAATTTTTCCATCACTATGAGCAGTGACGGAAAAGAGATTCGGGTCGTTTATAGATACAGCAATGTAGAAATACTGCACTACCAGTAAAAGCCTAATAATAAAACCCTTCCTGAGCAGAGTTATTTAAGTATTGTAGGATTAATGTTGGAGCAGTAACTGGACATGAACGGCAGATAAACCTGAGGCACATCACATGATCAATAGATGATAAAAGACGAAAAAACGAAATACTTATATACGCTGCTGCTCATAAATCAATCAATCCATTTATTACAAAATTGACAATTCATTTACAAGGTACATTTTGTAATAGGACACCTCAGAATTAGTCCTCAGCTTATAAATCTGGGCTCTTAAACACGTGATAAGAGACACAATTTACATTCTAATCTTTAATAAGTGGTGCCAGGCTCAACAAACCCCGCCCCTCACAAGGTTTTACCTGATTTACCCTATCTCTTTGGACCTTGACCTTAGACCTACATTCACCAAAATTTAATGGTATTCTGGACCACCTCGCACCTTTTCTGAAAATTTAATGGAAATCGGTCCAGTAGTTTTTGTGTAAAGTTTCTGACAAACAACAAAAAATTTACCAAAAACAATTCCCTCACCTCCCCTTCAGAGAACGGGGTAATAAATTCAAATGTTCTAAATAACGACAAACATATTTTTAAATATTTGCCTATCTTTCTAATGATGATTCCTTTCCTTTGGGACTTTATCCACATAAATAGTTTACATGATTTGTATATCAGCCGTGCAGGGTTTTGGGTCAGGTGTATTTTTGAAGTAGCTCTGTTTGTTTATGTTTCCTCCTAAAGTTGGAATATTTTTTTTTTCAGACACATTCCTCTTTTTATTTCTATTTATACACATCAGTATTTACCTTTGACCTGGTGCAATGATCACAATCTGAGTCCTAGTTCCACTGTCAATCAAGAATAAGTCACATTGTCGCAGTCATTTCATGAGGAGAGGTAAAAAAATATTTCATTCTGTCTTCATGCGCAACGGCGTATAAATCTGTTTCAGTTTTTGGAGTCGTTCTTTGATCTTTTTTGGGGGGGAAATATGGGATGACAAGTCTTTGACATCTAATTTTGTAAGATGTAAGAAGAGAAAAAAGATCAGAAAGCAGTGCTTTAATCTTTATAATGTCTTATATATTCAACATTTGTTATTCTGTCCAGTGTACGTAGAGTTGTCAGACAAGTGAATTGGAATTATAAAGTGCAATGAAAAAGAAATATTCAAGTAAAATAAAATACAAACCTCAAAACTGTATAGATCTTTCTTTCTACTACTGACAATGAGATGTGCTGTTAGATTTTCATACAATAACTGCATGCAAAAAGAATCTTTCTATAAAACATGTACACTTTATTAAAGGAGTGATAATTCACTTTTTTAAATGGAATTATGCATTTTCAAACATTTCCCTGTGGTCTACATCAACTGTAAATGCTCTGCTTGGGTCTGAATTCTTCATTAATTCAACTCCACAGGTCCATCTTCAACCGTATTTCTGACTAATGACGCCAGAAAGGTCATTTTGAGCGCTGGCCCTTTAAATGCACATGAGCCACTTCAGGCCCCGCCCCCTCCAGGTTGTTGTCTCTGCTGCTCTGTCCCGTTCAACCAACAACTGAACATTTTAGCTGATTGGCCCGAAGTTTGGACATATTTTCAGTTTTTGCTACAACCACTGCTGTTGATAAACAGTTATGTCGTACTTGGAGAAATGTTCATCAGAAGTTTGGACCTTATATGTGCAAATGTCATGACGTAACTAGTTATAAATGTAACAAATTAAGCAGGAATTAAAACAGGTTGTAGAAATCCACTCAATTTCTGCCAGAATGAATCTAAAGATAACTTTGCAGCAGCTGGAGGGTTCAAATTCAAACTGTATGAACTATTAGGGTCCAAATACACAAATAAATGAACCAAAGACGAATAAAAATGGGTTTAGATAAATATTAGCCCTTTTAATGGTTGTTGAAATAGACTTAAGGTGTTTGTGTCTCTTTGCACCTCCATTATTATTGGTTGTGTTTCCTGTTTTATTCTGAAATCCTCTGCGGTGTTGTCGTTCTTCTTCCTCCGTCTCCTGATTATCTTCACGTGCTGTTCCCTCTGGTCTCGCCCTTGGTCATCCCTCTATATTTATACTCATGTTTCCTCTTCGTCCTTCACTGTCTTTTGTTCACCCTTCTGTTTTCACTTTTTTTCAGCATTTATTCTCAGAAATAGTTTTTACCTTGTTTGTTTTTTGATATTTGTATCTCTGTTCTCCTTGAACGGTCCTGATTATCTGGTTTTGGACTGATCCCCTGTGTCTGACCTGTTGTACTTTAGTCAAGACCCTTCTTTATTTTTTTTTTTACTCTACTTTGAGTTCTGACATTTCAATACCTGTACTACCAGACTGTTATGTATTTCATAAATTGTTTTAGTATGTCCTAATACACTTTATGTCAAATAAAGAA
Source organism: Ostorhinchus cyanosoma (assembly GCA_029814465.1). Classification (NCBI taxonomy): domain Eukaryota; kingdom Metazoa; phylum Chordata; class Actinopteri; order Kurtiformes; family Apogonidae; genus Ostorhinchus; species Ostorhinchus cyanosoma. The sequence goes on along the minus strand of JAPTYQ010000028.1, from coordinate 34,126,222 downwards.
TGCCCTAGGGCCTGGCCAAGTGAGTAACAGAGTGAGAAAGCACTGTGTAGCAATACGAATCATTCCATATGTGTTTAAAAAATAATTTAGTAACGACCATAATAGCTCAAATTGTAGGTCTAAGATTACCAAATATTTAAATGAATTTATCATTATTGACAAAGTATCAGAATTTTAAAATAATAAATAACGTTCAAAATCATTATAGTATTTGATTATCATGAAATATAAGGTTAGACACAGGCATATATTTTGAACATATTTACATTCTGAATTTATGTTGCTTACATTCATTTACAATCTTTACTGTTCTTAATTTACACTGTATTCTCATATTTTCTTATATATCCAGTTGTAATTCAGGTACAAATCAAAAATATTGTTTTAGAGGAAAAAGAAACTGACCCTGATGTTCATTTTTGCTTGACCAGGCCCCGTAAATACTAGGATGTCCCACTACATCCTGTTGCATTTTGCAGTATGCAAACTGGCATGTTTTTCTGACTACCCATAATCCTCAGCAAGGGATGCATGAGATAGAGGCTCAAAGGTCAAGACCCAATGTGATGACAAAGTATTACTGTATACATGCATGCAACAGTGCACATATGGAAAGGACAGATGGAGAATGCACCAAAAGCATAAAGAAAATGATGCAATTTGGAACGTAGCCCATCTCTGCATGTGACCATCGGCTGTTAGTCCATCCATTCACTCAGTAGTTTTCTTTAAAGCTTTTCAGTGTGTGATGTTTAATGGCATCTAAAGGTGAAGTTACAGATTGTATCTAGTTGTATAATCCCCCCTTCACCCAGAGTCAGTAGTTGCTTTTCTATTGGACATAAACTTTACGGATACTTACTAAATGTTGAACAAACAAGTGTGTAATGTCGGTTTTTCCATTAAATCACAAATGAGATTGTTTATTTATTATTGCGAGATGACATGAGAAGTCATTCTATAACGATGGCGATGAACATAAATATCACATTGATTTATAAATGTATTCATTATTATTATTATATATTACCACTGTACTGGGCCGCCGCTAGCAATTTTGGGCCCCATGAAACCTAAACGATGTGGGCCCTTTATAAAGTTCAGCATCTTATTGATTTGTCGGA
>JAPTYQ010000028.1:34096095-34119701 GCA_029814465.1 Ostorhinchus cyanosoma | reverse complement strand
TTTATAAGGGGTAGGGGCAGCAGTTATATACATGGGGCCGCGGTCCATAACTAATGTAGCTAACGCTGATGTGAAGGAAAAGTCAAACTTAACAGACTTTCAACGTCTGACTCCCAGCTTCTGTGCCTCTATTAAACAGCGGACCTTACGCAAAATTTTCCCAACTTCAAACCTGTATCCACTGGACCCCCTCCACTGCTCTATTGGCCCCCCAGAAATACTGGGCCCCGTGAATTTGTCATGTTTACCCCCCCTTACAGCACCCCAGCCCCTCCATCCCATACTAAATTAAAAAATGATTGGGTCCTGGTGTGTCCACACATACTTTTTCTTTTAAAACTTTTCTTTGCTCGTTGTAACATCTGTCAACATCTGTTTTTTTTTTTTTATTCATGTGACTCTTTGCGGAAAAATGTCTCTCCACTGCAGTTTTGTGTGATAGACCAATTTCGCAAGGTCTGAAAAACCACCTCTTGCCAGGGCAAAAACCTTTGAGAGTTTTGGCAAAATTGTTGTTTTTCCATTAGTCAAGCTTTTAATCATAACTTATAAATTTGAGGGTCGATGGAAAAGCGACTACAGTTTCTTTTGTCAGTTTTTTTGCCTTGTACCTTACATTTCACCTCTGGTCCACACTCAGTCCTGTAGTTTAATGCTGGATGCTAAATGCTTTATATTGGAAAAAAGTAGAAGTCCATTCTAAGCCTCTGGTGAACATGATGGACTCTCTCTGTAGATAGGCTATAAATAGCTTATTTTAACTTAATGAAAGCACATCCATTATTATTTTGAGGTGATTATTCACTAATGAAAACTAATGTTTTAATTCTATTTTTGCAATAACCACCTAAATATCCCTAAATCTGCACACTGGACCTTTAAAGGCTCTATGAAATAACTACTAGGGTGACCTTCAGTGTCGTATATTGATGTGTTTTGTGTCAAAATAGGAAACATGGAATTCTACCTGTCTCTAGAAAAGCCCTGTGTGGTCCACCTCCGTCTGTGGAGAAGCAAGTAGCAGAATTTGTCATTATGGTAATGGGACAAAATTGGAGGATGATAGAATTAGGATGCAAGCCATTTTTTATTGTTTTTTGAGGAAATTATAAACGCTCAAATACTACTCATTATGTTTAGAGTTCTGTCTACACACTCTACAAGACTCGGTAATTAATTGAGGAACTGCACTCATTGCTCAAAGCTCCACACCCTGCTTCCAAACACAGCAAATAGAAAATAATTAAATACAGGCAGAGGGTAGAATCTCAGCAGGTAAACACACCCTAAAAATGTCTTGTAGGCCATAACTAATAGACGTAGACAGACTTTATTTGTCATTCAGATTTACACCAAAATGATGGCTCAGGAGGCAGCATGAAATAAACAAATATGTATATAAAATCTATATATCAAGTAATGAAAGCGATGATTCAGTAGTAAAAAGTATGGTTCAGATAAAAGGATCTGTTATTATCTAGTCATCTCTCTCTCAATGCCTTATATTTAAACCTCAAATTCACAGGGTTTATTGTACAGCCATGACTATCGTGTAGTGTACGAGCTGTTTGCACTCTGTTTTTTTGAGTGTTTTTTTTAGATATAATTATTTTTAACCGCGTTTCACAGGAGAACCCAACAGCTATGATTTAGAGATCGCATGCCAATATCATTAACTTTCCGACCTAATAGGCTATAGGTCATCAGCTTCACACAGTCTCCCATCATGCAGATAACCGAGTTGCGACCCCGGCCTGTCATACTTGCCGTGGTAGCTTAATAAAGCCTGCCTGTCTCAGGGTAGCAACAGCACCAACGTTAAATAAATCACAGCCAGTAAATGGCCTCTACTCCTCAGCAATTTCCTCAGCTATCATCAGTCTGTGGGCCAGGACTGATAGCACGCTGTCATTCGCCTGCTACCTTCAAGTAACCCAGCGTTGGCTCTGCCTGCAGTGTGCAGAGGGGTTAGCCTCACCTTCTGCTGTTCTAGGCTCGAACAGGAGGGCGAAAGGTGGTCTGAGGGGAAACCGGGGGCTTAAAGGTGCACCGTGGGGCTACTCTGCTGAAGCTGTGGGATCAGGAGAGACGGGGAGAACCCTGACCTTGTGTTTGTGTAATGGCCGTCCGTGTGATAGATGGCGTTGCCAGAGTGTTCACCCGCTGCGCTGTGGGGCTGTCCACTTGCCCTGACGCAGATGGATTGGCCTTTGTTTTTCCCCTCACTTCTGCTGTGTAATTAATCTTCACTGTGAGTCTATGGAGGTGAGCGTTCTGCAACTGTGGGCTGTGGGACGATAAACTCACCAGCAGGCGGGTGGAGGCAGCTTTCAAGGCCCTGAGGACAAGCACCACCTCGGAGATGGCAAAAGAAGATGTTTAAATGCATGCTGCTCCGGGCCGCCTCGCTCACCTTGGTTATCAAAAGAAGAGGCGGCGAGCATAATATTTGTCCCTGCTGCAGAGTACAATTTATCTTGGATGAAAATAGCATCTCTGGGAAGATTCAGCAGTAATAGACCCTCTCCAGCACCACTGCCATCACATATTTTACACTCAGGCCTGGTTTCTTTCTACCTATTGCCTGACCTGCACCACGTTTTCTGCTTCATTTCACAAGATAATAAAGCTGTGGGGAAAAAATGGCTTAAGGAAAATGAACATACGGTATCTGCTGCAAATATGTTACATTACACTGATGAGTTCAGGTTAAGCTAAGGTTATTATTATCTCCATAAATCATAATGGACCATATTTATAATGTGTTCTACCTCCCAGTATTTTTCCTTTATTATTAATATTACTATTATAATTTTTATTATTATAAAAAAATAATTCTGATACAGTACACTATTTTACAAGGGTGTATTTGGGTCTGCAATAACTGCGTTTATATGTTTTAGCTGTGTTTCAGTTTTGTTTCTATTTCTGTCTTTTTTTTTGACTCGGGGAAACGCACAAGAATTCCAATTTACCTACTGCAATGTATGTGCAAATGGCAGACATTCTATTCTATTCTATTCTATTCTATTCTATTCTATTCTATTCTATTCTATTCTATTCTATTCTATTCTATTCCATGTTATTTCAAGAGGTGCACTTATAATATGTCTGTTCTCATTTGGTCATCATATATATACAACAGTTCTTGATTGTGATAACATTTTGGCTTTCAATTACAGACTGATCTCATGAAATCGTCTTTTATGTCAGGCCAGTTCTAATGGCATTTGGCATGCTATACGTACACATTTTCATCTTTTCGTGTGTTATTCAACATCATTTGATCGTGTGTCGATGTACACCAAGATCTCCGCTTTACATATTCGTAACCCCTAACCGCCAACCGCTAATCACATGGTATTTGACTCAGCGTGAACATACACACGGAAAGCTTATAATACGTACAGATAACATGGCAATTAAACGTGGCGTGTTATTTATGCACAATTCATGACATCACATTGTTAATTATGTATTTATTCCATTACTTTATTGAATACTAGTCTAATTGGCGCCATTCAGTGGTTTGTTATTCAACTTCCAACTGTAAAATTACATTTCTTCAGTGGAAAATATAGATAACAATGGTGGATTTGTGTGCACTTACATGAAGTATATGTTGTTTGTTTATCTGTTGTATCTGCTTTGCACTGTGAACTGGTCTCTGGTGACAATAGATAACACCAATACTGAGATAATGACAGTCTTAGTTTCCGCCATCCATGATAACAAGCACAATTTACTGATTTCTAGAAGCCTCTGGTTGTATTTTTCACAGAAATCCTTGTGATCACTGTTGACTTCTGCTCCTCTACAGCAGCAACATTAGATACTGCAAGTTTACAAAAGCAGTTTTCACCTGGACAATGAGCATGATTTGGAGGACCCATTAAAAACAGGTACATGTAGGTTAATTCTCCTGTCAGGGCTGATAAAGATCTGAAGTTGGTCTCTGACTACCTTCAGTAGCAGCCCACTACTCTGCATGTATGCTAATGCTAATTGCTAATGTTAATTCAGGGTACTATATGTGTAATATGATGATAAAACAGACCAAATTTCAACTCCACAGATCCATCTTCAACCCTATTTCTGAGTAATGACACCAGAAAGGTTTGTTTTTGAGCGCTGGGAATCTTTCCCTTCTTTCTGTTTTGATTCAACAGCAAATTTTTACACTATGAAAAAGTCACAAGAGAGGATATTACAAAAGCCATTGAATTGTACCGCTGCCATTTATCAGTAGTCCTACTCTGAGATCTACATGAACAGATTATGATGCATCCATTATTGGGAGGGTACATGTGTTTGAACTTGGATTCATTTTTCATTATTATTTAGTCATTTATTACTGCTTGTTTTTATTTTGTGTGTAGTGTTATTTAGTTAATCATGTATTTTTGTGCATATAAGCTACTGAATAGTTAAAAAATGAACTCTTGAATCGGTAAAGTATCAATATTTACTGTTTAACTGTAAAACCGTGGGGTTGAAATGATCAGAAATCATAATGTCTACTAACTGGACTTTTTTTTTCCCAGTTAAAAGCTTATATGTTTGTGCTGTGACTACTATAGAAAACTACAGTCGGCTTATAGAGAACATCTGGCTTTACCTTAAGAGATGCAGGGCTTAATATTGGATTTGACCTGAAAACACTGTCAACAGCAGGGGGTGAGGCTGCTCATACTGACACTCCAGCTGTTAATCTAGTCCCATTATCATCTGCGTGTCTGTTCTTTTACAAAATCGATCATGGCAGGAAACCCTTATCATCTCTATAATAATGCGAACTAACATGGGCTGTTTTGAACGTCGCGCTTCAGTGGTTTGGAGGCAATGTTTGTCATTTGAGTAAAAAATCCTCCTTTGGGTGCTGTAGTAGGCTGCTAATCAGAGGCTGTTGTTAATCCCTCGGCTGTGCAGCTTTTCTCCAGCTGAGAGCAGTGAGGTTATGGACAAATTGAAGCCCCCTCAAGATGGAGGTGTGAAGCAAATCCAGGCAAATCAACAAGCCTCGAAATGGGCCATACTGAGACGAAATGGAAGCAGTAGCCTATAGTGTGAATATATGTTTATTTATTTTTGAAGAAAGAAATGTTTTCATCTGGCTTCGTTGTAATAGAGTGCAGAGGGACCGGTCAGTTTAATGAAGTGATGCGAAGCCTGGAAATGAATAGTGTTGTGATATCCTGCAGCACAGCAAATAGAAGCACTGGGAGCCATTGAGCTCAACAGCCTGAGGTGCAGGACTGCAGAGTAAACAGGCAGAGTGTTAGTTCACTAAATGGTGCAGAATGAATGCTGGATAATCACATACACTGCTCATAAATTCTTCATTAAAGGCACCTTGTTGAATAGAATGACTGCATTTTCTTGAGTCTAGACCACATCTCTCAACTGTCCAGATTCTGTGACGTGAATGCGTGACAGACATTTTATCGCACAATTATTTATTCAATTTTAATTACACACTTTCTCTCGGAAAACCAAACAGTTTAGACTCACAGACACATCATGTGGGACGCGTCGCACTCATCCCGATTATCTATGTTCATTTAACGTTCCTCTGAAGCAGCCCCTGGGGTTATGATGGAACAGAGCGTGGTTTAGTCGAGCCCTCCTCCCTCCCTGTAAGCCCTCCACTCCGGTGGCTGGCTGCAGATTTAATGGGCTTAGCAGCTGTTGAGGAAAAGCAGTGAGGGCTTGTGGCATATGCTCTGGTTAGAACAAAGAGCAGCGAGCACACCACATGAGCTACAACTGGCTGAGCTGAACGCAGCGCTGCCACAGGGGTTGCAGTCAGCTATTAAACTGCTTTACAGCTTGTGCTCATTGAATTTATTTGATTGATTTTTACTAATATACTGTTTTGGGTTTTGAGTACCATTCCAAGTGTTTTTAGTCATTTTCCCCAAATGCAGAGAAAAGACTCTGATTCTAGGCGTTTGGATGAGTGTTTGTTTTGCAGCTTGTTCTTGTTCTTCGCTGTGCAGGGTTCTACAGTAGGTGTGTAAGCTGTTAATTCATGAAATAAGAGCAGAGGGTGGTGTATTTCAAAGGTTTTTTTTTTTTTTTTTAAAGGTACTTGACAAGGCCGCCCTCTTCAGGGAGAGCTGTAACCCTGCCAACACATCTGTTTTCAATGTGCTTCAGGCTGCTGTTTGGACAGAAGGTGGTGCACAGAGTCCTCTAGTGGAAACAGACATAAAGCAAATGGAGTGCATGGAAAACTTACAAAACACCGACAGAGTCATTTAATCCTGGACTGTGCTTTTAATCATTATAGTCTAAAGTTTCATCCTGATTTTCCTCTTCTTCTTGTTTTTTTCAGGCAGATGAGCAATGAACTAATTTGGATTTTCTGCCTAGAGCATTTTTATTTGATTTGTGAGAGTGCTCTACCGCTGCCTGCAAATATGATCAGATCATTAGCTGAAAACTAATTAAGTCTGGCAAATATGTGATCATTCCTATTAGTTTTTTTGAGATGTATGAGTAGTGAAGGTTATCTCCATTATTTCTGCATGTGAAGCTACTGTATACAGTTATACACTGCATGTTAAACAACCTCACAGATTGCAGATATGTCTTTTATTTTTTTGTTTTTATAGCCCCTGTACTCCGATCACCAGCCGTTGTGGACACGCAGACAAATTTTATTTTAGTTTGCACAGTTGTTCTGTGCATATATGTGCTTCAACAGGCAGTATGTGTAAACAGTGATAAGGTGGTGTTTGTGCAGTGTGTGTGTGTGTGTGTGTGTGTGTGTGTGTGTGTGTGTTATGCTGGGTTTCCTAACTGTTAGCAAACACGCCGTGGTGCCATGTTCACCCACTCACTGCTGACAGAAACAGCTCAGTGACTGTGTGGGAGTGAAATGTGGCAGGTTTGCTAACTGTCTGTGCTCCTAACAGTACAGTAGGTATAAGCTCTCTAAATTAAGAAGCTACTCTGTGTGTTTGTGCGTTTGTGTGCCCGTGGGCGTGCATGAATAAAAGTAGTAAAAGCTATCTCGCATTGCCTGCTTGCCCTCATTAAAGAAAAAAAAAAGTCCTTGCGCTGGTCTCTCCGCAGTAAAACAGAAGTGTTCAAACAAACCAAACTGCTTTCAGTAGGACAGCATAAAATGGTAAACACTTGACACTGTGAAAAAGGGAAAAAAGCGATAGCCTGTGAGGGAGAAGAAAGGGACAAATGAGGCCAACAGAGGCTTATCATGTGAAATCTCCGCCAGTGTTTTTTTTTTTTTTTTGTTTTGTTTTTTTGTCTGCCTCATCGTGTCTGACCTTGTCTTGAGCACCGTTCAGAGCTATTAGAGCCCTGTGTTCCAGCTTGGCCAGACCCACTCTGTTTGTCTGGAAAAACTCCCACACCCACTAATCAACCAAACAGCAACAATGCACGTCCCTCAGTTTCTCACAATGCAGCAACACAACATGTTGAGAAATGGGGTCATGTGAAGAAACCGTAGCTTGAAACAGAATTGTATTGACTGAATGTTATTTGTTTATTGTGCTGCCGTGATGTGTAACAAAGTCAAAACAAAAACTACAGATGACTAGAAGGGAAGGATGCAGTTTGTCCCCCATTCTGCTAAATAGTACTATTACTTTAGTTAAAGATTTTTGGTCTTGAGTGAAATATGGGTGATTTTAAAGATATAAAAGATGCAACGATAGATATATAATATATCTGCAGTCTGTGATTATTTGTCTTGATGCTAATTTGTTAAGTTAATTTTTCATTTAAAGGGCTTATGTATACTATTTATCGTGGTGGTGTGGTCCCTAGAGAAGTGGGTATACTCTCATTTTTTGCCTTTTTTTTTTTTTTTAAAGCAGTAGAAAGTAGAAAACACCCTGTGATGCAAGTGACATGTAAGACTACTCTAGTTATTCCCCAAAAATCCCTCAGTAGTATTTGCTCACTACTATAACATTATCATAACTTGATCAGTAGCAGTTTGTAGGTATTACTGGTCACACAAGCAGCTGCAGGAATGTCAAATGTGTTCAGCATGAGGTAAACAGGATAATGTTAGCCTTTCATAACATTAACCTACTCACACAGTCTAACTACTGGTGACATTTCGTCTCTAAATGTGCAGTCATGTGGTCCAGTAGTTTAAAACGGTGACTCATTCTGAAACCACCTTAAAACTTACCTCAGAATAATGGATTCCATGAAAGTAGGTTCTCTCTATGTTGCACTCACTTGAAAGACATTTATTCTGACTTTCTCGTTCGCATTTTCAATAATCGAGCATCTTTCAATGAGACGTGCAGTGACCTGTCAATCAACTGGGGTGACACTGGCACCTGAGTTGTTCAATCAGGTTCCAGAGGTGGACAGCGCTAGTTAGCAAAGTTTTCCTCTGCATAACCCGCCCTTCTCTGCTTCTGATTGGCTCATCAGGTCTTGTGACTGAAGTTAACCAATCTAATCAGTGAAGGCAATGAGTACTGGCCACTTAGAAGTAGAATAGGGTGGGTCATGGCTTCACCATCCGCAGGGGGAAAAAATGGGCAATTTTGCTCGAAAATACTACTGAATGGTGCTCATCAGGAGGATTTAGAAGAGGGTATACGCAATGCTGACTGAAAAATATGTATGTAGACTCCATATACCCTGGATTACACCTCTGACTATTTATACTCTACAACTCTCTATCAATAACAAAAGCAAGTCATGTTCCAGAATGCACTCAAGACTACAAAATGTGGATCGATTTCAGGAAGGAACACCTGATAGACACCCTGATTTACATCAAGGACACTGCTGTAGAAATAGTGCGGCACACCATATTCCTCGGGGTACATGTGGCTAACAACCTCACCTGGTCTCTGCACACCTTCTTCATCGCCAAGAAGGCTCATCAGCGCCTGATCTTCCTGCGGAGGTTAACGAGAGCCCAGCTGAGCACATCAGTCCTCACCACTTTCTACAGAGGAAGCATAGAGTGTGTGCTAACCAGCAGCAGTGCCTCAGACTGGAAGGCACTGAGGAGAGTGGTGAGGGCCGCTGAGAGGATCATTGGGGTCTCACTGCCTCCTGTACGGGACTTGGCAGAACATTATGGCCTGTCAAGGGCAGTGAGGATTTCTAGGAACCCCTCTCACCTAGACTGTGGACTGTTTTCCCACCTACCCTCAGGCCACAGATACTGCAGGCTGAAATGCAAAGCTGCTAGGTTCAGGAACAGTTTCTTTCCCAGAGGACTGTAAAGATGACACACTCTACTGCTCTTCACAAGTGCAATTATTGCTGGAAATTGTGCAATAACTATGTATTTCTGTCATTTTACACTTCTTTTACATGTTCACTGCACTACCACACCAGTAGTTTAGAACTTATTTATCGGGTGTTTTTAACTGTTTTTATTGCTGACCCTGCATCGTCATTCTGTTCTGCAGTGTATTTCTGATGTAATTTGCCTGAATGACAATAAAAGTGATATGATTTTGAAAAAAACACCAATGAATCAACACTATGTATCCACAGACTGTATCATTCACTGAATTAAGTGTAAAGGTCATTATTGATATACATCTATATTATGGTATCAAGTTTTCTTCTTCAAACCAAATAAGTCTTATTTATAATATGGTTCCTGTGGGGTCTTAAAACATCTTAAAAGTCTTGAATTTACAAATCCCTTAAAGTCTCTCAAAGGTATTACATTTGATTTGGTAGGTCATAAGTTACTGAAATTAGTAACCATTTATAGCTAACTTTGCAACCTCCAGTGAAAAATAACTTGAAATAGTGGGAATCAAGGCATTGGAAAAAAATGAATTTTCCTAAATTCTCAGAGTCACAAATTTTTACCAGTATGACCATGAAATAGGCTGTAAAATGGGCATTAAATTCTATTCTATGTAGTGTTAACAAGGTCTTTTATTTGTAGAAACCTGTAGGAACCCTGTATAATCTCCACATGCTGCATCAGCTGATAGTTTACATTGTAGCTCTGTTAGCTTTGCTCTGTTAGCTTAGCTCTGTTCTTAGAAAAGTCACAGTAAAACCACAAATCACCTCCACTTTCTGTGTCGTTTTTGTCAGTAGTTGCGCTAAAGATCTGTTTTGAATCGTCAGAACTGTCACAGTTTAGTCTGAACCTGAGTGACTCATTACTCCCTCTACTGGTCACACATTCACAGTGACAGATACTCTATCTCCGCAATACAATACACTGACATCTTTGACATAACATCGTGACTCTTTTCTTAATATTATAATTATACGTGCAGGCCATTTGAGAATATTACAAAAATAGAAATAGTACAACAAGTATTACTATTTTATCACCACAATATAAAAATATATCACAATAATGATAGCCCTACTTGGACTAATAATATAGGCTAGATATATAGACTATAACATATAGACTAATAATACTTTATATTTTGGTATTTTTCAGATTACTATTTTCCACCCCCCTTCTGTCCAGTCGAACTGAAATAACAGCCATTTAAAGGATGATTAAACTTCTAAAACAGGTAGGTGTGTATTTTTCCTTTTTCGTTTCCAGTGTGTGAGCCAGTTTAAGAAATGGAGCAATGTTTTATACCTAAAATACACGTGAAAGATGTAATTGTCAAAGTGAGAATGTTGGCAAATACATTAGATAATCCACAGGCAGTGTAGTGACATCCATGCAGTAGCAGTTTTGACTGGGCCTGAAATAAAACCACGTCCTCTTCGTCTCAGTTGAGTAAAAATGTGGTTGGAGACAGAGACGAGGCCCAGACTTTCAAAGAGGCTGGAGTACAACACTATTGATTTTCTATTTTTCTTTAAACCCCTCACATGGTTTCATTTCAATAAATGTCCAAATCTTCCAATATCTCACTAAAAATCTAAGAATAGAGGGAAACTCCACGATCAGGAAATGGCTTTTTCTCTTCTTTCATCTTCTGGGTTACACTTGGACATTTTGCTCCCATTACTCATGAATTTTCAATGTGATATCATGAAATCGCATAAATATACATGCCACTTTTAATTGATGTGTTCTCTGTACGTATTATAAGCTTTCCATGTGTATGTTCATGCCACGTCAGATACCACACACTGAGGGGTTAGTGTTATGTGACCCGGAGATCTTAGCGTAAATTCATATGCAATCACATGGAGTTGAATAATACGTGAAAGGACAAAAATGCGTTTGTATAGCACACCAAATGCCATAAGAAGTGACATGACATACAATGCAATTTCATGAGATCAGTCTTAAATTTTTTTTACTATTTTTTACTAAGTAAAGGTAGTGACTAAGTAAAGGATGTGACTACTTCATCCACAACTGAACCCTAACAAATGAGAAATCAGTAATGGAGGAGTAGGTTGCATTTATAATATGCACTTATGCAATATTTCTTCAGTCGACCTGATGTTCAGTAAATAAAAAAGACTGCACATCACAAATTTCTGAGTCAGCTCTCATTACATATATTTAGCTCACATCACACAAAAAGTTTTTTTTTGTTTTCTTTTCCACTAATTTCATTGTATCAAATTCTGAAAATGTTGTATCTTCAAATCAGACAATAATAATGTGAAATAAATGTATGTATTGGTTTATTATCTGATATTTGTCTCATTGTTTGTGTGCAACTCTGGATTGAATGACTGGAACTGTGGTTTTCATGGGTTTTAAGGCAAAAACTGCATAAATAGATATTTCTGGCTTGAATACATAAAAATTTTTCCAGTGTCTGCAATTATATGTTATGTCTAAATACTCATTAACTAAGTGCATTTATAGTAATGATGCTGTTTTGAATCAAGAGCATTTTCCAACAGATTGTGACCTCAGTTTTGTTGTTTTTGAAGTTATGAGGCTGTAGGTGTCAGTGTTGTCCGGCCAACAGAGGGCACCAGAGGTTCATCGAACAGGATCAGTCCACTTTATATTCATCCAGTGTTGGACTGATACACAGTGAATACTCAAAACAAAACAAAAAAGACAAATATTTGGAAGCAAAGTTGAGGTGTTTTTCTCCAGGCCTTTGCAGAGTCCTAGTGTTTAGAGCATGTTTATTAGTTGACTATCAATAGAAAATATCGGATTTTAGTGGGCAGCTCCAAACAAAATCTTCCAATATAACAAACAATCAACACCAAACCCTGCAAAGAAGCATATCTCTCACTAAGTAACCTCCAGTGCATGACTATACTGTATATATTTGGATGCTGTTGTTTTCTGTTTGGGTTAAAAATTCTCAATAATGGTGTATAATAAATTATATATTATTACTTAACGAATACATAACACATGAAGTAATGTAATTAATGTTTGTGTACCATAAGCTGTCTTAATGTGATAACTTCATATTTGATCACCAAAGAAGGACTATTAATTCACATTTTACTTCATGCCTTAATTGACATGCCAAAAGTTTAGCTCCAACAGGAGGTTTGATTTGTCCAACTCAAACTGTAGACACCTTACATTAGCTTTGACCTAAGTTTTTGGAAGACATTGGTTTGACTTTCTATCTTTTGCAATGCAGTTGCAGAGTTTTATTAAGTATATGAAATGGAGAAACCTTATGAGTCTTAAAAAGCCTGATGCTTGTGATGTGCAGCAACAATGGCACTGAATTAACAGAATATTTTTGTTGCTCTGGATTTATAGCAAACCTGGAATATTACACGATATTTAAATGTTACCTTATAACTATGAGGCTTTTTCTTATCATTGGGTCACGTAGCTACAAATTTATGTAAACAAAACAAAAACAAAACAATCATTTTCATTTTTTATCCATCTGCCATCATTTACCTCCCAAAAATTTCATGTTTTTTTCTTTTTTAATCCTTTTTACAACATAAATATCTTAAACAACTTCATCCCTGCTCAGAACTACCAAACATTGAATTGTTTAATGGGTTTGAACCCTTTAAATACCTGTTTGATTACTCGAAGTCACTGTTATGGCGGGTGCTTCTATGAAACTGGTCCTTAAAACAGGACATGGAGGCAAAAAATTCAAACCAGATGTAGATGAGTGTTATGAAGCAAGTTTGGAAGCACTTTGGGTCTACTTTGAAAATAAGTGTTAATTGAAATAAAACGGAATCTGTTTTTCAGATAAAACACTTTTATATTATTTTTATACAAAAATCTGCATGTAACATGGTAAAAAGGACACAAAAATTACGTGCTACTGTTTTTTTTTTTTTTTTAAATCTATTTATTCTCTGACAGGTACATTTTGGGAATCTAACTAATTATGCAAGGCAGTGTTTCACAAAAATGACCGCTGTTGCAAAATCCCTCACGATATATTTGTGTGATTGACTGGTACAAAAAATGTTGTCATATGTACTAAGACAGCCTAAATAATGAATATATGAAGAGTAAAAAATGACCCAAATGGATCAAAAACATTCATTGATGGATGAGGGATAAATAAGTAGAGTAGTTAACCCATTGTTTTTCTTACAGCCTGATGACATACATACATCTCTAATGAACACTAGTGGAATCCAACTAATGTAATGACAGCACTAATGAATGCATCATGTAACTGAATTAGCATTTCTTAATCAATGATCAGCTAAGTGTGAACTAATCACATAAAACCACATGATGAGCAACAGGAATTCATGACACATTTTGCATTAACTCAGGAGTCATGCATCAGTTAAACATACTTAAATACATGATTTGTGGCCTTATTCTTAATGATGTACTGCAGGCTAAATGAGGAAAATGTTGAACCCCAGGGAAATCAATTTGAATAATCAATAATACAAGAGCATTATTCACAATTAAAGTGTGCACGTTTTTACTTAAAGGCTTAATTATTTTTCTGTTGGAATGAGTATATTTGAGAGTCATTAGTGCTGATTCTAAATCTATATTGTATGTTCAGCATCAACATTAAATACATACTTTTGCACATTTTTAACAGATTTCAAATACATGCAGGTAGCTCTATGATTGTGCCTTGCATTAATGTCTTTTTCTGTCAACCTTTTTTTTCATGGGATCTTTATTGTACATTATCACTGCACAAACATATAATCATGTGTTTACTCTGGAAACTAAACAGAAATACACGTGTTTTAATGAAAGGAAATGAAGTGTCCTCTGAAGCCAAGCTGTCTCTATTAGCTCATCTCAACAGGTGTGCAAACAGTTTTCCTATCATAATTAAAAGCTAATGAAAGAAGCACTGTCTCTATCAACTCTTGGTGAGTTACCACGCTTATAAAGACCAGAAAATATCTGTCAGACTCATTATTCAATATCTTAAAGGTTAAAGTTGCTCAAAACATTATAAATTAGCATAAAGTTACAACTGGTAACAACTTCCGGTTTAAAAGCGACACATCATTAGCGTTAATTCGTAGCAAAACGATGTAAAAGCTGGATTTTATTAAACGTATAACTAACATTATGTATTTTCAAAACTCGTACGTGACATTTGAAGGTCAGTTTTTCAGTTAAAACTGGGAACGTTACCATAGCGTGTGGTATCAAAAGGATGTCAGTCAAGCTAACGCACTGTAGAATGGACAGTGATGCTAATTTTGAACAACACTGAGGTTGAAAATCTAAAGCAATACTGGTAGGATAGATCACAGCTTTATTTTGTGAGTGTGATACTGTAATAAAAGGACCCCAGAGGAGACGAGGATGAGGGGAAATAAACGTACTCATGAGTAAAATGAGTTAAGATGTTATGAAAAGAGCAGAAGTGAACAGGTCTGCAGCCTTAGCGGTTGTAGTGTCGAATTCTACTCCCTGCTAAAAACTGCTCCCCCTTCCTAAGTCAGCCATGTTTTGTTTTTTTTTTAATCAAATCGGTTTAATATATATATATATATATAAATGTGGAAACATTAAGGTATATAAAGCTTTAAAAAGTTAAATATCAGAAACACAACACACAAAATATATAACAATAAAAACAGATACTGCCGAAAACTTCATCGCGGGTGATGCAGTTTTCGGAAGGGAGCAGAATTGGGCACTACATAGCTAACATGTTTGTTATATGTTGCAAAGATCCAAAACTAAAAGTGATTGTGTGTTATTGACAAAACTTTGTAGTATTAGCTCAGCAGAAAGTAACGTAAGTCCACACTGTAAGATGGGCCAGGGGGGAAAAAAAGAGTCTGCTAAAGATCCAACCCAGACCCTCAGCTTTGGTGGAAAATATTAGGAAAAATTTATTATTGTTGATTTAGATCCACCTTAGCTTTTTCATAGCAACACCTATTCCTTGGATTATACTATTCACATTGTGACAACACAAGCTACACATCCATCATATAAAAAATATTGCTGCATATCCATACAGTTACACAAAATATGTCTGGCTTCAACTGCATTAACAGTATATCTACCAACTGAATGCCTATATAATACATACACATGAAAATATGTATTAATTACAAAAACATGCTTCGTAACTAATGTAAAGTATCTTTTAAAACACGTTATTTTACTGTGCAATCCGATTTGGCTCAAACTCCATGTGTGCATTCCTCTGTTGTTTACTGTGTGTTAAAATAATGATTTTACATTTTATCAAAGTAAGTGAGTGGGTCTCGGCTAAAGAATAACTTACAGTATATAACATGTTCAATCTTTGTTATTACAAAATCTAACATCGTGAATACAACCTTTTAATTAACTGAAATTCAATGCCTTCATGAATTTTAATAACATTGGCTCTAAAGTTGTGTTAAACCAGCCCTGTCTGCAGACCACAGCCTTAGCTGAGGCATTAAACAGAGGGTTTTAGATGGAAACTGTTGGAATTCATTAAAGGGCAGTTACAATAGATGTCAATGGTACATACTATAATGGAGAAGAGATTTGTGTTTCTATTTTACTGAGGGAACCCCCCCCCCCCTTGATAAAAAACAGTTCAAAATTTTTATTAATTTACTTATTTTTTTAGATGAGAGCTGAAAATCTGAATTAATATCTGTATGTATTTGTATAGTAGGCTTTTCCATTCAATGCAGTAGGAGCTACAATCAAGGGAAATGCCTCCCTCCTTGATGAAAGACTGGTTTTAAGGACAGATGACCTGATACGACCTGATATGTATCAAACCTTTTACCTTCCTTGAAACAAGTGATTCACTTCTTCGTTCCTTGATAAATTTCCTGCAGCCTGAAAACAGCAGTTTACAGAACGGTCCAATCAAGCGGTAACATGTGGACACGTTTCATGTTCAGCAGTCTCTGTCATGTAATCAGAGTAACTTGTATGCATATATTATACATATTTGAGTAGGTATTTATCAGTACTTTAACATTATGTTTAACAAAATTTGGGGCGATAAAATTTTTAGGTGAAAAATGTCAAATTACTGCTCGGTAATGTGGATTTTTTAAGCTTTACGCAAACATTCAAAACGTGGTTCTCGACAAATTGATATCAAGTAGGACAAAACCTTTAAGATATTATGTTCAATGATGCTGAAAATAAATTTTGGAGTAAAATATTGAAAAGTCTCTGTTTTATTGACATGAGAATGTGGTAACACGTGGACAGGTTGCCATAGTAACACGTGGACGACTCTTTACCATTGTATGCATCACCCAAAATGTTGACTTATTTTTTAAAACAACAAGCCAGATATAATCGTAATGATTTATTTGATGCATTTAATACTAACACAGTGTTATTTACAACTTTTGGTGGTCCATACTGATATAGGTAAATTACAAATAAAGAGTAATTTCTCAGTAACAGTTCACAGATTGTCTTTTTAAAATGTGACAGATTGAATATATTAAAAATAATTGAGATATAAGTGTTAGCTTCAAATTCAAGCTATATTTTTTATTTCTAAGGCATGACTATGGTGGAAAAAGTACAATTGATAAAATCAGTTGTAACATTCTTTCTGCAAGTGGTTTTTTAATAAGGACAACAGTTCCATAAACTAGAGATCTATAACTAAAAAAATAAGTCCCCTTGATAAATGATGTGTGCAAATTTACTTTTTCATGTTGTTCATTTTCGCTTGATCGGACCCAGAAGTGGTTGGAAATTGTTTGCAGTCAGACCATTTTAATGAATTACCTTTGCTCAGTGATGCTGTAATCTATCACAAAATGCAGCTGTAACATTATGTAAAAAAATCAGAAAAAAATTGACTGCGAAGTTGAACTTTAGTAATGTATTTTATGAATAAATAAATGGTGGTTTAATGACCTTTTCCAACTTGTTAATTTCCTGGTGTTTCCTGTGTACTTAGACTGTGTTCTCTGTCACAGGTTAAAGGATCTTCTCTCCACAAGATGGCGATGTAACCCAGTGTGTTTGCAGGTTTGTTAGGAGCTCAATGAATTACCATTTGGAATGTACTCATGAATGTGCGGACTAATATTATAGCAGGCTCTAGGTGGTGCTATTGATTTATCCTCCACAGAAATACCCCTTGGACAGGAGAACTGGGCACAAATCTCATATACGTTAAATATTCATGTTAATATTCATGTTGTTTATTTCATCAGTGCCTCGTGATGTATTGCAGCAGTGCGTTAAAAAGCGAGTTGGTTCATATTGGCTTCAATTCAAGCTGGTGTGCGGCTGTGTGTTTTGTTTTAACTGCGACTGGCTGTAAGTTTCATCAGTTCTGCCCATATTATGAATCCTAAACATGGTTTGAATTGATAAAATTCAGTTCAAGCTTAAAGCAATTCACTTCATCCAATCTATTACCGCACCCGCCCTAGAGTGGAAGGAGTGTTCAATTTCAATATGTTCACTGTGTTCAGAAGAAGAAGAAGTGAAAGCATTTCTTTACACCCATTAAAATGTGCTCATAACCCAACAAATCACCTGTCAAACCAAATTATTTAGGCCTCGTTTCTGAGTCAGGAAACATCACAACTATGCACAAGACGGGATTACAGTCATTTTCATAAAGACTAACCTGTGGGAGTGGGCTGGAATGTATGCGTGTGTTTTTTTGCTTGTTTATGCGTGTATGAGGAGTGGGAGTCATCACTGGCGTTCATGATAATCAAGTGTTTGCCCTTTCACCTTTCCCACAGTTGCTATGAGCATTGTACCCAGTCTACATGGTGCCAGTAGGAGGAAAGATCAAGCAGATCAACATCACACATGACCTGAGAAGTTAAAACCCCATATACGTCATACTCCATAAGGGTTTTCAGGTATGTTAAATGTCTGTTATTGTTTGCATTGTCTGTTGTAAAAGCAGGTGGATCATCGTACCTGTTGTCCAGGTTTTGACATTTGTTCATCATAAGGTTTAAACAGCTTTAGTGGAATTTTAATAAAATCTTAGTGTCTCACTGGAGGCCTCTGTCAGTGGCACTGTTTGTACCCAGACTGTCCACACATTCATGTGTCTATGAAATTGGACTAAATATTAGAAAGTGTGCTAATTTGGCAAGGGCTAGTCTTTACATTGGATTTCTTTAGAGCTATAATAGCACATATTTGGACTGGTTGGGAACAACAGAAACAAGTTGTGAACAACACATTGTCATATTCACTGTGTCGTTTTGGCAAGAATCTAGCAATAGAATGCAAATAATAATATAGGGGTTATGATCCGATTATATATTGCTATAATACTCTAAGCAAGGTGATAGAATACTTCAAACGTTTTAGGAAAAATATTGTATTGTTAAAAAAAAAGTGTATTCAAATGGATGTAGCTGAATTACTTGGTTGTGTAGCAGCTCGGGCTTTTAAAAAAACACTAAATAAAACACTGCTTGCATGTACAGTGGGTACGGAAAGTATTCAGACCCCCTTAAATTTTTCACTCTTTGTTATATTGTAGCCATTTGCTAAAATCCTTTAACTTCATTTTTTCCTCATTAATGTACACACACACACAGAAAAAACTGAATTGTAGAAATTTTTTTGCAGATTTATTAAAAGAGAAACTGAAATATCACTTGGCCATAAGTATTCAGAGCCTTTGCCGTGACACTCGTATGTATTTAACTCAGGTGCCGTCCATTTCTTCTGATCATCTTTGAGGTGGTTCTACACCTTCATTGGAGTTCAGCTGTGTTTAATTAAATTGATTGGACTTGATTAGGAAAGGTACACACCTGTCTATAGAAGACCTTACAGCTCACAGTGCATGTCAGAGCAAATGAAAATCACGAGGTTGAAGGAATTGCCTGAAGAGCTCAGAGACAGAATTGTGGCAAAGCACAGATCTGACCACGGTTACAAAAGAATTTCTACTGCACTTAAGGTTCCTAAGAGCATAGTGGCCTCCAGAATTCTTAACTGGAAGACGTTTGGGACAACGGGAACTCTTCCTAGAGCTGGCCTTCTGGCCAAACTGAACAATCAGGGGAGAAGAGCCTTGATGAGAGAGCTAAAGAAGAACCCAAAGATCACTGTGGCTGAGCTCCAGAGATGCAGTGCGAAGATGGGAGAAAGTAGTGGAAAGTCCACCATCACTGCAGCCCCCCATCTCCACCAACAAGGGCTTTTTGACAAAGTGGTCCGACGTAAGCTTCTCCTTAGAGCAAGATGCATGAAAGCCAGCATAGAGTTAGCCAAAAAACACATGAAGGACTCCCAGATGATTCGCTGGTCTGATGAGACCAAGATGGAACTTTTTGTACTTAATTCTAAGTGGTATGTGTGGAGAAAACCAGGCCCTGCTCATCACCTGCCCACTACAGTCCCACCAGTGAAGCATGGTGGGGACAGCATCATGCTGTGGGGGTATTTTTCAGCTGCAGGGACAGGACAACTGGTTACAATTGAAGGAAAGATGAATGCAGCCAAGTACAGAGATACCCTGGACCAAAACCTTTTCCAGAGTGCTCTGGACCTCAGACTGGGCCGAACACTGGAAAAAAATCAAAATCTTACCAAGTGTATTTTTCTCATTTCTAGTCCAGACATCTCATCACACTTAAAATAAGACATAATCACATGACGAGTAACTTTTCAGTGAGATATAAGAACTTATTTTTAGGCAACAAATCTTGAAAATCTTATTTCACAAAATCTTACCAAGATAATTTTCACTTGTTCCATTGGCAGATTTTTTTTTGCTTAATTCAAGATTTTTTTTGCTTAATTCAAGGGGTATATCCCCGAGTGCCCCCAATCCTTAATCAGACAGCTATGATGTCATGACATGAGGCATCTCCAGGTCATGACCTTTCATTTGAGCTTGATTTGAAGTCAATCAGACAAATAGTTCTAAACATATGAACAAGAGTGTTAAGTGATTTTAAATTTTTGAGCGGCACCTTGTGGGCAATCTACAAATGGTAAATCGTCCAAAATCAAATCAGTTCTTCCTCTCCATGATATTGATTGATATGGAAAATATGGAATTTCTAAACCCAATATATTTCAAGTTATCGCATTAACATGAAGGATATCTGGTGGTGACGGAGCTGGTGCAGCCTGCGGAGCCGGAGCAGCTGGTGGACCAAAAACATAATATCCCCAAAACTTACGTTCGGGGATCTAAATATGGTTTTAAGTTTGTTCCCAGTGGATTTTTTTTTTCCCGCCAGTGGAATATTGTGAATTCATTATCAGCTTTGGCTTTTCCAGAGTTTTGTATGCAGGTAAGATGATGATAATAGTCCGTTAGTTTGTGAAATTATTTATTTATATTGACAAAAATGTGTCCTGCTGAAAACCAGCACACCCAACCCCCCCCAGCTATTAATCTAGCTCTTCAACAAACTCATAAAAACACTTCTAAACACAGCTAAGTCCTCTGAGGCCCATGGGACAACCCTGTTACATTACATAAAATAATAATAATATGCAAATTCAGAAAAAAAAACTAAATGTATTCAGTGCAGTTGTTCATATCAGATAAGTATTGCCAAGTATTTTATTTGTATAGTGCCAAGTCGCAAAAAAATAACCAATCAATAAAAAGCATTGAAAGGTCAAGGCCTTAGAGAAAAACCCAATAAATTCCCTGTGAAGAACAACTTAATGGCAAGAAGGAAAAACACCCTGTAACAGATGAATCCTCACACGGCACCAGGCTCAGGGTGGGCAACCGCCTCAATGTGTTGAGGTGAAAGAAACAACACGAGAAATACTGAGCCGGATGTTGGGACCAGTAACCCCACACTAGAAACATGGAGAAAAGTACAGCAAGAGATGTACTAATGTTACATGTGCCTATTTAATTATAATGAAATGATTTAACTTGAATGTTCTTCCCGTAACGTAATGTGAAACATAAAAAACATGACCTCGTCAGTAAATTTTGTCATGTCAGGTTTCATCATGAAAACTCCCGCCGTCACACACTCGTTCACAACTACGCCCTTTGTTACTGTCTTGACTGAGAGACCCCTAAAGCTGTGATGTGCACCGCAAAAACGATGAGCTGAAAGCTGAGACAAGGTTTTGGAAAGCCAAAGGCAAAATCAGCGATAAATCTCTGTTGATTCATGACCAACAGTGGCCCTTTGTACAGTGATACAATGATGATGTTTATACAAAATATGTTGTCTTTTGGGATGTTTAGAAGTAGGTGTGTTCCTCATCCCAATCAGAAATATAGAATTGGTTTTGGATGTGTGTCTTCTGGTCTCAACTGTTGGGTTAAAAATGGGTAGTTGGATAATTACCCCGCCTTGTAAAGGTGAGGTGGAGGTATTGATTTTGGTTTTTTTTTGCTTTTTTTTATTGTCTGTCTGTTTGTTTGTCAGCAGCTTTACACAAAAACCACTTCACCAATTTCCATGAAATTTTTAGGAAAGGTGTGAGGTGGTCCAGAATAGATCCCATAAAATTTTGGTGAATGTAGGTCAAAGGTCAAAGTCACCAAAAATGTGTTTTTTCGCAATGATAATAGATGGGGCAAATCAGGTAAAATGTTTGCGAGGGGCGGGGTTTGTTGTGCCTGGAACCACTTGTTTAATTTGACTTTTCTTTTTTTCTTTTGTTCAGAGAAGGTATAGTTGTAGATGTTAGCTGCTTGACAGATGACGGATTGGTTGGATGACACTTCTGAGGAAGACTGAAGTCACAGTTGAAACTGTCAAGCAGGTATCATCTACAGCTATACATTGTCTGAACAAAAGAAAAAAGAAAAGTCTAATTACATTGACAGAAGACAAAACAAACGTCATTAGCCTAAGTTGGTGAATTTGTTTATGGAGGTCTGTTTGAGTTGGTGAAGGTTTTGTTGTACTAGGCGTCCATTTGAGGCTGCATTAACTCCTCATTTGAAGATTGTAGGTGACAGTAATGCAGCGTAACAATGCCACCTGCTAAAAAATGGAAAACAAAAGAAGAAATCAGTTCGAACCTACCGTAGAAACACGGTGATGCAACATGACAGACTTGACGAAAGCCTACCCGCTCCCTCTGATCTCAAAGTTTGGTTCTTAGGTTACAAAAACACAGTGATTGTCATCTTTGTGTGGATTTACACCATCAAAAACATAAGTGTCATTGTTACATTTACTTTGTGCAGCGACAGGCTCCTAAATATTACAGTCTGGAACTTTAAATGTTTTAAAGTTCATATACAAATAAATTTACTTGAATTAAGTATTGACTTTCTTATCTTGTTGAACTATAGTGAAATACAGAAGTTGTCTTTTTGGATTGTGGTGTATACATTGCTCTTGATGGGGCCCTGTGGTGCCTTGATCCACCGCAAACAAGAGAAATGTTGCCTTCAGCCACACAATATCTCAAATAACCCCTGTAGAATAATGCAGACCCTGCAATAATATTGATCTTTTGTATAATATCTATGTTACAGACAGCTATTTTCTTTCACCTCAGGTAACCTGATAACTATTATTGTACTGTTGTTTCCCCAATTAGTTGAAATGGATTGAGGATAATAATGTGTGCTTCTCTGGATCTGAGTTTTTTCACTAACAAGAGTATTTGTTTTTGTTTATTTCGTGCTGTGTTTGTGCCCTGATATAAGTTTGTCTGCTTTTATGTTAGTGTATGCATGCAGCTATACATTGTAGTGTGTTTGTGTTTATGTGTGTGTGTGTGTGAGAGAACAAGTGTGTACTTGTGAGTTCAGGGTGATGTTGGCTTCCTGAGGCTGATCACCATCCTCTTCCCAGCGTCTTGTTTTTGCCCGTCTCTCTGGTTGTGTGGAAGTTGTGTGGGCACCCTCTGGATTGCCTCACCGCCGAAGCATGCCGGACCCTGTTATCCAGCTATCCATCTGTGTTATTGATTTTTTTCCCTCTTTGTAGAGTTTCATCTTTCCTCCACTTTTCTGTAGAGCAATGGAGAGGGAGGGAGTGCAAGAGAGAGAGAGAGAGAGAGAGAGAGAGAGAGAGAGAGAGAGAGAGGAGGGGCAAGCAAGGGGGCAGAGCAAAGATCTGAGAGCTGGTGGTGGTGGAGGGGTTGGAGGGATGGTGCGTTGGAGGAGCGGAGCAGCGGTGGGGCTTCAGAGGGTAGGGGTGTAAGAGGTTGGGGGGGCACTCAGCCAGGACTATGGATAAGCAGAGAGAGAGACTTGAAGAGCTGAAGCTTTTTATTCTGTCTCTCTCTCTCTCTCTCTCTCTCTCTCTCTCTCTCTCGCTCTCTATGTCTCTCTCTCTGTCTCTCTCTCTCTTCGGTTCTCTCCATTCTCACGGGAACACCCCCC
>JAPTYQ010000028.1:34075330-34085621 GCA_029814465.1 Ostorhinchus cyanosoma | reverse complement strand
ATATCTATGTCATTGTACTGACAAAAACAGTGCTTTTATTCATTCCATGTTTGCTTTTCTGTTTGTTTTAGTCACATTATACACACAGGAGTTAGTACTGGATTGCATAACCATTGTTTTTGATGCCTTTTGATGGTCTAAGAATTTTTTCCCGTGACTGTATCAGTATAGGTATCTGTTTTCCAACCAGCTGAGACCAAATGTAACCCAAAAAATGCTTAGTTTTTTTTTTTAAATTTAAGTTGTGTATGTGTTTATTTATTTGTAGTTTTTCTCTACTCTAATTTATTCAACTATAAAACTGAGCTGATATTATTCATCGTTGCCTTAAAGTTTTTAATCGTCAGTTGGATGAAACCAGAACCTCCCTCATATAATACATGGATTCAAAAAGTTTGGGATATTTACCAAATGGAGAAGATCACATTCTTTCTAAAGCTTCAGAAAACCACCATTACTAAAAGATGGAAACCTATGTTACCTTTGTTGCTGCAATAATATTTACTGATGATGCAAAACTCCATGTTGTTAATCAAGGTGTCATCCTGAGTTCCATCTACAGCCTTATTTTTGGAAATGGACATTATTTGTTTGCTGATTGTTATTGTCTTCTTTAATTTCCATCCTGTGTTGCCTGTGGAGGTTTGTGGTAATAGACATACAGCTGTGAAAAAGGAAACGAAATGAATTGCGCTTTATTTAAATGTATACTTTGTGTTGTCCTGAAAAAAAAAAAAAAAAAAGAAATCTAATAAAAACTAAGTTGAAACAAAAACAAAAACTGAGAGCTGATTTCCTGCCCTTCTGCTCGTGCCCCATGGGACTTCAATGCAGGAAAAAAACTGCAGTCACTGTCAGTTTTTTTCCCCCTGTTGATTTATACTATTATTTACACATGTTTCTCCTTTTACAAGTGAAGAATCTCATAGTTTGTTGTAAAAACTTTTATCACACGATGAAAATATGTAGGTAGAAAGTCTACACATCCGTTTCTGCAGAGATCACATTGTAAGGGTCTTTCTTTTACTTTTAATCCTTTTTTTTTTTTTTTTTACTTCCCTCTTGAAGAACAAGGTGAAGTGTGCCAAGTTATCAACCTTTTGGTGTTTGCAGCTGTTCAGGACATATATCATGTGTATATAGGAGATGCAGTCCACTGAGCTGTTCCACACAAAACTATTTATACCACAAATTGCGACTTTCTTGACTTGTAAAATTCTATTTTAAATATGGGCGGCACAGCTGGCGTTGGCTCTTCTTTTATTTATCTCTTGTTATTGGCTCATATTCATATTTTTTTCCAACGTTCAGTCCTGTGAAGCACAGCAGAAGGGGTGGGACTTCAGCTCTCTATGCCTCACATCCATAACATACATTTGTCAGATGTGTTTGAGAAATGGCTGAAAAAATGTGACATTGACATTAGCTGATGCCATCAACATAAAATACTTTTTCTTTCCTAATATCAGTCTTTGGTTTTGACGGCAAAAATCCAGTGTTCTGCATCTGAAATGCACCTGTTTCTGCAACATGTTCCTGTGAAGTGTAAATATAAGAATACCTTAGTTTGTGTTGTTGTTTAGTGTGGATACGGTGTAGAGGAAACTAATGTAATGCTGATTACCTGAACAGCAGTGACTAGTATTAGACCTCACTAATATGCTTTTGTTTTAAATCTCATAATGCTGTGTTTACACCCAGCATCCACATTACTCTGGCCTTTATGATCCCGAAAATGGAGACTTTTGGAAATTCTTCTGACCCTCATTTAGTTTGGAAACTCCAATGCTGTGCTGTGTGGACGGACCGAAATGGAGACTTTTGGAAATGATGACTAATGACGTTATGATGTATTCAACCCTGATTCATTGTGACCCTTTTTGGAAGGACCAGAGACATCAGCCTTGACAATCAGTTATCAACTCTGATACCGAATTACAGGCAATTCTGTGTTTGTTGTCTCTTTCCAGCAGCTGTTGTGTTCCATTCTGCATTTTGTTGTGCTACTACTGACTCATGTTCACAGCAAGTGAGCTGTTATTGTGCAATTTGTGACGACTCCCCATGTCCAGCCCCATTATCAGCCTTTGCGTTTGAGGCATGTTGGAACGGACAGAGATTATTTATGAAACTTTGCTAAAATGTCTATTTTCAAATGAGAATGTATTTGTGTGTATGCAGAAGAGGTGATTGTATACATTACCGGCCTGTTTACAGCTTTCTGTCATCAGTTTAGTAGTGTCCAAAAATGCCATTTTGGGTTTTAATCTTTAAATTCCTTAAAGGGGCCATATTTAGCTAAACCCACTTTTATAAGTCTTTGGTTCTTTTATTTGTGTATTTGGACCCCAATAGTTCATAAGGTCTGAATATGAATCTTCCAGATGCTGTAAAGCTATCTTTATATTCATTCCAGCAAAAATTGAGTTGATTTCTACAACCTGTTTCAATTCCTTCTTAATTTTTTATGTTTTTTTACGAGTTTTGTGATGACATTTGCACATATAAGGCCAAGACTTCCGACTAACATTTCTCCGAGTACGACATAATTGTTTATCAGCAGCAGTTGTAGTAAAAACTGAAAATATGTCCAAACTTCGAGCCGATTACCTAAAATGCTCAGTTGTTGGTTGTATTAACGAACTCAAGTGGCTGAAGGGGACAGAAAGCACGGTCAACAACCTGGAGGAGGTGGAGCGTGAAGTGGCTCATGTGCATTTAAAGGGCCAGCGCTCAAAACCACTTTTCTAGTGTCATTACTCAGAAATAGGGTTGAAAATGGACCTGTGGAGTTGAATTAATGAAGAATTCAGACCCAAGCAGAGCATTTACAGTTTATGTAGACCACAGGGAAATGTTTGAAAATGCATAATTCCATTTAAAAAAGCAAAATATCACTGCTTTAAAAAGCTGAGACCCGTGGCTGCCATTTGTAGTGATTTGAAGCTATATGGTAAATGATATGGGGGAGAATGTGGACCTCCATTAATGCATAAAGCAGTAAGTCACTCATTTGCTGACAGGATGGTTTAGTGTTGTTGCGTTAATAGCCTTGTGTTTTACAGCGCACAGCTGCAAGTCAGTATTTATCCCCTGATGAGTTGGATATCGATGGCTGCTGATTGGTCATAATATGTGTCTCCTTCCTCTCTGCAGAGAACTCCCAGAGCCCAGTGGTGGAGGCAGGCGGCAGCCACGGCCACATGAGCCCTGAGGAGCACTACAGACGCATGATGTCGGCACTCAGCGAGCAGGGATCTTATGAGGAGCAGCAGCAACGTCTTTACCAGCTGGCGAGCAGCATGGGCCTGCCTGGCCACGGTCAGTCCACACACTGTTGTGTTTATGTGTGTGGGGGCTTCATTAGAGACATTCAGAGTGGGAGGAGTCAGTATTATTGGGCATTCTGGGTAGACGGTGTTAGTGAGTAGAGGATGGAGCAAATCCAAAGATTGAATGGCATAAAAAAATAGCAGCTGTTTGAGAACATGTGTTTGTGATTCAAAAGCCAAACGTACAAGACGCGGTACATAAAAACGTTTGTACAGAACTACAGCTTTCAAGGAGGAAAACATCCCCACTCTAAGCTGAAAATTCACAGGCTTCAAACAGTTTACTTATGGATTCTGTCAATTTTGGAAGCAATGGTGCCGAGTTATGTTGCCAGCTGCAACAACAAAGATTTCTGGATTCGTTACAGCTCTAATTAGCTCTTGTGCTTGACTTTATCTCAACAGCAACGAAGTCTGAGGCTAACAGGTAACGTTTACAGTAAAAAATGTGTAACGTCAGGTCATATCATTTATACCGACAGCCATAGGGTTGAAGATACATACGATACACTGCAGTATATTGAGATAATATTGCGAGTGTCATAATGTCAAAGTATAGAGAACACATTATCAGATACAAAAAAAAGTCAATTAGCTGATGATAGATGCTTCTGTCTTTCAGTCAGGAGTGTAAATACAACAAAAAATAACCAGTGTTTACTATGGATCTTTATATATTAAGTATTAATTGAAATTAATAGCCTTTTTGAGATTTGAGGTAGCTTCATAAAACATATGCATCATGCTACTAATCTGCTTTCTTTCACTCATAACAATTAGCATATTATATAGATAGATATTCTATGAGACGCTGAAGTTTCTGTTATGAAGAACATTAAATACAATAACCGAAAACAGGGAAAAGTGAAGAAGTGCCTCTAAATAAGCGGGAACTCCTCCATCCTGTAATCATTTATTGTGTTGGTTTAATGAAGTTGGATCTGAGGATATTGACAGTGTTCAGACTTACTCCTGTCTACATTTGATTTTTAAACCCAGAATATAATTTCTGATTCTACTAGAAAGAACTGAATCTTGAAAGCTCTACAGATGCTGTTGCTTTAGTTTTTTTCAGTTTTTGAAGTTGGAAACTTGAGATTTACTTCAAACCAACAGAACTTCCTTTGGAGGCGCTTCAGCGGCTTCTATAAAAAACACATACTCCATCACCTGTCACCAAGTCACTGAGATGCAGCCCTACTTTGTAACCCCAGTGTGTTGCACTGTATTCTGGGTACCATGTTCAAGTGTGCCACACTCCTGCCATTGTAAAACCCCAGCCATGGAGACGGCTGACATTTCTATTTGCAGTGCTTGCCCACCCAGTGTCAATGTGTCACTCAGGGTGATTTCTGACCACCATGGCTCTCCGTGTTAACAACACCCACAAGCCTTTGCATGCATCAACGCCACAATTGATCCGGGGGCTCTTATTGGCCGCTTGCCAGCCCTCTAAATCTTCCAACACTGTGGAAACCACCAGTGTGTCCCAGTTTTTCTCAATTTCAACAGACACATAAAATTTACTGGTTTTAGCTTGAGAGAATTGTAGTTTGAAAGGGAGAAACAGAAAATGAGGAAACTTGCCTCGTTTCAGTTTTATAAGTTGGCTCTATATTCATTTCACTGCGGCTGCCATTAAATTTTAACCTTTTCTCACATTTTTGTATAGAATGTAACATTAAGTCTTAGCGGTGTTTATGAGCTCTTTTGCAGTAGCATAAATCCAATCGATGCCCTGGCTGAATTGTAGTTTGAGCTACTTTTATTTTTATTTGATTAGTAATGATTTTTAATTGCTGGCTGCAAATTTAGGGGGCGAAGCCTATAAACGCTTTAATAGCCTTTTCCCTGTGTCTTAGAGGAGTTAGAGGCAAGATGCAGTGCATTGTGGGGGTTTTATGACCCAGGGTGCAGTCTGATCGCTGGCTTCCTTTCCCAGAAGCCTTGCTGGTATGAGGCAGACGTTGTGGCGCACTACAGACATACCGCTGCCTTTCTTCACTTCCACATTCCAGATTGTTTGATTGTTTCCACACTATCCTCTATTCTGCACACGTCCAGTCTTCTTCCAAGTCGGGCTTAAAAGCTTTCTATGAGTAGAAGAAGAGGCGGACACAGGGAGCAGGAGAAAAAAGCTTCTAAGGGAAGGAAAAAGAAGGAGAGAAGAGTGTGAATCAAGAGGACACAAATAAAATACAAGTTTACAGTTATTAATGATGCTTTTGGACACACATTGTATGAATCTGATGAAAGTGTGTGTGTCTACATCCACTGTTGTGTTTGTCTCTCAGATCCTGTAAGTGGACGGGCATCACAGCTTTTGCCAGCACTCCCCGACAGCCAAGTCTTTGGTGTTGCTAATATTTTCTTTTCTTCCACACCTGGCTACTTCCTCCAACTGTTTATGTAGAAAACTTATTCTAACACTACCCCCACATCCTCCTTTTCTCTAATTAACAGTTGGAGCTTGTTAAGAAAGTGACACTCTCACACACAAACAGTCTCAGAGGCGGGACACAGGGACGGCTGTTTTGTCCCTGGAGAGACTGACGTGGATCTCTGCAGCGAGAGCCCCTTGACATTGACCTGGTCTAAGATGGGCCCCCGTGACCCTTTGCTCCCTTGTCCATGGGCCTCCACCGGCACCACCTCCTCGTCTATACATCTCCCTCTCAAGCACTGCTTTTATACCCCTTCCCCTCCTTTTCCTTACCCCCACCTCCAACACTCCCTTTAGCCTTGGTCCCTGCAGAGCATCCTTTCATGTGTTTGAAGTGTAGGGCACAGAAAATGAAAGTGTGTGCGTGGAAGAGGTGGGGGTGAGGAGGAACTCTGTGTGTGGATGTGTGCATGAATGTGTAGGTGCAAGGTGTTGTTTGAGTGGTCCTCTCTGGACCTGATGGGCAAAAGAAGAGTTGGGAAGGGCGGCGGGGTAGGGGGGCTGAAACTCAGGGGTGGAGGGGTTGTAGAATGGCCAGGAGGGCTTTCCCTCCCTCTTCATATGATGAAAGGAGAGCGAGGGAGAAGAGAGAAAGAGAGGTGGGGGTAAAGATCCAGATGAAAGTGAAGGGAGGGGAGGGATGGAAGGGGCGTTCTTCTGTTTTGTCTCCTACAGTTTGTCTGATTTGAAACATGAGGCTGTACACAACATCTCTTTAAAGTCTGCGAAAGGGAAATTCAGTGATTTGATTCTGGAAAATAATTGCTGAAAACATATGAAAAGGTAATGAACTATGCAGTGCTGAAGGGTGGAGCGGAGCGGGAACTGTTTGTCATCAGTTTTGTTTTATGGATTTTTTGGGCGGGCCAGAAATAATGGACCAACGACGCACTGGAGCAATATTTAGCATGACCCCCCCCCCCCCCATAATGTTATAGATGTAGACCACGGTAGTATGAGCGGTTTTCCTGAACAGTTGCGTGTGTTTTCTTATGTTCAAATATGAGGTAAAATTCTGGTAAAACATGAAAAAGGAACACATTTAATAACCACAATAACTAATAAACTAATCATATTTATATCAATGACGCCAATCTACAATGTTTTTGAAGAAGCTGAAGTTTATTTTTCAAAGGGACAGTGTATATTAATAAACACAATATGTGCCAATATGCAAGATTATAACCAAGGCTAATTTCCATCTTTAGTCTCTGCATAAAACAACAAAGTTCCCATAAAAACAGTACAATCCAGTGTACTCATTCAACTGGCAAATAAACCACATTATACATTTATGCTACTTTGCACATAACATACATACATACACAATTTCAGAGTGCCAGATGACTTTATATGAGATTGTGGAGGCAGGTTTGATTGTCCAATAATCATGATTTTAGAAAAATAACATCTAATTTTAACAATAAAGGAGCAACTAATATTCCAGGAACATTATATTATACATATATGTGTTAAAAATAAATCCTAGGCTGCTGTCGTCTTTCCTTAAGTAGTGACTGATGCTTTTATTTACCTCAACTGCAGAAGGTACCAGACCTTTATTTGAAGGAGATTTGAATCAGAGTTAGGTCTTTATTTCTAAAATCCTCTGTTTTAATAACTAGAAATGGTTATATTGAGTACAAAATCTCTTTTCTATCTTGCGTTGATAAAAGTAGCACAATGCACTTTTCTACTAATGCAACACTTCCTTACCCATTACAAATTAAACTCCGTCTAAAGTTTCAATGGATAGAATGTATTCCTTGCTGATCAGAGCTTTAATTATGTAAATGTCTTCCTGTTGCACTTGTAAGTTTCTACTAATGACATTTTCACAGGAAAAGTAAGACACATGTGCAGTGACTGAGATCAGGCAAAACCACGTTAGGACGCTGATCTAGAACAACAGCACTGAAAGCAGAGCAGTGGAAAAAATTATTAGACCATCAAAAGTCATCAAAAACAGTGGTTCTGCAATCCAGTCCTAACTCCTGTGTGGATCATGTGACTAAAACAGACAGAAAAGAAAACATGGAACGAATAAAAGCACTGTTTTTGTCAGTACGATGACATAGACATAGATATTGATGGAAGAACTGAAGTGATTTTGGTTTTTATCAAGAAAACTATGGAAAATGGATAGATATCAGCTCTGAAATTAAACTATCATGATCTATTTAGTTTTTAACATATTTGTTTGAACAAATGTACCTTTAGTTGCTCCAGGCATTAAAAGGAACGACAAATTGAAGAAAACAAGGATGGTCTTTTTTTTTTTTTTTTTATCAGTTACTAGAAATTTCAGGCGATCCCATTTGAATTTCAGGTGACCCCACGGTTGAAAAACACTGTTCAATACTATCTATTAATATTGATAACGTAACTTCATTTGGCTAATTTATGTATACAACATACAACTCTGTCAGGTCAGTGTCCTCTAACTGATGAATTAAACATGTCTGTGTGTAAAAGTCATATAAAGCTTTCGACAGAGCATCCCCTGGGTCTGCATGTCGACTTAAAGCCGATTTTATTGTACAATCAGTCCAGTTGATTTAATAAATTTTAACATGAATTTGACAGAACATCCATCCAGCCTTCGGGTTTTAGTGACATTTTACACAGATGAGACATCTTTCCTGTGACTGGGTGTGGTTTGAGAGCCGTCATTAGCTTTTACACGGTTCTGAATCCTACTTTTACATGCTTGGCGATGCAAATTCATCCATGTGGTTAATAACGCATTTGTCTGGTGTGTGACAAACTCAAAATATGTATTTATTACCGCTTTAATCACACTTTGACAGTATCCCAAAGAGCTTTAAAACTCCCGTTTGTGATTGGTCAAAGCAGAGATGGTCAAAAACATCCATCCCAACAAACTGACTACGCATTTAGTGCCGGTTAAGCCTGTGATATTGGCAGAAGGACTACCTCATCCTGAAAAGACACATAATTTCCTGGTGTATGTTGTGCTTTAACGGATGGATGTGCGCTTTTGTGTACCTGCCAGTCCACCAAATCCATCAGAGGGCTGGCCAGGCTGTATCAGCACGACGCTCCTCCATATTCTCATGCTGAGGAAAACCCAGCTTAACCGAGGGGATTTAGGCCCGACTCCAGGAATGATGGCAGGGAGAAAAATGGGATGGCACAAAAGAGGGATAAGAAGGATTGGTCTAAGTGGCAAACTGGGACCTCCCAAAATAACTCATGCAAAGAGTGAGAGAGAGACGTGTATGTGTTTGTGTTATTGTCCTCAATTAGGGCCGTAATTTTCTATTGGAGGGACTCTTCCCTTGTCCGAGCAGCTGCAACATGATGAGTTTTAGAGAGGGGGGAATTCTGAATCTGAGTACCCACTCCACGCACACTCTCCCACCGACACTCCAGGGTAAAGCCCCAGGTTAGCCCACTCCTCTCTGTTCACATGAAAGAGAATTAGTGAGAGAGAGCAAAACATGAAGCCGGGTTTAGGAATGAAGACTTACAAACACGGAACGGATTAAAAGAGAATGAACGAAATAATAGACGGAGAAATTATCAGAATAAACTCCAAATTTTCATAGGTTTGGTAGAATTCGACTCGTTCTGTCCGGAGTCAAAGGCGGACTTCCTGGATTCTGTATAAGTCAGGAATTCCATAAAAGCAGTTCATATTTCATGACAACATTTGACAGACCCCGAGTAAAAACGAAGAAGCTTTTTAAACACGAGGAGTTTGTTTGAGGGCTTCGGTTGATGTAATTCTACAGACATAACTTGAGTGATTTGTGGATGGTTTGGAAGATGTGAGTATTCATGACACACACAGGGAGTCGTGAAGTTGGAGGCTGTCGAGGTGCGTTAAGGAAAGCGCAGATCTGGGCCTGGATCTGATAGATGGAACGGCATGGACGGTTAATTGGCACCGGTGTTTTCGACAGCAGAACGT
The DNA here is from genome assembly GCA_029814465.1 of Ostorhinchus cyanosoma. Classification (NCBI taxonomy): domain Eukaryota; kingdom Metazoa; phylum Chordata; class Actinopteri; order Kurtiformes; family Apogonidae; genus Ostorhinchus; species Ostorhinchus cyanosoma. The sequence continues at coordinate 34,075,909 of JAPTYQ010000028.1, read as the reverse complement.
AGCTCCGACCGGCTAATGTCAGTCGTCACAATTGGATTTGGAGGGAAAATAATAGTGGATTTTTTTTTTTTAATGACTCCCACTTGGATGTTCATTTACAGATTTATTGATTAAAAATCTCTCCGCCACATCGAGTAGGTTGGCGGTGCATTTTAGGGTTGTGTTTAGGGTTACGGTTACATTTGAGCCATAATTAAGCTCAGTCACATGTTAAATAGAGAAACTAGAAACGTAACCCCGACTTAAACCCTGAAAAGAGTCGATGTCAAAAGGTTAATAGACTTTGATTCTGGCGTTCAGTGATCCTGACGTATTCATTCATTTATTTAGGTATTACTTACTTCGATGGCGGTGATATTTGGAGTTCCATCATCATCAGTTGGCTCTTTGCTGTTGAAAACATCATTATGTTTATTATTTCGCCCTTTAAAAATCCTACAGTCGACCTCTACTACTCCACTTTAAGTCTATTCCTTCCTTTTGCGCTGGATGTATAATAGTATCCTGATTAACTTCCTAAATTCTGCAGCCTCTACATCACAGCCCTCATTTGTAGTGCAGTGAAATCTGTGACGCTGT
>JAPTYQ010000028.1:34026786-34039269 GCA_029814465.1 Ostorhinchus cyanosoma | reverse complement strand
GGGGGGCCGGAGGAAAGACGAACTGAAGGGGGGGGCGAGAGGCGGAGGCTCGCCGCTTGCCGGCAGCTGCCCATCCGTTCGTGGGGACTCTCCCTACAATGAAGTCCAGATGCATTTAAAAAAAAATCCCCCTGCCGCCTACTCCTTTCCTCTGTGACCTTGCGCCGGGCTTTTTTCTGCTTGGAACGTGTCCGAGTGTAAAGCTGTAAAAGCTACGCTGCAGCTGCCTGCGACCCGCGGTTGACCCCAAGAGGATGACACACACGGGGGTTAAAGAAAGCAAGAACCCAGAAAGATCTGAGCTATCTGAGATTTTCCTTGGTTGGATTCTCAGTTCCACAGAGTCTTTGTGGAGGTTTAAGGACGCCGGCCCTTATGACAACTGCCTCACAGGTGATCCGATTCACAGAGTCAAACCTGTCTGATAGCAACTGAACAAAAGTATTAAAATCACACACAACCGTTGACACCTCTTAAATTTTGCTCTTGGATCAAAAGTTCAGGCAGTAACAAAATACCGCCCCCTAGAGGCCAAAAGAGACAGCACACCGTTTACCGAAACGACAACCAGCTCCTTTTCAGGACACTTAACAGGAGAGAAAAACTCATAGGAAACAATGAGCTGACCTTTGACTTTAAATCCAGATTCCTCTTCATCTGAGTCGCTGTCAGACTGAAACAGATCCTTGAACTCCTTCTTGTCCTCTTCCTTCTTCTCCTGAACCTTCTTGCGTTTAATTTCAGGCAGGTCCAGATCCTCCATCTGTACAAACGCACAAAAACAGGCAGGTCAACATAAACGGCTGCTGAATGATGATGAACAAAAGTAAAATAACTCATCTGTCTGTAAAATATTCATTGCTATATAGCCGTACTATTATGGGATATATAGAACCAATTCCAAAGTTATTATAGTATACTCAGTTCCTCAAGTTACTGTAATATGTTTATATTTTTAATTTGATTTTTCATTTGAGTTTAGGTTTAGTTACTGTTGTGAGAGATGTATTACTTGTAATTTTCCAAACCTATATCAATCCATATTACCTGATTTTATTATATCGTATTCATTAAAATTACATGATCCAAAGCAGAGATCAGTAATTAGCAACTGGAGCTAAATAAAAAGCAAACTTCAAATTATTGACCCAGAAAGAATACACAGTATTTGGAACCATTTGCAGGAATACTTAGGATCTTTGTCAATTTTCAACCGACCAGACCTTTGTAGGTTCGCTGCCAAAAATTAGGACAAACAATACTTCAACAACAATTATTCTCATTTTTTAGATGGAACTGAAGGGATGATAAGTAAGTAGCAGTGAATAAATACAGCTCACATTTCTGTGTTGACAGGCTATTACCTGTGACGGTACAAACCAATCAGATGGCACCGTGGGCGGGACATTACTCAAGACAGATTTAGAACCATAGTTATGTATAATTAAAGATGTTTATTTTACTCGATAAAAAAAATCCTACGATAACTGTAAAAATATGGATTTCAGAAAACAGAGGTGATCTTGCCCTCAGTTCAGGTCTGTGTCAGTTTGTGTATGCTTTGTTTCTTATTTTTATTCAGTTATGTGTTTTTGAAAGTTAATGACAAACTGCTTTTCGCTGCTGGTTTTCTTTTTGTTTTTTAACCAATTTTATTACCTATAATAACCTTCACCGTCACACTGACACTGATAAACAAAAAGACGAAAAGGATTTATTTTAACTGAGCAGAATGAGGCAGAAGGTGGTGTATATACAGTTGGATACGTACCCTCTCTTTGCCAGAGATCTCCAGCTGGATCTCCTTGTCCCTCATCTTCTTCCACTGGCTGTAATACCTGCTGAGCGGAGTCCCTTCATCCTGGACCTGCTTCTCCCACACAGCCTGACAAACACAGAACACAAACTGATCACAACCCTGGAAAGTGTTTGGTCTGGGTGGTTCAAAGTGACCAAGTTCAGGCTCTTGTTAAACCTTAAATATTCAAAATGGTTGATAGTTTTGTTGAAAATCTTTTCCGCACAATACTTCAAGTTCTTTGAGGCTCTAAAATGATTCTACACAAAGCTGTCTGCAGCGGACGAGACATTAGAGTCAGTCAGAAGACGTAGAAAACAGATTGAAGACGGCTGGAAAAGGAGACCAGCGGATCTTCTTCAGCCTTCCCCTAAAGGTCTTTGTGGATGATATTGATTAGGTCCAATCACATTATCTGGCCAACAAATCCAATAGAGCGTACAGACCGCTGCCTCCTGCGCCCGCTGGCTCAACACATTTACCACAATTTGCTGTGTGGCTATTAAGATGGGTGGCATTCTACATGAGAAAAAAGAGAATAAGAAAATAAAAAGGAAAAGTCTAAGTTCAGCTTCACCTCAGACAAAAAAAACAAAAACTAATAAAAATCCACAAACGTGCAGACAGAATAACACCATAGTGTGACCTGGATAGAGGCAGGGCATCGTTAATTAGGCGAAGTCTCAGTTTGGGTGACATGTCAGTGGGGGGCTGGTGGCCAGAGGGGGGCCATGGCCTTTTCCACATCACCTACAGCAGGGTTGTCCCCTTCCCCTCGCCTGCGGTGACATCTCCACTGCTGCCACGGTGCCACCACGTAGATACCATGGCGACAGCCTCCACTGAGCAGAGCGCCGTGGCGACAGGAGCTGGCGCTGCTGTGGTGCCGTGCTGTCTGTCTGCTGTACTGGAACACACACAAGCCTCTGTGTGTGCACACACACACATTTCTCATCTGCTACATTACACAAAGGCCGTCCTCTTTTATTTATTCCTTAAATGCTCCTAAATATTAATCAGCACTTCGTGCCACAGCTCTGAGCAGCTGCAGAATAAGAAGAAATGTATGCGTGTGGACAAGTAGCATACAAACAGAGCACATCCAACACACATACACCCAACACAAACACACACACACACACACTAATGGCTGCTCATTAAGGCAGAGGTGCCTCTGGTTCAAAAGCCCATAAGAGCTTCCAGTAACCACAGGGTCATTCTTAACCAGGCCTGAAGTTTATACAGGGAAGTGTCCTCCATTATCAGCTGCCGCCTGGAGGCTTCAACGGTCAGGACTGTCCGATGGCCTGCAGCTTCTCAGTCAACTGGACCAGAGCCCAGAGAAAAAGTTCCTGCTTTTAATACTTTTCATCCAGCAGCAACTTATGTTTGTACACACACTGGCTCAGCCTGACTCACTAATGATCAATCCTGTAAATGACCTAAGTGATGACCACAGACTGTGTTCAAGAAGTGGACATGACATTGGACTTTAGACCAGTGCTTTTATGCCTCTATCATGTGTTTTATCCATCCACATTTTGGTAATTTTGGAGTAAGAAGTGACCATATTCAGCCAAAGGCGTGATGTTGGGGAAATGTGAACTACTGCTAATTTTATTGCCAATTTATCATTACAGGAAAGTGGTAAATAGACATTAAAACCTTCTATTAGCCATAAAATTGTAAAAACAGAGGAATCATTTACTAAAGGACCATCAGGTTACAGAGGGTCTAAATTAGCTGAGATCAGAATGACTCCTGGCATCGCCTTGGTATTTACAAAGAGAAGTTCAGTGGGAGTCAATTACAGCATCATTACAACACTTCACCTTTGTCACGCATTATTTCAACTGACAAACCTTCATAACATACACTTATTGACAAAAACACCTTGTACAGTTCATTAGAATCTTGCTGGTTAATGGTGTAGTTTTATTGATGTGACTTATGACCCAAAAAGAGCGATTAACAGACATAATTTTCATTGGAATTCATTTCCATTCAGGTTTTATCAGACTGTTTTATTCTTTTATCATCATCTAAACATAATATATTTGAATCATACTTTACAAACTAAATTTTAAGTGTCTGCTTAAATCTGAGAGGTATGACATCCTTGATGTTTCATGGTAAAAAGACATTCAAGACAAAAGTGGTGTTTATCTGAACAACATGTCAAAGGGAAACCTACTACAACTCCAGACCTTTGTTACCATGGTAACAGTCAGTTAAACTGACCAGTGAGACCAGGACACAAAACTGAGTAAAATACAGCTTATATTTCATAGTTTGTGTATAATATTATGGAAAGAGAGGAAGAGCAGACTGCCCTTATAGTTAAAAAGAGCCCAGGTTTATCCAAGTCCAAAACTGGTCTAGATAATAATCAGGCAGATCCATAGTTTGATGAGGCAGTTGAAATATACGTCCTTTTATATGTGCAAGTTTGTTTTCAGAATAAATCCATTGACAAATTAGTGACGGCGAGTAGTTCTTGCAATGATTTTTTTTGGCTATCCAATAGTTATATTAACAACTACTGCTACAAGAAACCCTTAAGGTGAAACATGTCCACCTTTATAAACTGTCAGTCCTTCTGGTCCATTGTGCGGTTTTTGTTTGTTAAGCCTACCAGCAATTTATAAAATTTACAACCATGTAAACAGGAAAATAGGAAGTAAGAAAAATAAGAGAAGAAACCTATGCAGGAGGTGAACTGAGGACTCCAGAATGACAGCCTGTGAAATTGGGAGCCAGTCTCCCTGCTCTTTTTCTTTCTCCTCCTGTTAAACATACTCACCACGGCGGTGGCATCGGCTACTCCGAAGGCGGCCTTCTGTCTCCGTCCTGTGATGTAGCTGCTGTTCTCCTGCACCTTCTCCAGCAGCTGGCGCACCGGCTTGCAGTAATTGGCCACTTTGCATTCCTTCAGGAACGCTTTCAGCTGCAGGGACATGAAGAAGGAGTATGAGAAAGAAGGAAGCAGTGTAAAGCTCCATCCAGGCCGCCTGTACTGCAGAGCAGGAGGGTTTGTGGTCATTTCCTCTAAGGCGAGCGGCTAAACCTGAAGCAGCTCCTGAATCAACCATTGAGACTACAAGTAGAATATACACAAGTATCTGAACATTTAGAGTAAGCTTAGTGAACTAAAATGTAGAGTGGATATACAAAACTCCATGTAAATAAAGAATGAGCAATGATTTTCCACATATTTATCTAAACATATATTTTTTCCCTTTTTTGAACTAATTCTCTCCACACAAACTTCATCTTACAAAATATCTCCACACACACTAGAATACAAAAACAACAAGAAATTGCTAAAAACATTCAAGCCACTGTTTCTGTTGGACTTTATACAGTGGACACCTTCAGATAATACTACATAGTAGATGCAGAGGCTTGAGTCTGTCAGGAAGTTGAGCAGTAATGACAAGTTAATGAATTACGTTAACTTAGAAGTGCTGGTTTGGTCGTTTAAGTGTGATTTTTAAAAAATATTATAAAGCTCTCACTACAACAGCAGCACATGAGTCAGTGCTGACAGCAAACTGCTGCTACTAATGCACTGACCTCTAGATCTAGTCGTGGAAAAAAAATTAGACCACCCTTGTTTTCTTCAATTTCTTGTTCATTTTAATTACTGATCCAACTAAAGGTACATTTATTTGGACAAATATAACAACAACAAAAATAGCTCATAGTAGTTTAATTTCAGAGCTGAAATCTATCCATTTAACATGTTTTCTTGATAAAAAACAAAATCACTTCAAGTTCTTACATCAATATCTATGACATTGTACTGACAAAAACAGTGCTTTTATTCATTCCATGTTTACTTTACTGTCAGTTTTAGTCACATGATCCACACAGGAGTTCTGACTGGATTATATAACCATTGTTTTTTATGACTTTTGTTCGTCTAATAATTTTTTTCACAACTGTATATGAACTATGCTTGATGTTTCAGGCACACATACATGACACAAAGTAAGAAGTATGTGTGAACTACAGCCCAACCAAATATGGGATTTTTGGGGCCTATGCTGATATTGGGGGCTAAAAAAAAAAGCTGATATCTAATATATTGGCCGATAACCAATATATTGGCTGATATATGGAGTAAGAAGATTGATCTACACAGGATATAATAATCTTATATTAGATAATAGTGGACATGTGAATTAACAGTTACATAAATCTTTGTTTATGTCACAAAGATGATTGACCCAACTTTCAAACACAGTTTAATATTCTAATATTAGACTAGTATGTGACCTGTGGGGAACCACGGCTTCTAGATGTGATAGCTTTTATGCTAGGGAGAGCAGACTTTAGAAAAAGATGTGAGTCTATATTTTATAAGTAGTGACAAAAATTGTTTGGTAAATCAGTCTTTAAAATGTAAGCAACACTGACCTATAATGACTAACTACAAAGCAAGCTATGGAATCACAACAATAATTAGAGCAAAAAACATCACTGACCACAAAATTATGTTCTCACTCACATATTTTGATGAGTCTGCCTCACGGCACTACAACTTCCCATGTAGCCTAAGGACTCAACTGAGCATGTGCAGATGTGATTTACCAAACAATTTTTGCATAGCATAAAAGCTATCACATCTAGAACCCGTGGTTCCCCACAGGTCACATACTAGTCTGATATTAGAATATTATACAGCATTTTAAAGTTGTGTCAATTATCTTTGTGAGATAAACAAAGATTTATTCAATTCAATTCAGTTTTATTTGTAGAGCCCTATATCACAACAAGGTTATCTCACTCAGATAAACAGAAAATCGAAAGAAATGCGTTAATGTCCTGGGCTTCCCCCGTCCTTAGACCCTCCTTCTGAGCAACTGTTAATCCACATCTCCACAATTATCTAATATAAGATCATTATATCCTGTGTAGATCAATGTTCTTATTTTATATAATCGGCCAATATATCGGGTATCGGCTGATATTGGATATCGGCCAATATATCCATTATCTGCTTTTTCTTCCCATATCGGTCGGGCTCTACCACTAATATTATACTTTGCAAAAATACAAACATTTACTTCCTGTTACCTGAATGATGGTGGGCAGTGCGAGCTCAGGGAAGCCGATGGCGTTCGCTTGTGTGTGGAAATACTCCAGTATCAGATCATACAGCTGATCGACCAAACCATCCTGAAAATGAGCAGCAAATTAAGATTAACAGTAAGAAAAGCACTAATAAGATAACAGCACAAATGGTATTTTATACCTTAACAGAGCATTTTCAAGATGTAGCACCATAATAGCAATTTTTCAGGTTTGTTTTTGTCAATACCAATGTTTTGGAGGTTACAGCTATTCCAGTGTGAGGCGGATGGTTTTCTCCATTTGATATTTTCCATTAAACTGAATATCTTCCGATTTTGAGATTCTGGTTAAATATTGATATAATTTACCTTGAGATGAGAGCAATTTCATCAAACAGTTTCCACTGTTACCTGGGGATGCACTGATACTGACTGAACTTCAAGTAATAACCTAAAAAGCTGGACACTCTATAAGCCAAACTATTAAATTTAGTTCTATATTATCGTACTTTCACATACCGCATCGCATTACCACTGCAAAAAAAAAAAAAATTTAAATTGCAATCCATAACAGAAAACAATATACCAAGTTCAAAAGATGTGACCAGTAAATGATATATTTTAGAAATTATATCATCTTACATCAACAACTAAAGGTCTGTGCCTTGGAGATATTGCACATAATATATCAACAATAGTTCTTTTTCAAGGTACTGGTGCATGATTATCATTTTAAAATACATTTGTGTGAACTGGTATCAACATCCAAACTGAAAAAAAAAAAAATAAAATAAGTGGTGCATCTCTACTTTTTACTGCTACAAAGTTCACATGTGGATGCATTTTCTGTTTTGTGAGTAAATCTCGGAAACTCATCCATCACATTGGTGGGTAGATGTTTGTACCTCCACAGTGATAAAAACAAATACAAAGACCAGGGTTATAATCTCTATATTTTAGCGTCAGTAATGGACATACTGTGTCTGATTCACACCAAAGACACATGAATAATGCAAAAAGTGTGACTAATGGTGAAAATATGAAGTAGATTGGTCCAAATGAATTAAAATAATAAGACGCGATCTACAGTATCACTATCTCATAACAATTCCCTAAAGGACTCAAGAAATGTACAGAACATTTAACGTTTGATAATAAAAGAATGACACTTAACAGTGAAACCTTTTTGGCTTATATGAACTAAAAGCTGCCTAAACCAGATGAATCAGTGCTTTTTAGTCGGGTCTGTAACGACTTTACAAGGTAGGGGTTTTTGGCAGCTGCCCAGGTGACAGCAGTGAAAACTGCCCTAGTGAGCGAAGCGTAAGGGATAATCCCCGAAGGCCGTGTTTCAATCCTCTTGGCCCTGACAAGGGGCTTTGAACGCTGCCCTCAATCCCCTTATGCACACACGCAGGCAACGGCACCAATACGAAAATAACACTAACCAACCTTGAACGTCTTCACTTGAACTGATCAGCTGCTGCTCCTCAGAGCACAGATCAGCAGCAGAGTCAAGTATCACAATGAGTACTTTCCCCAAACAGTCTTTGTGGGCAGTCTTTGCTCAGGATTTAATGGTTTAAATCCTGTAGGATCCTTACCTTGTAGGCTTTCTCCATCAGGTTGACTTTGTTAAGTTTCAGAATGACTGCGAAGTTGATTGGTTTTTTGCTCATTCGTCCTGGTTTCTTGTTGAAGTCTACCTGTTGGAAGATCTGAAAAGAAAAACATACAAATAACCAAAATGAAAGTTAAAATCTCTTCCGAATTGTTAAATGTGCAGGTAACAACAAATATAACAAACAAATATGAAAGAAGGACGTCACATTCATTCGTGGTTTCCAATTAATCAATCACATAAGGGATAAGAAGTTCAAGTACTGCATTTTATCAAATTTATTTTTTAAAAGTGACAAAAGCCTACAGGAGCCAAAACCATATGTTGGCCTTAATTAAGTACTACTATGTAATAAGACATATTTTTCTAAACATGGCTCATTTTAAACTCTACACCTTTCTGCCTCAACATATGTGAATTAAAGCATTTGATTTTTCATCTCATTTCCAAGAGGCATCACTCCTACGCACGTCAAGCATCAGAATAAGAAACAAATAACTCATGTACTGCATCACATTAGTTGATAATGGTTGTTCAAATAGTGCATTTATACATTTTATACATTATTCTTCCTTATATATTGCAGTGTTACAGAGTTGTCTATCTTTGTGAAAGTACAGCCAACGTGTGGGCTATTTGTCTATAAGCTTTAGCTTTCACATCTGCCCACAGTGCGCAAGTGAATTTCTGTCTTTTATTTGTGTATCAAGCTATTTCTGACTCCCCGTATCGTTGTGCGTTTCTGTGTGTGTGCATGTGTGTGGTGTGTATGTGTGTGTCGTCGTTAATGCGCTCAGTGTGCGAAGCCGAGCAACGCTCCTGGCCGGTGCTGTCTGTACAAACATAGGATGTGGTGGCGGTCTGCGGGGGAGCCAGGGGGAAGTGGGAAGACATGGGCCAACCCTAATGCACGCACACACATATACACACATGCACGCACAGCTACTGAAGCAGGAAGCTCCAAATCATACACCCCCCTCGGAGATGCGAGAACACACACAGGCACAGACACACAGGAGGAAGGGGCTGCTTCTGCTGCTCTAATTAAAACAGTAGCAGCGTACCTCAGCCTGCCTTTAACAAGGGGAACAGTAAAGGAGAAAAAAAAAAAAACACAGGAAATATCGGGCGTCACAAATAAACATGGCTTGCTGTCGGGGGTTGAGGGAGGGGGGAGCGGGGGGCAGGGCTCCAAGTGTGTGTTCAGGCGGGAGAAGAGGTGGGGAACGGGTCAAAGGCAGAGAGGATGTGGTCTGCACAGCGTGTTAGGACTCAAGTGTAAACCACAACTGCACCTTTATCGCTTCGGTCAAACTGCTGCACACACACACAGATACTCACACACAAATGTGCACATACACAAACATACATGTACACAAACACACCCTGACCACTCCCAGTGCACCGGGGTAGTCACCATCGCCAACATCAGTCTCCACCGACAAACCACAACACCCCCCGACATATGCATAAACAGTCAAACAGACAAAAAACACACATATATATACATACATACAAGCACACACCACATAATCATGTGCTTAAACCTGACCGAGAGACAAATTGTCAGTTGGTGACCTGTGATTGGTCTGATAACAAAGGTGTTTCTTTCTTTCACACTGTTAAAACCGGCGTTGCATTTCCCTTCAGTTGTGGTCGTTGACACCAAAATGCATTTGATGCGCCACTGATGTTTTTCCACAGAAAACCACCGGCGGAACATTTCATCACATCTACCTTTTCACTGTTTCCATTTGTGACAAACAAAAGCCAAAGTTTGTTTGATGCGATTCTGTGTCTCAGGTGGTGCTGGTGCATTGTGGAGTAAGAATTTGAAACTGTGCTAAACTTGCACAAACAGCACAGATTCAGTCAGATTGGTTTGGATGAGATTTAGATCCTGATGATGTCATGAAGGTCTTACCTCCAGCAGGAAAGGCAGGACAGGTACAAATGTTTTAGTGCTGCTTGTCAGCAGAGTGAGGGCTCTGCAACAGTGCATCCTCAGAGGGTAATATCTGGCTATGGGAACCAGTCTGTTGAGACACAGAAAACAGTGGTCAGTGTCTCCACCTGCTGTTTGCAAAGGTTCAGTGACACAAAGATTAGGTTCAAATTCATGAGATTTAGAAATGTAACATTGGCAATCAAAAGTTAACGCTACAGGTTCTCTTCCTAAAGTTTATCAATAAATAAATACCTAAATGACTAACATATGAGCATAAACATTAAGTAATTTAGTCATCAAAAATATGTGACATATACCACATTGGTGAGAATGCAGGATTTCTGCATAGATCAACACACCACCAATGTGACGACTTTTCTGAATTCAGGACCCCGTTTTATTGGGACCAGATGGCAGTTTTAATGTTTGGCTTTCTTGTGCAAGAAAACTCAAAGTCAGGGTTGCTTGGGAACAGCATCCATTAAATGTAAATGCAATCATAAAGTTACAGCCAAGCACTTACTCCTATCCTTTTACGGCATTTCAAAAACTTATTCAAGTCATATTAAGGCCTGAAACTACAGAAAATCAACAGACTTGGCACCTGTGGAAATCCTGTACAATTAACAGCAAATATTTAAGTCTTTACAAACTGCATAATCATTGCTTTTAATACATTTTGTTATAACATGTCCTACTATACATCATGCATTCCTGGTATAATCATCAAAACATAAATATTTCTGGAAATGTCAGCACCACAGGAATCCTTTGTGTAATGGTGCTTTATTTCATTTTGTCAGCAGTCATTCTGTCACAGCAGGAAGCTGCTCGTCCTCTGTTCTGTACATTTGTTGCAGTGAAGTGATGTGGACACAAGAATCTACTGGTGATACTAAAAGTGATTACAAGGCACTTCAACTGGAGAAAGATAAAAAATATATTTTTAAAAAATGTGGTGTTTAAGTTCAGTGCAAAAGACAGATCCATTCATTTGATGAATTATCAGAAACTATAAACACTGAACTCATTAAATTGTGACAGCGATTCTATTATGAAGATAGTTTTCAAGAAGGATCAAAAAAGTAGGTAAAGGTTGTTCATTACTACATCACCTAACAATAATGCATGATTACAACTTCATTCATCAAAGCAACACAATGCAAGACAGTAATGAAACCAGGCTCAGACTTAATCTAGAGTTAATGCTGGCTTAAGTATGATATAAATCTGCATGTGCTCCGCCATAAATGTAATTAAGTATAGGGTATAGAGAAAACTACTCAAAATCTTACCATCAAACAGACTCAACTATTGCTGACAGACTTTGACAATCTGTTCTGATTAGCACCATTTTTGGTTATGTTGAAAATAGAGAAATTTTTTTTAATCACATTAAAAAAATTCTACATAAAGAGTTATTATAAAAAAAAAATAGCGTAAATGATTTTTTAATTTATCATGTTAACTGATAATACAGAACCACAAGTAATAGAAATTTAATAGAAATACTCTAGTTAACTATTCTATCATGACAGTAGGAATAGGTTGAATCTACTATTTAACTACTCACACAGTTCAGTCTTGAAAAATCCAAAAACACAGAACTTTGAATAAGAAGAAGCATATATATACTTACTTAATGGTTCCAATTATGACCTGGCAGAGTGGATAGATGAGAGGCTGGAGGACGTCACTAGGGTACAGAGTACTCAGGACTCGACACCACAGGTACAAGCAGTGGATATACTGCCAGTTATAAACGGACTGGTACGTTTCCTACGAACACCCAAAAGCAGAGTCAGGACCTTAGTGAATAGTAAGTGATACACACTGAAATACAAAGTCATGACTGTACCAAAAAATAAAAGCATTTACTCAACTAATGTTTCTTTTTGCTATGCGACTATGTGAAATTAGAGGAGGATGCCATAAAAAGTCATTTCGATATTTTTCAGCAGTTGCAGAACCAAACTGTCCTCCAATTTACCCATTCAAAATAAACTATATGTAGTAGTTTGACTTTAAAGCACTAAAA
>JAPTYQ010000028.1:34004949-34024567 GCA_029814465.1 Ostorhinchus cyanosoma | reverse complement strand
AAAGCACTAAAAAGTAAAAAAAAAAAAAAAAAAAAACACGACTAAAATTTCCATTACAGTTTGTGAGGGGGGGGGGCGAAGTGTTCTGACAGTATGTCAAAGATCAAATTAGGATATTAACTGAACTTTAAAACAAGGATGGGAAAATGTGTCATTGTGACCACTAGAGGGTGTATTGAGCTACTGTTGCCTTGATTCTACCAACTCCAAGTTCAATGAAAGCTAGTATCAAAGGGTCTTGAAAAAAGCATTAGGAAGAGTGACATCTACTAAGAAAAAAGAAAATGCCAGATTGAAAATAGCGGCATTGTTGTTGATTTTCCCTGACACTGGCTCTAAATTAAATGAAAGAAATTTGAGGCTCAAATTGCAGTTTTTCTTTAAGGTTGGTTAAGTTTACTTATGAAGTTCATGAAGGTCTGAGGACACTATGCTAAATTATCATGTTTGCTAAGCTCACAGTTTGGAAAATAGAGTCCAGACCTTGTTTGGACAATTCTAAATGAATCTTTAGTGCAACTGTTGATAATACAATCCATTTGGTATACAAAAGGTGGTTCTACTGTGGCCTGTTTTTTTGCTAAAAGTGAGTGAAGCTAAAGAAAAAAACAAAAAAAACCTACAATGTAAAACCTAAACTGATGCAGTAGTTGAAGATTATAAGACAACAGTGTTACTCTGAGTCATGTTTTTAAAAGTTGATATCATAAAACAAATATATGTAAACAATGACTTTCCCTTGCTGTTGACAGTTGGATTCATTATTGAATATCTATACTTACTACATATAAACCTTTAAGGTAACATCTTTTATCAATGAATCTATTTGCCTCTTTATGTACCGCACAGACAAAAATAAGTTTCCAGTTAATGACAAACTGAAGATCAACTTGTGAAAAACTTGAAATAACTGCATTTTTTGTCACTTAAGATATAATTTTCCCACAGCTCTGACAAGCAGCCCATCTGTCTGAGGGAAAACAATGAGCCAACCTTTTTCTTCATGGTCATTGCATTCCGGAGGTGGATGGCCAGCTGTCGGATGTAGATGAATGCATGCTGGTACGTGGCCTGTGTGTCTAGAGAGTACATCTCAGTGAGAGTTCTCTGCATGAAGTTGATCATTGGCAGCACATTGGGAGATGTGAACTTGCAGTTTTGTACATAGGAAATGTACATTTGCTAAAAAAAAAAAAATAGACAGAGACAGATAAAAATTAAATGAATGTGACAGAAATTATATAAAATTCATCTCTCTAAATGATAATGGATTTGGATTAGATTTATATAGTGCCTTTCTATATTAACAAATACTCAAAGCATGTACAATGGATCCATTATTTATTCACTCACACATTCACACTCTACATATGTATCCTGACAGAAGCATGGCTGCCAATTTGCATCTACAGCCCCTCCGACCATCACTCAACATTCATACACCAGTGTGAGTAGCAGCAAGGGCACAACAGCACGTGACTAGGACAGAGCGGGATTCAAACCACCAACCCTTCAGTTATTGGATGACCCAATCTACTTCCTGAGCCACAGCCACAGTTCTATCTAATCTTTAAAGACAGTCTTCTGACCAAATTCTGTTGATTAGCCCATTTCTAATTATTGACACGGCCTCTCCAGGTCTGCAGCTCAGCACTCTAATCCAATATCACTTTGCATTTCGTTCACCTTGAGAATAGGGTTGAGGTACATTTCCTGTTTGTGTCTACAAATCTTGTTGAGGGCGAGGAAAGCGAGAACTCGACTCGTCTCCTCTCCTGTGCTCCACTGCTTCAGCAGTTGCTGGAAATGAAAACAGAAATAAACATAAAAATAATTTTCCAAGGATGTAAAAAGTGTGAATTCTGATGCAATTCTGTGACAACTAATTTTACCTTCACCAGGTGCCGACACTGTTTGGGCAAACAAAGGTAATAAGGAATGAGCTGGTTAGCGTGTCGCAGGACAGCGCTAATAACTGTAGCTTCTGTGAGACAGGACAACAACTACAAAAAGGAGAAAAAGTACAGAGGTTAGAAAAAGTTCAGATCATAAAGAACAATTTCTCAAGAAGCAAAGAGAGATGTGGCAGAAATAAAGGCAGTTGGACAGATGTGTGTTTTAAATTAATTGTTCAGAGTCAAAAAATGTCTGTCACATAATGATGTAATAAAAAAATAAGAAAAATAGTAAAATTAACAGTAAACAAACCTGAACTATTCCACCAAGATACATTTTGATGTCCATCTGATTCTTCTGCCACTTTGGACTCGATGATGGGAGCACTAGTCTGGAAATAAAACCGAGGAAAAACAGTGAGAAATTAACAGTTTTTTTCATCAGGTACAGAGCCACAATGAGCAAATGAGGTAAGAAATTACATCCATTTCATACTTTTTGTGGTCTTTATTGGGCTTCAGGTTGAGCATTCTCTGCAGGGCCACATAAATATCTCTGATGCAGAACAGGACCAGGGCATTAAAAACTGCAGACAAGAGGAGAGGAGTGGTCTATAGTTATTAACAGCAATACCAGTGTACAAAACTCCATATAAAGAATTTTTCCACAGAATAATTTTGAACACATTGGTGTGGGATGCAAAATGGCTAGAAGAACTGATGAAATGGACTGGTTCTGTTTTTGGAGATAAGCTGGACAATGGGGACAGTGGTGAAGAGACACACACTAAGTAAAGTAGAGGGCACTTGGAAAACCCAGATCATCCTCTTCATCCCAGTCTAACAAACCAGAAAATTAGCTGCATTTGGCAACTATATTCATTAAGATGTAAGACAGAGGTACAAATGATCCTTCAATCCCACTGTAATTACAATCTACAACATGTCAGTCTGATGATTCATGGACTGTGCATAAATTTGTTTTTTGTTTGGTTTCATATTCTTTTTTGTTATCAAGTTGATGGAAAATGGGAATTTCGTCTTGGTATCAATGAAGTTCATCTCTATCTGTCTCACCTGAACTGTCGGCCACTTTGTATCGACACTGCCCGACTCCTTCACCCTTTGTCGTGGCCACAGCAGCCTTGAAGGCCTGAGTGACCTCTCTGAAGAGACGAGGTGTGGGTGCATTCTTAAGGGCAGTTTTCCACTCTTCAATCATTTTGTCTGTGACTTTGATTGCCTCCACTGCCTTCTTGGATTTCTTGGAAGAGCTTTTTTGGCCATCCGCATCATTGTCATCATCATCATCGTCGTCATCATCACCAGAATCAGCCTCCTACATGCAAAACAAATCAGTGACTTTTTTGGTTAAAAAAAAAAAGAAAATATATATAGCTGTCATACACCATCTCCCTGACATGCAGAAGCAGCAGGCCTACCTCAAGTTTGGACGGCAGTTTGTGGTATTTTTTCTCATCCTCATCCTCCGAGCTGTCCGTATCATCAAAGTTGAGCAATGTTTGGTCATTGTCTTGCAAGAACTTGTAGAACTCAGGATCTTTGCTCTTCAACCTGGACAGCTGCTCCTTATGCTCAGAAGCCTTGCCCTTTCTCTTCTCATCTCTGGGGGAAATATGTGCAAGGAGAGTTGCTTAATTGTGTTTTCATCACAACAACTGTACAAATTGAATGGTCGCAGAACATTGATCTTCTTTAAGGACAATTTCCATTTTACTCCACCCTATATTTCTGCTCTACTACATCTTAGGTCCAAGTATTGTGTAATTTAATCCACTACATTTTTCTGACAATTTTATTAACTGTTCAGATTACAACTGTTTACACCATTTCTGTCAATGCAAAAAAATTCTACACTTTTAGCAAAAAAAAAACCTTTTGAAACATTTTGTGTCAACTAGAAAGAGCACTCACAAAACTGAGAACAGACCCTCTTTTTTTCCTGAGCTTACTTCTTAAACATAAATGGACCTCTAAGAACAGCGACGTTACAAAGATATAATAATCTTACAGAAAATTATGAGATGCTATAGAGTAAACTGCCCTACAATGAATGAAGTGGTTTAATTCAACTCAGCTTTAAACATGTACACCAATACAATTCAGCATTAACACTGTCAAATGCAGCAGTGATTTTAGTCCAAATACATCAAGTGGAAAAAAAAAAAACTACTCAGCTCAGAACTCACTTATTTGGGGTCTGAGCCTTGACATCTTTCTTTATATTCTTCTTTGGCCCATTTTTTAGGGGGGTTTCATCTTCAGATTCATCTTCACCCGCAGAGTCAAAACCTGACACCAAGAACTCGTCCACACTCAGGTCTTCCAGTTTCCTACCAAAGATAAAACAGCAGCAGGTGTGATGATTAGGCTAACATGTGGGAACAACATTGAATGTCGGTTTGTGTGATCGTCAACAGAGGATTTAATGTTTACGCCATGTATTTTCACTCCAACTCAGTTAACTAATTTGGTAGCTATGAGAGAGAGGTTATCCTCATTTTTTTTTTAAATAAACGCTTAAAACTCAGCGAGAAAGTACACGTTTTAGCCACTAGCTTGGTTGTACCTTCAGCTAGCAAAACATTAAGCTAACATACAGCCGTTTAACAACTTAGCTAAAACACCTCGTAAACTTCACAATGAAACCGTTTACTTTGACAACATTTAACCCGTTACAAACAAAGTCTGCGGACTGTTAAAATCACAATATACGGCAGAAGAGTAAATAAATTTACCACGTACCGTTTCTGTTTGCCTGCCATGCTGGATTACAACGTGAGAGCAAACCTCACTACCCACAATCCCCCGGTGCAGGAAGAAGCACATTGATTTGATGTTTCACAGACACTGCGACGTAAACGAACTCTGGTTATAAATGCAATAAAAGACAAATAGTAATTTTGGAGGAACCCGGTTGGCATATTTTGTCGTGGTTTTGAGTGAGTGTTGGATAAATTACAATGCTTGACAAATTACGGACTCGGAGTAAAAGTAAATAAACGGACGTGTCAGAGCAGCGCGTGAACAACAGGCAGTGTTTTGATGCTCCACGTGAGGTTTAAATTAAATGATCAGCTGCGTTCACGGGACCCGGACCCAAAGCTCAACCATTATATATTTATATATATATATTTATGTTTTTGGGTTTTTTACCTGAAACGTTAAACAACCACAAAGCTGGGCAAGTTTACAAACAGGAAGAGATCTCCGCTGTCATCTCGACACCGACGACGGCTGGTGGTGAGTCACAATGAACTGTCTGATGATGCTAATGCTAACTTTTGTCACTTAATCCTGATTATTGTGTATGTGGTTAATCGGCTAACTCATAATGTATATAAAAAGTGGACGATAAAAGACAAACTCCAGCATTTCTTATTACCTCAGTTATTATACTGGTAAAACCTAAGAGTATAAGTCTAAGATCACTAAAGTGTTTGGTTATTTTTGTTTTGCAGTGACACTTCTTAAATCATGACGTTAAAACATGGTATTGTATGCCATTCAATCTCATTTCACAAAATAGAGAAGAAAACATGACAATAAAAACTATCGAATTTCAAGTCAGTAAACAGTAAAACCGAGAGTTAAACAATAAACACCCATCAAGGACTAGAAATTATTCTTATGAAATGAGGTTATTTTCTTAAATGTCAAAATCAATTTGAGCTGCATTTCTGAGTTTGAAACAAATACAGAATATTTTGTTATGTTTCTGTGCGTATCCTTAAACATGTATAATGTCTTGTTTTCTTTGCTTACAACATGAGTAAGGAAATTCATGTACACAAACCCATACACAGAGGATACTGTACGAACAATCGAGTCCCTGTTTGTTAGATTTTGACGTCTGGGCCAACCGATTTGAGGGACTAGGTTAGATTTGAACCAATCAGAACGTTTATGAGGGTAACCCCGCCCTTCATGCTGCCATAATAGAGTTTATCGAACGCACTTCCGGAGTCTGAACAGACAAAAGGGGGCGATTAAGGTCGTTGGTGTCAAGTCAAGTAATAAACGACCGTCCGTTGTAATTGATCGCTTTGGCTCAACAGGAACCCTTCCGCATGCATCCAGTATCAATCCGCTCCGCCCACATGTACTATTTCACCGGGAGGGACTGTGCTGCCTGTTTGATCCCCATCACTTTCTGCTCCACCTTAAAAAAACCGATGTCAGCGCTCATACAATTTTTTTTTTTTGCATTGACGTCAACCGCATAGAGCACAAAACAGACTATGGACAGATAGCCAGACATTGGTACCAATTTTAAACCAATCTGACTGCGACAGCTGCTGATTCTTAAGGCATCCCATCGAAGGAGGCAGACTGGGTCCGACCAGCACCGCGACACATCCGCCGGTAAAGAAATAACACATTCATCCTTCACTGTGCTGGACTGCTGCAGCTGCTGTTATTCAAAATATATGGCGTGGGGGGTTGGGGGGGTGCTGTGGATCACATAAGGAGGCTGAGGATGTATGAATAGAAACATCATTTTCGTGCAGATGAGGTTACACCACAACATTAGTGCAGCCAACATGATTGTGCTTGCAGTGTCAGCTAAGCCAGAGGAAAGGGGGGTTTGCAGATGAAGCCTGGTTGGGATGAACAGTACAAGTGGTTTAGTCTATTACATTTAACTATGACAGAGTATGTTTTCTGTATTTCTAATCATCCTCATCTGCATTTTCAGCATCATCCTGTGTTATTTTCTTAAGCAGTGGAATAGGCTTTGGACTCATCTAAGAACATGTTCTGTGTGCTTTTGTAGATTCTGATACGAACAGGACAAGTGCTTCACACCATTAGGTTCAACTGTGTCTCAAACTGCACTATTGTCCTCTCCTTTTGTTATCCTCCTGGGTATTACAACATATTGTGCTCATACAGGAAGAGGCGTAATGTGCTGTTGTATATTTTAAGATATATTGTGATGAAGCTTGACTGGCATGAGCAGTTCAAGTGCTTTACTGTGTTAGGGTCAGCTGTGTTTTCTGTCCGTCCCATCCTCCTGTGTATCCTTGTCTCAGTTCGCAGTATTGTCCTGTCTATTTCCCTTGGGAATTAGCACAGACTGTTTACTCTTACACGATCACGTTTGGTGTGTTTTGTGTCTAGTCTATTGTGTTTTGGAAAGTGGAAGCCCCAAAGCTAGACGCCAAGCAGCTGTGGTGACATTTAAGATGGTTTCCAATTCGGCTATACAGAGAATCCGTTTGCTGGAGTGCCTCGAAACAGATGACAGCATTAACATATTACATAAATACTGGGTAAGGGATCTGTTTGACAGGGATTTCACATTAAATTCACCTGTATCAGAGCCAATTTTATGTTACCATGTTCCAACCTTGGATTTTAAACCCATCAATTTCTTTCACAGAAGTGTTTATTGTTGCGGCTCATTTCCTCTAAATGTTTGTGGTTTGTGTTATTTCCGCACACATAAAAAACAACAACAAAACTCTAGATATCCATAACTTTTCTTACAACTTAATTAAAAATAAAGTAAGATTATGTGGCACGCACATTCACATTAATTAGGTTGTGCTATAGAATCATAATGATATATATTCTTCTTCAGTTCTCTCCTTCTCATGTATCGCTCTCTACTTCTTAAGATAACACATAATTTGGTTTGTCTGAGGGATAACAATGTCTAGTGGTTGTCTGTTTTTTCGGGGTTGTCCTGTTTCTGATTTAGTTCTGGTCGGGTTAACCTCATCCTGTGGTTCGCGTTGGTGCATTCTGAATGTTTATGACAAAACAACTTCTAAGATGCAGCGTGACGATGGTTATGCAACGTTCTCCATCTGAGTGCAGGGCAGGCGGATGAGAGAACGAACGAAAGGGCTAGCTCAGGCTCCATCCTCCCACCCTCCTACCCGAGGCTGCAGCTCGGGTGAGGTGGGGGTTTTGTAGCTTCTCCTACTGCAATTACACTCTCTAGTCAGGAGACGATGCAATTGGAGGAGCCAAGATGATCAAAGTGATTAAAAACAATAGTCATCTGATTCCAGGTTTAGTGAAAATGTTCTTTTGACATTATTTTTGGGTTCTTATTAGATTTAATCAGTCCTGACAGTTAATGTCACATAACCAGGCCAGCCAGCTTACTAGCTTTGTAATTGTACTAAGCTTTTTGTCATGCTGGTAGACCTGTCAAAGCTGTCAACATGATTACACTAACATTGGCAGAAGGTACTATGATTGTGTCAGTCATATGTCAAAACACCTGCATACAGACAGATAAACTACACTTTCTTAGGTAGAAGATTTTTTTTTGATGAGTAAGCACATTTTTGTCAGATGTTATACTTTGGACTAGCGCTGATGAACATGTTTGTGTTAATATTAAGTGACATTAAGGTGTCTTTTGCCATGTTCCAGTTGCCCAGAGTGCGGTCCAGGCAGGAGCCTTCAACCGCCACGTCAGGCACAATGATGGAAGGGGGTATGCAGCTGCTGAACCGTGATGGCCACAGCATCTCGCACAACTCCAAGCGCCACTACCACGACTCCTTCGTGTCCATGAACAGGATGCGACAGCGAGGCCTGCTGTGTGACATTGTGCTCCATGTCTCCAACAAGGAAATCAAGGCACATAAAGTGGTTTTGGCATCCTGCAGCCCCTACTTCCATGCCATGTTCACCAGTAAGTCCAGCCCTGTTTCATGTCTTTCTTCCGTGTAAATAAATTCATAGATTTGTGCCTAAAGACATTATACATGTTAGCTAGAAATAATGTTTCAAAGATGTGCTGGGGCCACATTTTATACACCAACGAATATGTTGAAGTCATGAAATGTATTTTGTTCCTTATTATTATTATTATTATTATTATTATTATTATTATTATATTGTAATATCGTATTGATAGTCTCACTTTATTTGACTGTTAAACTAGTCAGCAGAAAGTTTGAAAAAAATTAGCAACCATTCTATTTTAGAGGGATGAAAAAGAGGGTTCCTGGTAAGGCTGGGGTCCATTGGCTCTGGTGACTTAAACATGCATAGCTGTCTTTTAAAGCTGCTGGACAGAGCATGTTCTTCGTCATCACAGTTGGCATCCTCTAACTTGCATTATTGCCTCCTTTTGAATTGTATCATCTGTTATTGCCTGATTCTTCTACAGTCTTGTAGTCCCATTGTTTTTAAAAGTCTGAAAACTAATTTGTCGGCGCAGCCTTTTTTGAGATTTTAGTGGAATTTGACACTTGAGATAATATTGGGCGTGGTGTCAGGTGCTTCATCTTAGATATGTGTTACAGTTGATAATATCATTTTTATGCACTTGGCAATTTATTTATTTATTTTTTAATCATCCAAATTTGGCTGATGGTTAAGAAACACTTTTTTTTTGGCGACACAATCTCACAACACATTTAAAACGACAAGCTGCCTGCTTTTTGGATAATATAATATAAAGCAATAAATGTTGTTTGCGTCAGACTTTTCAAGGTCTTCTCCAAACGTTATTAAACTGTTGCTCTGAGTGTGCTCGACAACTTGTGTCCACAGTGAACACCATTTCATCCGTTTCAGCATTATTGCTTCCTTCCCCCTCTTCTGGTCAAGGGCACAGGTGGTCAGATGAGGTGTATGTCTCACATTTCCTCTTGATACTAGACCTCTTTATGTGTACAATGTGTCTCTTGACAGTTGGTCGTCTGGCTTTGAGGCTCAGCTGCTGTGGCTGCTCTCTTCTGACCCAGTCACTAATTAGCCCATTACAACAGAATCCGCTGATATTACACGAACACCCAAACTACACATTTACAAATCCCCTGCAGATATTTAGCTTTTTTACATTTCTATCTACTAACTAATAGGAGCCTGGTGTCAGGAGGTTTAGCATTTGTTATGTTAAACCTCCTGACACAGAGCTCTGCAGATTACTTCAGTTTGTGTGGTTCAGAGGGAGTAGATTCAGGAATTTCAAAATATAACAGAGTTATGATTAAATTGACAACAAAAAATGAGCTGGGCTTACATTTGGCAGCTGCACTGTCTACATTAAGAGCTACATTTGTCAGAAGGCTGAGTGGGGAGGCAATAATATTCTCCAGAGTTGGACTGATTATAATTTGAGGAAAAAATGTAATAGCGGTTTCTTTGCGGCCAATGCAGATGAGATGTCAGAGAGTCGACAGACCCATGTGACACTTCATGACATAGACCCCCAGGCTTTGGAGCAGCTGGTCCAGTATGCCTACACAGCAGAGATCGTGGTTGGGGAAGGCAATGTTCAAGTAAGTAGAAGATTTAAGGCCAAAATTAGTTTTTCATTCTTTCACAAGGAAATTCAACAATGTATTTTCACCTGTAATTACTCTCTTTCTAGACATTGCTGCCAGCTGCAAGCCTTCTGCAGCTCAACGGGGTAAGAGACGCCTGCTGCAAGTTCCTCCTCAGCCAGCTGGACCCATCCAACTGCCTGGGCATTCGAGGTTTTGCTGACACACACTCCTGCAGCGACCTGCTCAAGTCGGCACACAAGTACGTCCTGCAGCACTTTGTGGAGGTGTCCAAGACGGAAGAGTTCATGCTACTGCCACTGAAACAGGTAGGAGTGAGGGTTTTACGTATCTCATGCAATGTTTGTTGCTTCACTGTAACCTGCTTGATTTATGTTTATTGTAGGCAATTGAAAAGGGTAAAGATAACAGTTTATGGTATGTATTAATTAATAAATAAACACATAGGTGGTATATTTTTAAAAACATTTAATGATAATTATTAATAGTTTTGTTGATTTGATTGTTGTCTGACTCGTCTGGGTTGGGACGGACACATGGGTTCCAGGGAGGACGCCGGATCAGTCCACCTCACGTCGCCTGGACACACAATACACACATTGTTTTACAGGCAGTTGCAGCAGTAACTGTGACTGCAAAGTAAAACAGTGTTTGAGTGTTTGGGTGGACGTATTGGCTGTATTGGGTAAACAGTAAAATTACCCTCAGGCTGTCCTCTCCCTCCAAAGGTGTCCAGGCTAAAGAATTCCCTGGGGGCACCAACACCTTTTTGATAGCTCCGGGTGGGAGTAACCAAGTGGGAAATGGCTAGAGGGGAGTTTTATTGTTTGGATTTTATGTAAATAAAATGTAAATTATGTATGGGTATGTATGATAGGTATTTGGTATTTGTATATACAGTGTTTATGAATTATATTTATTGGTAATGGGTTTTATGTATATATTTATTTATTAGATTACCTGTCAAATGGAATATGCCAGTAATTAATGGGATCAGTATCTGTGTATAAGGGAGTTGTGGCCTATTGCTTGATAGTCTTTGTGGTGTTGTGAATATGGTGAACCTGGTGCACAAGATAAAAGGAGAAAACAGCTGCTAGACAACGCCTCTGCCTATGGTTTTTCCCAGAAGACAACATTAGCCTCCTGCCTGGTCGCTCAGACAAGTTGACACTCACCATTGTAAGATAACAGCCTAATTGTAATATTTGAGCTTTTGATCGATGTGAATAGTTTCTATTCAACAGAAAAAAGATGAAATGTCATAATTTCATCAGTATTTACATGATTTCCACCATTTGAAGTTTGACTGACTCTTCCTCACTCCCTGCTACAATTTAATGGTCTGAGCTGAGCTAAGCATTAGAACTTTTTTACACAAGGTCATTTGTCTAACACTGTGGGGGATTTTGGAGGATCTAATCAAATTATAGAAATGGAATATAATATTCATAATTATATTTTCAATGTCATCTGTGGATCACCTGCATGGATTCCAGCATTTTGTGCCACCATGTTTCTACAATAGCTCCAAACAGACACACTCTTCTTTTTTCTGCTTTATAGCAGTTGGTGTCCAGTGTAAATATGGGAATTGGTAGCAATCTCCTGTTCTTATAATTTTTGTACCAAGATTATATAGTGATATTATATTTAGTGAATTAAAAACTGTACTGTAGATAGAAGCAAAAGTGATCTGGTATATTCTCAGTTGTATGTATCTTTTCAGTTCTATGTATTTACTCTGTCCAAACAGTTTGAAGCATTTGGGCTTAAAACCTACCATTCTTTTCATTTCAGGGGCTCACTTTGATTAATCCAATCAATAGCTTAGTAATAAGCCAAATAAAAAAACAGGTATATCACAAAAAAACTGCAAGGCTCCTAATTATCTATTGTTTCCATCACTAGTAGAATGAGCACAGCTGCTGATGTCCAATCCACTCATTTATTTCACCACAGACACTCCCCAAGGGGACAGATTATGCTGTTGTGTTTTTAACATTCATTAGAAAGACCTCTGAGCGTCATTCATTGTCCCTTGAGGCTTTATCATGCCACAGCGCAGCCTTGGATTACTTTATCAGACATGCCACCTTAGATTGCTTGTCACTAAATCACATATTCAATGTGTTCAGCAGCAGCAACACAGTGGTTTCTGTTCTGGAAGTAGTTATTGCAGAAGAAGAAGTGACACTTGCACGGAACAGCAATATTTTTTTTCTATCTCCCCATCATGAGCTTTGTTAACTACAGATTTAATTGTCAGGCATGTGTGTATATTTCTGTATGATCAAAAAAACTGTGACCAGCTCATTATTTTTTCTGAAACTTTTAAAATGTGTAACCTTGTCTGTGTCTTTTTCTTTGGTATAAATTGCCTCATATCAGACCGCTCATTCTTCAGTCAAGTGTTGGTAGAGTTTATGATGATGTCGATATAAAATCAAGAACTGCTTCCACCCTACTGTAGCCCAGTTGAAAAAGCATAATGTTTCAACAATAAAACAAATGCAACTGAGCCATGTTATGTTACAATGAGTTAAAGTAGCGATGAAAACAAGCAACAAACTGCTGCCCGTCTCACTTTGCCATTATCTTCTCACCTATAAGAAACAACTCCCCACAGCTTTAAAGAGAAGGTACTCCCTGAGTGTAAAATGCTAAACTCTGCTCTTCATCAGTGGCCTTCAAAGCCTCCAGAAAAGAGGATGTGCAATGGGAGTATGTGGGCACAGGCCATTAAAACAGTGGAAGTTAAGCTGCATAAAGGCAGATTAAAAATAAACATTTCTTTCTTTTTCTGTTCTCCTTTCTCTCATTCCTTTGGCTTTCTGCCCCATTCTGTCTGCAGCTGTTCTCTGCTTGTCACAAATCTGCACCAGATCTGGATTTAGGTGCTCGCTGCTCAAAGGACTTTGAGCTTACAGAGCTGTGAAATATGCCCCATATTTCTTTTCACCTTCTTGGAATGAAGTGGCAAGTCATGACAGGATTGTGACTACCAAGACAAATTTGTCAAGCTTCATAGATGTAGCATCAAATGCATGACATTATGATGACAACAAAGGCTGGTTGCATCCTAATTACTGTCTGTGCAGTGTGTGAAAACATCTTACATCCCTTGTATCCCTCATTCCTGCTGCCAAACTCTGAGGACAGTGAATACACTCATAAACACAGCCAATTTTCTTTTACATCCTTGATAAACATGCACACTCGGAATTGAGATAATGCATTGCAGGACTGTATATGCAGAGGTAACAGAGACTGCAGGGTGGGGCAGTAACAGCAGCAGTAGCACTATTTCTCTGTATGAGTGTGGATTAGTGGAGGCTGTTCCTGGGAGGCTGATAACTGTTGCCTTGATCTGGCCAGGCAAGACAGCAGCAGCAGCTGGTTGCTCTGGCCCCGCCCAGCTCTGCCAGCTCTGGGCTGATCTGGGAACAGAGCCAGCCAACCACTCAGACTGCAGCACTCGTCGTGCCACAGCCACACACTCATATTGTTGTAGCTTAAATATATCTGAGCACCTCTACACTTTTAACTGATTTTAAAATGCATCACAAACAGTTTGCAAATTCAAAAAGTAAAAAAAAAAGTGCTGCAAATGATGAGTAACTTTTCACAGTTTAATACTATTCAATGACTCTCAATTTGAAATAATACCGGCAAAATGCAGTGCTGTCTTTTACATAAACCAGATAACATACTGCAAAGGGGTAGAGCAGAAAAAAATGAGTAATGATTCAGCTCACAGGCCAAGTACAAAATGCTGAAGCTAAACTTACTTCCTCAGTGACGAAATGTTTATTCAGGCAGCTTTCAATGCCAAATGAAAGGTAGATTAATTTTTTGGTTGCAATTTACCATTTGTAAAATCTACTTTCATCAGCAAATGCTGCATTTTTTTGCTGGTGATTCCTATTCCTTTTAGATGGACAGTTGCTCAAAAGATTCATGATATGAAAAGCATCTGCTTTCTCTGTTCAGGTGCTTGATTTGATCTCCAGTGACAATCTTAATGTGCCATCTGAAGAAGAAGTATATCGAGCTGTCCTGAGCTGGGTGAAACATGATATAGATGGCCGCAGGCAACATGTACCTTGGGTAAGAGTTGTTTCCAGTCATATAGGATGATTGCTCAGACCTTCATTTTCAGTCTGTCTTTTCATCCTGACCCCAATTCACCAAATGCTGTCCCCTGCTCTGTCCTTTAGCTGATGAAGTGTGTGCGACTGCCACTGCTGAGGCGAGATTTCCTAATGAGCAACGTGGACACTGAGCTGCTGGTGCGTCACCACTCTGAGTGCAAAGACCTGCTTATCGAGGCTCTCAAGTACCACCTGATGCCTGAACAAAGGGGAGTCCTCAGCAACAGCCGGACTCGCCCACGACGCTGTGAGGGCGCCAGCCCTGTGCTCTTCGCCGTTGGTCAGTGTGTCTCTGAAGGTACCCAATAGGGTACACTTAGGTCACACATTAATTTACTTTAGCTTCCAACTGCATGTCATAAAATGTATGAAGTGACATCCTTATATGATATGATGATATGTGGAAGATGTTAGTAGAAGTACAAATATGAGGTATTCATACTTGAGTTCATATTATCAAATGTAAGGAATAAACTGAATCATTCACTACAGCTTTAACTTTAATATTTCTTCCACACTGCTTGACAGCCTTCCATAGCTGCGAGATGTTTTCAGGTCTTAATGGATGCATGAAAGTCAGTTGAACTTACCGACTGTTGGTTTATTATTTGAAGATTTGCACTCTTTAGAAAGTGTTCTAGATTTACTTTAGACGTATTGGAGCATTTTTAAGTATCTTGTCATATCTGCTGCAGTTCATAACATCACTTCAAAAGTATCTCATAATAAACATATATGTAGGATACAGTACAACAGTATGAAATTAATGTAGCATTGAAATAAAAGACAGTCCTGTAGCAGCAACCAAAACGAACTGACAATTGATCTGGGAAGAACCAAGTGTTGGGTCTGGGTCTCAAATGTAAAACACTGAAATTCAATAAAAAAAAAAAAAACTGAATATAAACTCATTTAAATAAGCATGTCACCACTTAAAGTTTTGAGCCTCTTGTTGCCTTTTTGTGTACGCTTATGTGGCGCAGGTGGTGGCAGCCTGTTTGCTATTCATGGAGACTGTGAGGCATATGACACAAGGACGGACCGCTGGCACATGGTGGCATCCATGTCCACTCGGCGGGCACGAGTGGGCGTGGCAGCTATCGGAAACAGACTGTATGCTGTGGGAGGGTGAGTTTTGAATCTTCACACAGCCTTAGCTATTTCTAGCTGGTACACTGTCTTATCTCTCTTACTCACACCAGTAGAGTAGCTTTGGCAGGCAAGAGGATAATTTACATGTAAATTATTCTGAACGATTGTTAAGCAAAAATAAACGTGTCTTCCTGGTGTTCATGATAAGCTGCTCATGTCTTTCCTCTATGCAAATGTTAACTTGACTGTTTCACTGTGCCGGTTCAGGGTCACAGTACCGCTTCAGTCATCAACAAGCCTTTTCTGATTCATCCCCATCTCCTCAGATATGATGGGACCTCTGACCTTGCAACTGTGGAGTCATATGACCCCATCACTAACTCCTGGCAACCGGAGGTTTCCATGGGAACACGGCGGAGCTGTCTGGGTGTAGCAGTCCTTCATGGCCTGCTGTATGCCGCAGGAGGTTATGATGGAGCTTCCTGCCTTAATAGGTACACGCAGGCTGACATGTTGATGAATGCAAACTATCCTGTTCATTTTAAGCTTGACTGGGTGTTTATCTCGTCTTAAGAAGAAAGCAATCTGTTATTGTCAATAAACCAAAATCCGTGATGAAATGTAGAAGTATTGTACTTTAGTAAAGGTTACAACACGTGTACTTTACTTGAGTACATTGCTTTTCTGCTGTTTGACACTTCTACTCCACTAAATCTTCATTATTCAGTATCATATGCTAATGCTAGGTATGGTGTGTGTATTAGTTTGGGTGACATGCAGAGACCGAATTGAACCTCAGTCTTATTACTTTAACTTATATTACTATAAAATAAAAGTCAGATAAATGACTCTATTAAATTGATGATGCTACCATAATATACAGTAACTAAATGAAACCCACTATTTCTAGTAACATTAAAAATGCACACATGAACATTCAAAAATGGGCCAACCTACGCTACAATACTTTTTGGTACATTTTAATACTAATACCTTGTTACACGGTATTTTTTACACCCCGGTATAGTGAAGCTCTGAGTATTTGCTCCACCACTGACCGTCTTTTTCTCTTTTAACAGTGCAGAGCGCTATGACCCTCTGACCAGCACATGGACCTCGATTGCTGCCATGAGCACTCGTAGGAGATATGTTCGAGTAGCAACTTTAGGTGCAAACTTTCCCCAAACACATTGGAATGAACATGCTGTTCTTTTTTTGGTTTACTGTGTACGGTTTATGTCTGAAATTATCAGGGAATTGCCAACTTGCTAATATTTACATTCTTAGTGTTTACTCCTTTCTCCCCTCCAGATGGCAGCTTGTATGCAGTGGGAGGTTATGACAGCTCCTCACATCTCGCAACAGTAGAAAAATATGACCCGCAGGTAAATTCTGTGCTGTTGAATTTATCATGAAAGAACTAATCACATGCCAGGTTTTGATCGAATGCATGTGGAAAATAAAGCAATACGCTGCATGAATCCTAACGGGGCCAGTGTTTTTTGATTTGATTTGCTGAATAGAGCAACACATGGACAGCGATTGCCAATATGCTGAGTCGACGCAGCAGTGCTGGGGTGGCGGTGCTGGACGGCATGCTTTATGTGGCAGGGGGCAACGACGGTACAAGCTGCCTGAACTCAGTGGAGCGATTCAACCCTAAGGCGAACACCTGGGAGGGAGTGGCCCCTATGAACATACGCAGGTAGGCTACACAATATCTCACCAAACAAACTGAAGTGACATTTTTGTAAAAAGTGTAAAATGTAAAGTACTACAAATGCAGCTACATACTGTAACACTGCTCTGCATTTTTTTTTTAAAGAAATTATCTACCTCGGACATTAAATATACTAAATCTTAGGGGAAAAGGGGAAAGTTTTTAAAAAGTGCTGGTTAGCTGATGTTTTCAATGTATATGATGGTGTTATTATTACACATAATTGGTTTATGTGCATCTTTACATTAGTAAATGCAAATGTTCCACTAGAAAGAACCTGAAAAGTGAATGCATTGTAATGTGCAGGCAGTGGTTTGAAGTACATCTGGTAGCTCTGAGGCAAATAGTCCTTTGGAGTAAAACCCATTTTTACCCAAGAGTGTATTTTGGAAACTACAGCAAACCATTTTTGACTGAAATTTTCTTTATTAGTGACTCAGACTTAGTAAAGTTTCACTACTTTTATTCTGGAGGTATTTTACTCATAGACCAATGTAATAAATACTTTAAGCCATACATAAAATGTTTTTGAGGTAACTCTTATACCTTGGAATTGCATGCAAAGGTGATACAAGAACAACAGTGTTTCTCAAGCTTTTTTGCACAAACGCCCACGAATGTCATCAGGAGCCTCGTGCCCCCACCCCTGAAGAAAAAATTGCAACCGTAGTGGACCTGGTTGAGGGTTATATAGCTTAGTAAGTAAAGCCCCCCGAAAACAAATTTGTGATGGGGGGAGGCATAAGACTGGGGGGGAGTATGTGAGTGACTATGCACCCCTGTAATATGTCAGACATGTGCTGTGTGTGTGTGATGTATCACGTTGTAATGTACAACACTGACTAACGCCCCCCTAAGGCCCCTTGAGTGCCTCCCTCTAAGCTTTCTCCTTCCAAACGCCCCCCGAAGATGTCCCAATGCCCCCTGAGGTGCTGTACCGCCCCTGCTGAGAAACATTGCTATACATGACGTGAACATCAGTCCTAAATTAATACATCTGGATAACTAAACCTCAAACTAACCATCAAAAATCTTGGTGAATGTGGGTGTAAATTTTTTTGGAGCTATTATTCCCCCAGACTCTGCAATTCCAGCCTGATTTCAGTTATGTGCTGCTATCGTAGGAAAGTTCTGCCAATACCAATAGTTTGTAAACTGTCCTATCATCTCGATCAGTCTTCAGTACACATTCCTGTTAAGAGTCTGAAGCAGTGCCACTGATAAATGGTGGTGGCAAACTGCCAAAAGAGATGTACTCATGCAACAGGATAGAAAAGGATAACTGTGATATAACCAACACAGATGCAAAGAAATAAGGTTTCAAAATATGATCATGTCAGATGTGTAAATGTTCTATGACAAAGGAAAAATCACTTTTCATTTAGATTCATTACCTAATTACATTCAACTCAAACAGCAGCCATACTTATTACTTCTGTGGGATTGCACTGTTCTATAGGCTTCATTTATTCATTCATTTGTGTTTTTGTTGCCTTATATTTCAGTTAACATGGAAGAGATGAATGAGATATAGGAGAGGAGATGCCCTGGAGGGAATCCAGGCTCTGAATTTGTGTAATTCCATGTGACAAGCTATAGTCAGCTCTGCCAAAATAACAGCTTGGTTCTATCAGTCTAACCCAGATTTTGTTTTTATTTTGGTAAAAGATAAAAACTACATTGATATTGTAAGTGCTGTATTTAAAGGCTGCAGAAAGTTCAGTGATTATTTTGCTGCGTGGAAAATCTCTCGCGCTTTAGGTTTTGGATTTAGGGCATTTGGAGGTCTTCCATGCTGAAAAACTCTGTGCTTACATGCCAAATGACCTATTTTCCACAACAGTGAGTTCTTTTTAAAACCTTAGAAGATGAAACTTGTCTTGAGGGTATTTATTAAACAGGCGTGCATGCACACAGTCAACAAATGTTGGAATAAGATTTGCATCAGGGACGGCTGTTTTGAGATGCGGACACATCAGCGAATTCGCATAATTCCCAGGTCTCGAAATACACAGATACAGCCACACTGTGAGTAAGCATACTGTAGGAAGGGGTAAACCTGACAACAGCTGACTGTGAACAGCATGAATAAACCATGCTATAATCAGCTGTGTGGCTTTTCTTATCCAGTTGCTGAGAGGCTCCATTTACACAGGCCAAAACAACACACAACACCACTAAACTATTTCTAGTGCTGGTGTTAAAAAACATAATAGAAATAATATCCGAGCCTTAATCATGTTATGGTGCAATAGTGACAAAAAAAATGAATATTCAGATAGGAATGGGTGATAAAACGATAATGATATATATCGCGATATAACTTTTCTTTGATAGAAATATGGGACATAATACAATTTCAATAGAATCCATTCGTCCATGTTTTAACAGATGTGAGAACAGCCAATCATAATTAAGTAGCACCGCACCAAACCAATCACACTACAGCCACCCGCAGCACACATGCTAATGTTT
>JAPTYQ010000028.1:33981853-34004849 GCA_029814465.1 Ostorhinchus cyanosoma | reverse complement strand
CCCCCCCCCCCCCCCCCAAGAGAAAATATGACCGAGAACTCAGGCAAACGGGTTACTGAAAAGTAGGGTGTGAACCATTTGGGTTCCAGCGTAGAAGCCAGGAGTCGGACGGTCAAAGCATGTTGTTTCACTTTTGGTTTATGCCTAACTTAAATTTAAGACGGTTATAAGATGGGGGCCAATAAAACTTAAGATGGGGGGGCTGGTGGAAGATGACTAAAGCACAGGAATAATATGTTGACAGCAGAGGAAGGGATAATTAACAGCGGAGGGAGGGACTTTTCCATAAGTACAGCAACTTCTCTCTCTCTCTCTCCACAATTAACTAATGAACAACAGAATATTTAAGCTTGAAAAAAAATTTGTGATTTGATTTATAAAATGAATAAAAATGATCGTGATATGATTTTTTTTCCCATATCACCCAGCCCTACACTCAGATATTTTGTGACTAAATCCTGTGTAAAATCCTTTGGTCTTATTATTTTCTCTCCATTATAGGAGCACCCATGACCTTGTGGCCATGGATGGGTGGTTATACGCAGTTGGAGGCAACGATGGCAGCTCCAGTCTCAACTCCATCGAGAAATACAACCCACGCAGCAACAAATGGGTGGCAGCCTCCTGCATGTTCACACGGCGCAGCAGTGTGGGTGTAGCGGTGCTGGAGCTGCTCAACTTCCCACCGCCTTCCTCGCCCACCCTCTCGGTTTCCTCCACCAGCCTTTGACACGGGGTCACTGCTTGGCTGATCTCGGCCTCTGCTGCTACAGCCCAGACTGGCTCTGGGAAAAGACGCAACTGCTCGGTTTAACATGGGGGAGGAAAAGGGGAGACAGGTAAAGAAACGAGGGATGCGGAGAAGTGAATGGATGGAGGGAAAGAGGGTGTGAATGAGTCTCTTGTCATGGTTAATGCACTGTACTCTGCAATCAGTGGCATGCTTGGTGAAACTGGTCAGAACATGCTGTAAAATATGAGCTTTAATATTTAATATTGGTGCCGTAAATTCAGAGGCATTTTTTTGCAGCATCCTGTAATCCAAAAGACACGATCTACTGTTCATTTTAGTTTTCTTACGGTACTTGCAGCAACAAGGAGAAGATTTCAATATCAGTACTTTTACAGCTTCAGCTATTATTGTAAATAAACTATTGTTGCTGTAACGTTGATTTGAGTCATGGAATTAGAGTGATGTAGAAACACTAGACTCATTAAAAATACAATAATTCTGTTAATAATACTAACTTTTAAAATGCCTTCTGTATAATGTGGGGATTCTATGGTCAAAACAATCCGGGTGCTTTTTTCCAAGTCTGCCATTAATGCTAGATTGCAATGTATGAGTTCCAGATGCCTAAAACCTTACTGTACAGCTCCACCAAACAGATACCAGCTCCCACCCTCTTTAAAAGCGCAACGATATTCCTGGAAGGTGTAAAACAATCCCCTGTCTTTACTTGAGCCCCACTTTTTCCCACCACTCCAGTGTTTGACACACTTGTCTTGAAACTTGGTGGATACTTAACTGTGTCATGTGTAATGTAAATGTTTTTTGGTTTAATGTTATTGTTGTCATTTGCAAGATTTTTCTTTCTTTTTCTTTCTTTTTTTTGATGTCAGGATTTTTTGCAATAATGTATACAAGAGAAACTGAATGATTTACTTTTAGAATGTAGCTTTGACTAGCTGTACCATGCATGTTTACATTGGCATCAACTCCCAACAGGAGGATAAAATGTTGTAGTGCTGCTGTATCACACTAGGTGGCAGTAACAGGCAATGTTATAAACCCCTCCACACTGCAAGAGAGCATGGATACCAACATACACGAAAGCTAGGCCCTCAGAAATGTAAATGAATTTGTTTTATATATACAATATATATATAATATAAATATACAAAGAAAGAATAATTATGTTGAGCGATATGTATTTATAAAATGTATAAAATATAATATATTCTGTTTTAAAGATGTTAAGAGAAGGAAATAGATCAGACCTATTTAAGAGTGTTTTAATGTATTTATTTAGGTGTGTGGTGTGCATATCATTGATGGAAATGACAAAGAGAATGTCTAGGTGTGTGACAGGTAGGTCAGTTTGGGTGCATTTGGAGTTGTATTTCTCCTGGTTAAGAGGAATGAATTTTGCATTGTGATATGCAGCATTTAATTTGTTCACTGCCACAAGCACGAACTCACATGATACAGATTCAGTCAAGTACATGTCTATATTGTCTTTTTTCCAATTGAAAACTGTAAAAGTGAAAAGTGATGGATCTAATCTCTGGACCACGACAGTGCAAAATGATTTTACAGCATAAAGTACTAGTTTACCTACAGTATACCAACACTTGAGTAATGCTGTTGTCAGTTTGTGCTGTCTTATTATCATCCACACCACACCCTACCAAGTGTGGTATGCTGTTGTGTTACCTCATTCTTGAAATGGATCCTATTCTCACCAACTACACTACGTTTACCTACGAATATTGTGACTATTATATAATTAAACGTCATTTTACTGGCTAGAACATGTGGGTGATATTGATTACCCAGACTTGGTTTAATTCATGTGTAGCGCAGTGATATCATTCCACTTCTGAGAAGTTGCCTTTTTTTTTCCTTTTTTTAAAGGGTTTGCAAATCCAGTTATGTTTATCTAAAACAATCTACTTTTCATTTAGGTGTTTGAGTGGACCCAGTAGAATTGGGGCTGTGATGGTCTTATGGAGATACTGTTACTCTGAAATTGATGTAAGTCAGGGACACACTTGAAGAGAAAGGTGCACAAAACCACATAAGACTTTGGCCTTCATTCTGTGGATTGAACTGTACATAGAACGACTGTTCAAGTTATCTTAAATCCATTTGTGCAATTTCGATGTGACTGTAGCTTTTTTTTTTTTTTCCGGTTTGTGTTCAGTGTGGTGAAAATTGTTTATTACATGTTTGTTATTTATGACAAAGTTTAAAATATTGAATTTTGCACTATTGCGAAATGGAGCAATACACTGTCAAAACTAAAAAATAAAGATGTTTTCAAACGTGATAATTTGGTTCTGTTTTTTTTTTTTTTTGCAGGTGTAGGAGTGGGAATCTAAAAAACACTGCTCTAACTAGTTCGATTTTACTGCTGTAGATGTGAGAATGAGGTTGAGCTTATTTTTAATTACTTTATATATTATATAATCTACAGCAGTGGTTCCCAGCCTTTCAGCCTGAATGTCTCTTTATGTCCTATGTTTTTCATTACTACCATTACTTCAACATTTCCATTGTTGCAAACTTCCCTTTTTTTTTTTTTTTTTTTTTTTACATCTGGTCTCATCTTTTACATGCTGTAAGTCATTTTCTTGTGTTTTTTCTTTTCTGTCAATGTCATCTTTTTTCCTCTTTACCTTTTCTCTTTCCTTTTCACTACATTTCACTGGTTTATAAACTCTTCCAGAGAACACTTTGGTACAAACTTCATTGGGAAAACTAACTTGCATCTAACATTATGTATACTACTCTGATTATAGGTGGTCAAATAAGAACAGTTGGGTGACCTATTTTGGGTTTCAACCTTAACTTTAGGAGAGGCAAAAAAGACCAGTAATGTAGCATTAAAATATCATCATATCTTTTGTAGCATTAATATCCTGTGAGATGCAGCTGTTTCACATTAGTTTGACCATCAACAGTCATGTCTGTAAGTATTTGGACAGGAAAACAAATGTGGATCTGAAATGAAACGGATGGGATTCAAGCAAAGACTTTGAGTTTTAATTCAAGGGGTTTCACAGAAATATTGCATTAACAATTTAGGAATTACAAGCATTTTAAACAGAGCCCCTCCACTCTGATAGAGTCAAAAGTACTCAGATATCAGACTCACAAACAGCTTCATTTCCAGATGTGTCCTGTTCCCTGGTTATTCTTTGCCAAATAAAGCAGATAAAAGGTCTGGAGTTGATTCCAAATAATGAATTTGGTAGCTGTTCACTGGAATTCTCAATAAGGTCCAAAGAGAGGTCAATGCAAGTGAAGGCTGTCCAAAATTTGTGTCACGGTTGAAATATTTATGGATCTTATTTAGTTTCAAAAGAGTCAGATCCATATGTATTTCTACAGTGAAAATTATAATATAAATGTATGTGTACAAATATAGTGGATCAAAAAGTAAAAATGTAGCTCTGAAATGTGGTGGAGTACACAAACAGGCTTGTGTAAAAGGGAAACACTCAAATATAGGCATATAACATTTGTACAGGGGTGCTCCTATGAAACTGGGTACATTTTGGTACCTGGCACTTTTCAAGCTTTTTAGACCCAATAATAAAAGAGAAATTTAGACATATTTCCCCCCAGGATGTACCTAATGATGACCTCAGATAAATGCAAAAAAATATATATTCTCTTGCTCTGAGCCATCCCAAAATTAAAGAATTTTTGATAAAACATTGGGGATGAAAATGTGGCCAAAGTTGGGACATGAAAAACTACCTAGGTGTCAGTGCATTTTATCTCAGAAAAAATGGCTTGAAATGGTCTTAAATGCCACTATAAATAAAGACACTGTGTTAAATGTGACAATCCTAGTGGTTTTTCTAATCCAGACATGCAGGTTTGTCATGTATTTCAGTCTCATTCCAGGTTTTGTGTTTAACCCATCGAGTCCACTCATGTTACATGCAGAACCTGCCCATTTAAACACAGATAATCATGAGTCATTTTGCAACAGCAGCCATTTTTGTGAAACACTCTACCTTGCATAATAAGAAAGATTCATAAAAAAAAAAGCGTGTAATTTTGTGCCCTTTTAACCGTGTTACATGTAGATTCTTATATAAAAATCATATAAAAATGTGTTCTATCCGAAAAATAGTTTCTCTTTCATCTCAGTAAATATTTATTTTTAAAATAGACCCAAAATGCTTCCAAACTTGCTTCATAACATTAGTCTACATCTGGTTTGAATTTTTAGCCCCATATCCTGTTTTTAGGACTAGTTTCATAGAAGGATGCACAGAAGAGTATCTGAGTAAATGCACTGTATTATTTATATCCCACCACTGGTCACATCAACAAATGCTGCATTTTATTGCACTCCTTATACATATGTAAGAGAAGAAGCTAAACATCCGATGAAATCATGCACAAACACACGCTAAAGGTTGTGTTGCTACTAGAGTTGCTAGGCACTCTGTACACTTTGGCTTGGTACCTTCCCAACATACTCCTCTTTCACAGTGATCTAAGAGGACAGCTGAGCACTCTCACTTTACCCTTCTTGACCTCAGTCACATGGCATTCACACCTGTGGCTGCCTCTGCACACTCAGACCTATGAACTCCTACTCCCAGAACACAGACAAACACAGGCCACATATACACAATGCAAAACACAGCTTTGGTGCAAAAAGGGAAGTGTTGCACGGAAGCACATGGTGATCGGTTTAGTTGTGTTGCAGCACTGGAGTATAAACGGCAGGTAAAAGCATGGATTTTGTTTAAAAATTCTGGTGACTTTCTTTAAATGTAAAAGTTGTGATGGAAAAAATGAAAAATGCTATAAATAGTCAATAAATAAAATGCGATGTCAGAAAATTTGCAACATTACCTTTGACTTTTTACTCAATATTTAGGTTTAACCCCTCCTATGGAAGAATCATTTTAAAGCAGTTCAGTTTTTACAGTTTTATAAACACAATAGGGATCCGTGCACTTTTAAAATAAATTAAACAACCCTCACAAAAATGTCACACTAAAAACATTACAGAGGCAGAGCAGCTAAAATGTGACTGCGAACAGTTTGTATTCAGTTCTTAAAGTAAAGTAGACAATTTAACTATACATAGAGATGTGCTAAGGCAAACTATACCTGCATTACATTAAACTATGCATACTAGTAAAGGGTACTCTCATCTCACATACAACACTATCCATTTCTCTGGTGTAATTCTATATATTCAGTATGTTATTGAAATTGTTGTTTACCTAAATTTTGTTATAATGAACTAAATAAATAAATTGAAAAGGCACAAACCTCCACTAACCCAAATATTCTTGCTACACAATATTATTAAACCACAAACTGAACAAACAGAATACAAATACAGACACGGAAAAAATTATTTGACCATCAAAAGTCATCAAAAACAATGGTTATGCAATCAAGTACTAACTCCTGTGTATCATGTGACTAAAACAGACAGGAAAAAAAACATGGACTGAATAAAAGCACTGTTTTTGTCAGTACAATGCCATAGTGGTTGATGTTAGAACTGAAGTGATTTTGGTTATTATCAAGAAAACACAGAAAATGGATATATATTAGCTCTGAAATTAAACTACTAGGAGCTATTTTTGTTGTTATCATTAAATTTGTCCAAACAAATGTACCTTTAGTTGGAGCAGGCATCAAAATGAACAAGAAACTGAAGAAAACAAAGGTGGTCTAATATTTTTTTCCGTAACTGTATGTCAGTTAGTTCCACTGTTCCTGATAAAGTTCTTGGTTCTAACTTTTCTGCTTGTACCACTGGTTAGTTTCAGTGGCTGTTACTATGAGTTTGTCCTTGATTCATACTCTAACTTTCCACCTGGTTTCCTGAACATTAGTGCAGAAACGTTTGCATAATCCATCTGACACGCAGATAAACATGACTGGTCATATAACCTCTGTGGTAAAGGTAACTCCAGCAGAAGTTTAAAGATACTAGAGGGGCTTATAACAGCATAATGAAACAAAGAATTTATGCCTGCTAAGATAGTTAAAAGTTAACCACCATACTTAAGAGGTGAGTATCTGAAACTGACAGATTTTGGATGGTGTATCGCTTTAAATTATGTACATGTGTCTAATATGTGTCTCTGATCGCTGTAGCTGTGAGTCACCTCTGCTGCTATGACGATGGTAATGAGTTTACAACCTGTCTAAATGAATGTGCTCGGTGTGGAAGAGCTGCTGCAGCTGATCCGGGGGCTAGTCAGTTCCTGCATAAATGCCACTGAAGCCTCTCCTCTTTCCCTGAGTGTCAGCCTTTGTGCAGCCCTTATCAGGCCATGGAGATGCTTAGCTGAAGTGTAAACCAGACCCCTATGGCAAGACGGACATGCATTTTTTGGTTTGTTACTTCCAGATAAGTCAAGCCCTGTAATGTAAAATCAGTCAACCCTGTTCAAAATTTAGGGGAATACCGGAAGATTATTTCTGAAGACTGGAGCAAGTTGTGGAAGAGAACAGACTTTAAAACAGCTCTGCTTGTGTACAAGTCTCTTGCTGGTCTAGCACCAAAGTACATCTGTGACATGTTGGTCCCATATGAACCATCTCAGACCCTGAGAACCTCAAGGACAGGCCTTTTGCTGGTGTCCAGAGTCAGGACTAAGCAGGGGAAAGCTGTGTTTCAGTATCATGAAGCTAAACTCTACTCTGACACTGTTTAAGTCCAGGCTGAAAACAGCTCTGTTCAACTGTACATAGAACAACTGAAAGGGTTCTATCTGCACTCTTCTCTTTTACTTTGTTTTAATTGATTATTATTTAGGTTTTATTGATTATGTTTTAATTATAATTGTGTGTTTTTTTAAGTTGGGAACTGAATTGTCCTGTGTGTGAATTGTGCTTTACAAATAAATTTGCCTTGCCAAGTTAGAGAACTACCTCCACAAACTATTGTATTTGGTACCGAAAGTGTCAAAAATGCAAAAGCTCAAAGGGCGAAGTGGGTGAGTTAATGGAGGGGTTAGACAGGTTCATTACTGGAGCATTTCATGTCACTGCATTGTTGTGTTTTATCATGATTCCTATAAAGCCAAGAAAGTATAACCTCAATTCCTAAAAAAAACAAAAAAACAAAAAAACAGGTCTATTCAGGTTCATTATCAACAGGTCAGTAGCTGGGTTTCCATTACCCTCAGAAGTGTGCAAAATGTAAATTGTGCAATAGAAAACTGGTAATGGAAACACAGAAATGTGGCAAAAACTGTCAAAGATCTGAAAAAAGTTATTACCGGTATGCTCTCATGAGGCGGTGTTTGAGACGTTCTGATACAGAAGTATTGTGCAAAAGTGTAATGGAAACACATTTTGTGCATATTCACTAGTCACAGGCATGAGAAGTCTGGTGCCACAAGAGGTTCAATAACATAACAGTTCATTAAATGTTGCCCAGGTCGGCATGGACCATACCCCTTCTCTGCAAGAACTACGACATATCATGAGACGAGTAGAAGGAACATTACCAGAATCATGCATCAGAAGCCAAAGACTCTTCAATGGAAACACCTATAAGTATACTTTGTCAAAATTGTAGAAGTATTGCTTTTATTTTGCAGAAAACTGTAATGGAAACCCAGCTAGTGACATGATGGCTCTAAACAGATCATACAGAGGCAGAGTCTCTCAGAAGTAAAGATAAGCAGAGTCTCACCAATCTGCTAAAAATTGCCTTGATAAATGGTGGAACATTTCCAGAACAGTGATCCTCATTGTGGACTGTAAATATCTTATCATCTACATCACATAATGTACTGAACCAATTCCAAGAACCTTAAGACGTCTCTTTGTACCAGGTACAAGGCTGAAAATCATTATTAGGTACATGTGATCTTTGGACCCTAAGGGGGCACTGCATTAGGACCACACATGATGTTGTAATAGAAAACACAGCTTGGGCTGAAGAACACAACCAGAAATTATTGTGTATAAACACAGTTCACCTTATCATCAACAAATGCAGATTCAAGTTCTATCATGCAAAGAAGAAGAAATATGTGAACATGACCCAGAAATGCTGCTGTCTTCTTATTTCAAATGGACTGAGGAAAAGTAGAAAACTGTGGTCAGATGTGTTGAAATGTCAACCATGGACACTGCATTGTCCAGACAGGAGAGGAGAGGCTTGTTATCAGTACTCAGATTAAAAGCTTGTATCTGTGATGGTATGGGGGTGCATTAGTGCCTATGGAACAGGCAGTCTGCACAAATGGAAAGCCACTATCAATGCTAAAAGGTACAAAATTGAGAGCAACATATGCTCCCATCCAGACAATGCCTTTTTCGGAGAAGGCCTTGCATATTTCAGTGAGACTATGTTAAATCCGCATACTCCCATCTGTTACAGCAGCAGGGCTTTGCAGTAGAAAAATGCAGGTGCTGAACTGGCGTGCTGCAGTCCAGACCTTTCACCAACTGAAAGCATCTGCTGCACTACGAAATGAAAAATATGATAAGTAATACTCAGGACAGATGAGCAACTAGAATCCTAATGATTCAACATTCCTTTCCCAAAACTCTAGCAACTTAATACCTCAGTTCCCAGATGTTTACAAACTGTTGCTGAAAGAAGAGGGGATGCTACAGGGGTAAAATAGTATTTAAAATAGATAATAAAATGGTAGTTTTCTATGTTGTATTGTGAATAAAATATGGGTTTGTGACACTTGCAAATAACTATGTTCTGTTTTAAATTAACATGTTAAACATGTTTAGGAATTAGGAGTTTAAGAAAAAGAAAAAGTCTGTTAAACCCATTAAAAGTACTGATAACTGTACAGGTGAAAGAAATTTGAAAAAAAAGCTCCTTTAAAAAGTAGGTTAACAGAGTAACTTCTTCTTCCTCCCACTGCGAATTTTCAGGGAAGAACAAGCTCGTCACAGAGGAGGATTTTAGCCTGAGACCTTTAAGCATATTACAAACTACAGCTAATAATCCAGAAAACAGCACTCTGAGTTCTTATTTTTCTGCGTTGTTTATTATTATAATATGTACATTTAAAGCTGCGTATGACTTTTGTCACTAGTTTTTCATCAAATCTGTAAAACCCAAGTCACAGCCTAACAAACACAGACAAATTTCCAAAAATGCCCGAGTGACTTACTGGCTCTGTTTCTAAACAAATGGACTGTTTATGGTGGAGTTCACTTTGAAACTGTTCACCGTGAGGGAAGAGATTCAGGTGCATAATCACGGAAAAACTTACGGATTCATGATACTTAGGTGATGACTCTGGTTTTACAGATTTGGTGAAAAATTGGTGACGAAAGTTATATGCAGCTTTAATAATCATGACTAGTTTACTAGCTGAAGGATTCAATAATTCTTAGGTAAATGTAGGCCGCACCCACAGCGCTCAAAGCTTACGGTAGTTTGCCACAGTGGTTTTTCTGGTTTCTATGAATACATTTCCCAAGAAATGAACAGCCATGTCAAACATGCTCCCACAAATCACTAACATTAGTCATCCTGATTGCTTTGCAAACTT
Source organism: Ostorhinchus cyanosoma (assembly GCA_029814465.1). NCBI lineage: Eukaryota > Metazoa > Chordata > Actinopteri > Kurtiformes > Apogonidae > Ostorhinchus > Ostorhinchus cyanosoma. The sequence goes on along the minus strand of JAPTYQ010000028.1, from coordinate 33,994,595 downwards.
TTTGCTTAGAAAGAAAATGCATTCTAAGCATTAGATAGTTAATGCTACAGACTAGTGTCAATACTGGTGTATATTTCTGTAACTGTATGCATATTTATTATCTCTAAATTCAATTTCCATCATACATTTAGTTGATTCAGCATATTAGCATAAGTAAACAAAACTCTCCCATCCATTGTTACCACATGTGATATCTGACAGTATCAGGCTTTAACTCAATGAGGAGAATGAAGTGTTTAGTTAAACTGACTTTGACTGATCTTGTCTTCAAAGACGGGTCAGGGTCCAATTAAGATTTCTTTATGGTCATCCTGTGTGAGAACTTCAGCACGTTGAATTCTCTGTTGAACACCTGATGTTGGGGGCCTCATATCCAGACTCCGCTTTAGTGGCCTGAGGTGTGACTTTAGCACCGTCGCTCTCACCCACTGAGTCTGGATAAACACCAGCGAGTGACTTCTCAGGGAGAGCCAAAGTTCAACCCACCACACATGGAGGGAATGACATTCTCAATTCTGGGCGTCTTGGTTTGAGCACACGTGACACATAAAATAAAACAGATAATCTTGGGCCCAAATATAAAAAATATTTACACAGATTTAAAATTATGCAGAGGGCCACAGACACTGAAACAAGCCAAATACTTAAGTGGATATTTGTGATGGGAAACTGCGTGGGAATACAGTCAGGACATGGCTTATTCATGAATTGTGACCACCACATGAAATGATCCAGGAAAAAATGAATGGGTTGTTTGCCTTTCTGGATACACTCAGTGTTGCTTTTGGCAAAACACCCAGTATTTCCCCTTCCTGTCTCGCAATGCGACACAAAAATGTAGCAGTGAGCCCTACTCCAGTTATTTCCTTTGAACGGAATGTTAATTTAACCTTTGACAATAAATGATCATTAAATAAATAACAACCGGCAACTATTTCTATAATTGATTCGGTGTTTAATAGTTTGGTTTCCACTTCTCATAAAGTGAGGACATCAGTCATTGTTTTTGTCAAACAGCTTTGCAAAAAATTATCAGACCCCTGGTTCATTTGCTGTGGATGTTCAATACAGCAACTTTTCATAATACTAATATCAAAGTGGTTAAATTATTTTATCAGTTTGTTACAACAGTGATAAATATGATAATAACCAAACCCAATCTATAAATTATGTATAAAAGAAACAGATCTTTTTTTTTTTTTCAAAATTTCACACTGAATGATCAAAAACATTTCTGAGGCACCATTAATTTAAACTTCAGTCACATGTATAAAGTCAAGACAATCCAAAGTATTAATAACCTATAGTCTGGCTCATGTTAGTGTTCATGTGCTAGTCACTGCTAACAGACTTGGAAACAAAAACAGAAACAAAGCTGAAGTTGAAGTTGAATCGAAACAGCTGTTTATTATAACCTCCACAAGAAAATGGAGTACGACTCCATCAAATTCCACAAAGGAAGATGTTTTTCAACACCACGTCTCAATAGTCCAATAATTTATTCCAAAACTGAATATTTTAGTTAACTAAATATCTAAGTGGTTTACACTATTAGTCTGACACAACAAATGATGTGTATAAAGTCCTAGAAAAAAAAAATCAAAGACTAATCTAACTTTCCAGACCCGAATGCCTTTGGAAACCTGTGGAATGTGATCAAGAGGAAGGGAGGTCACAAACTATCAAACAAAGCTGAGCTGCTCGCATTTTTGCACCAGTGTGAAAGACTGAAGAACACGCCAAGACACATGACAGATGTGTCTGAAAATCAAGCTTATTCTGCCAAACACTGATAACGATGCTCCTGACCCAGAACTATATTATGTTCTTTAAAGATCAGTTTACTAACTTTACTTTTTAACTTTACTTAAATATGGAGAAACATTGTCAGTGGTTTCTATTTTTAGTATTTTATTCAAATGCAAACCCACAATCACGGAAAAATTTATTAGACCATCGAAAGTCATTAAATACAATAGTTATGCAAACAAGTACTAACTCCTGTGTGCATCATGTGACTAAAACAAACAGAAAAGAAAACATGAAATAAATAAAAGCACTGTTTTTGTCAGTACAATGCCATAGAAATTAACGTAAGAACTGAAGCGATTGTGGTTATTATCAAGAAAACATGGAAAATGGATAGATATCAGCTCTGAAGTTAAACTACTATGAGCTACTTTTGTTGTTATCATTATATTTATCCAAACAAATGTATCTTTAGTTGTACCAGGCATTAAAATGAACAAGAAACTGAAGAAAACAAGGGTGGTCTAATAATTTTTTCTATGACTGTATAAATAGTCAAACCAGAGGTTGTTTTTTGGAACTGTACATAACTTTGGGGTCCGGAAAACTCCCATTATTTTCTGACCTTTTTGATAAATAGACACATAAATAGATGAATTGAAAATTGAAGTAGATATAGTCAATGCACTACCTATTCTCAATTTATACTAAAAACAAATTGTAACAAACACAAATGGGGGTACAAACGTTTTTTGTTTTTTTTTTACCTCTATTTTCTATAGCCTACCTGCTAATCCCATGTAAAGGAATAAGGGGTGAGGTGTCTACCACTAAGCCTGTTTTTGGCCTTGGCATTCGCAGTCTTTTAAGAACACAAACGCAACTCCAGACCTTTTAAGTCCTATTGGCAATAATTAATGTTGAATCTGGGTAGAGAACAAAATTTAAAAAACAACCACAGAATTTTTGTATTTACTTTCATTGCTGTTTCAAAATTCTGAAGTAATCTGGGAGGAGGGGCTTGTGGTTTGGGGGGTTTACGCTCAGGGGAGACCCACACAATGTTATCAATTCATGTCGGAAAAAAATATGGAATATGTTAAAAATTCAATAAAGATATGAGTTCAAAACAAAACTATCACAGACCTACTGAGTCCAAAGTGTTAAAAATTGAATATATCACAGTCCTTTTACAAACTGACAGGTGTTAGTGTTACATCAAGAAGATTACAAGAATTCAGCAGTTTTAGAGGCGTCCCAGATCCTAATCCTAATCACAGTGTACTTCCATGTACGCACAGGTAAAATTCTCAGGGAAGAACCTATCCTTCACATCCTGTAACTGGTGTCACTTCGGAGTAAAATTTCCCAAGACTGTTTTTTGTTAAGCAGCGTGCCATCATCGGATCTTCAGGACACTGCAACAGACATGTGAGTCAGCATCTGCTCTTCCATGACGATCCAAAGCCAGACTGCAGAGGTGCTTCCTCATAACCATACCCTCTTACGTAACTGAGAGTGTGATGCTGAGAACAATATAATCAACTGGATTACCTCGTAAAACTGAAAAAAAAATTATTTTAATGCCTTTGAGGCAGAAGTAAAACAAACACTACAGTAACTAAAATAAAAATATGATACACTTTGATCATACTATATTTCAGCACCAAAAATTAAAATGACTACTACTCAAACTCAGTTTTAACAAACAATAAATTGCTATAAACATGATTTTTTTTTTTTTAAATCTTTTTAGTCATTCTTTATGTTGAATGTCACTGGAAATATAAGCTCAGACATATTTAATGTATAGTTACTGATTTGATTTACAGTTAATATTTATAATGAATTATTTAACTTGTTTTCAAGAATGAATCAATATTTTTTAAGTATTCAAAGCAGTTTCTTATCTTATCACTGTTCACACATTATTACAACTATCAATCTGTTTTTAATCTTTAATTCAGTAACTATTCAGATGAAAGATGATCCTTGATGAGTGACAGAAGCATTTTTATTGACATTCATTTTCATTCCTGTTAAATGACTAACTTTATGCATGCTGTCATCAGACTGATATTTATGGCACTGCTTTTGATGCCCATCCCTTCATCCAACATGTCATGGCTGTCTCTGTAAATTTACATACTGTAGAGGAATCTCTTTCAGTGTCAGTCATCAGGGATTAACTCAATGTTAATTAGTTAATTCTGAGATTAGTTAATAAGATAGACACTTTCTTCTGTTATCTGTCTGCAATTCATGTATTGAAGTGATAAAGACATTTTCATTATTGGGGGTTACACCTTTTCTCTCACAGATGTTGTTATTCGCTCTCACCACATGCAGTTCAGTCAGTGTTCTCCCATGATTAAATTACTCGACCTAACCTTATCATGAGCACTGCGGCTCATCTCACAAGACCTCAGAGAACAATAATGCACTGTGTTTGAAGCTGTGACAGTTGGTGTTAAACAGGCTGATGACTGTTGGTGCCTCAGGTGTATCCGTTTAAACAATCCGGTTAAACAGGTTGGCATTACCAGGACGCAGCACACATTTCACTTTACTTTGTTTCATGGTTAGAGCTCAACACAGACAATGATCTAATTAGTGAGCAAACACTGTATGTTTATGAGTGTTGACTCCTCAGTCTGATTAATAAGGCCTCTTGTCACTGTCTATTTATGGAGATCTGACTGGAAAATTACACATTTTATACCACACCTAAAGGCTACTATTATTAACTTCAATACCATTCAATATGAAAATGAAAGGGTAAATTTACATTTATGTGGGAAATATTTATGGTACACTATTTAAAGATTAATTTCTAATTTCAGAAATTCAAGCAGCTAGTTTTTCTTAAAGAAAACAAGAATAACTTTCTGAGCTATTGCACATCCTATAGTAACGTCCTCTAGATGGTTTGTTTTTCTTTTGTTTGTTTTGAAGCTGTTTTTGTTTTTTGGGTTTATTTCATTTATTTAGTTATTCTTTATTATTATTTGTTAGGTTATTGTAATTGTTTTGTATTGTGTGCTTGCTGTTGAATTTTGGTTTTCGTGTTGTTGTGTTGAGTGTATGTACATCCTGTCTGACGAGCGAATTGTGGGAAATTGTGGTGCTTTGTTTTGATGTTGTTAATGACCCCAGGTAGAGTAGCTGCTGTGGTGTGCAGCAGCTAATGGAGATCAAAACTAATACACTAATAAATTAAAACTTCATGTTATTACAATGTAGTTTCTTAACAGGATACTAAGTACTGAACAGCTTCATCAATATTTATAAACCGAGATATAGCTGAATTTTATGCTGTCAGATAATTTCTAATTCAATATTTTTACCCCATTGAAAAAGAGATGTTTTCTGTAGGAGTGTGTTTTCGTTACAGGTAGTTTCCATTCTTACATATGTTGGATGTGTCACTCAATTCCTTGCATACACACACAAGGCATTGTTTGCATACAGCTCTTGACTTATGAAAATAAGTGGCTTTGAATATAAAAGCCTCATGTTTACATACCATCCTTCCTTTACATTAGTGACAGATTACTGCAGAAGCACTGGCAAAAGGCTTGAGGCAAATATCCTGTAAGTGAATTAGCAACAACGATCAGTCAAAGTAATTTTCATAGTGTTTGACAGAAATGTAATATGACACATTCACTTTCCCATTTACAGTTATAAGCCATGTTATGTCTCTTTTTGGCCATTATTCAAACATTAAAAGTGCTATGATCATATTTCCCATATACTTCAATTTTAAAATGATACTCATGTGGTTAAAATACGCGGTACAATAATAAACAAACTTCTCAAGGCTGAAAGCACTTTTCATGTCTGGGCATGCCATCTTCCCTCCCACCTTCACCTTTGATTGACATACACCATCCAGCGTGTTTAGTGACCATCATTTCAGCAGTAGGTACAATGAGCTCCATTTGGCTCCTGGAAGGTGTGAAATGGCACACTTCTCCCTGAACCCCCCGGTCTTTGTTGTTGGGATTGATTTAACAGACAGAGGCAACTCACAGGAGGTGTGAGCTCGACTGATTATTCACCACACACACAGCCTGTGACACAGCCCTAAACCCCGCCCCTTTTACGCAGATAGCTCTCACCGGTCTGTCTAAACAGCCCTCACCCTGCCCACTTCTGCCTCAGTACAACTCTGACTTCAACAGGGAGCACACTGCACTCTTGGATTACAGTCATCCATCACAGAAGGAGTATAGTTTGTCTAGAGCGCTAATACCAACAGACCACAGCAGCATGGGGAGCAGCATGTCATGTGTCCCCCAGCACAATTTCAGATTCTCTAGCAAGAGTTTCATACGCAGAAACAGGTAAGAAACTTTTCCAGGTGTTAGTACTGTAATATTGTCCTGTGTTTGTGCCACTCAAAGCATGTCATGTCCTTGACTGCCGTTTGTTATTTTAGACGCTGTATTTCAACTGGAAGGAATTCTCGGTATTTCTCAGGGTTTGAGATGTGGGGTTAAACAGAGGTTGTGAATTTTGTGAGGCCAGGGTCAGGATCATATGGTAATACGGGATAGTCCCAGAGCCGTTCCTGAGCGGTGCCCGTCTGGCCAACGGTGTCAATGATCCAGTTACCATTTGCCTCCTCTTTGCATCTCTGTGAAGATGATCTGCCAGCTGTCATTGAATCTGGTTTCCCTCCAAAACCCAGGACCTGACTCCATCAGATGTGGGCAATAATAATTATTAATTGATAACATTTAGATGCAGACATGACTTGATGTATTAGTTAATAGTTTATACTTTAGTAATATGACTCGGATCATGCCAGCTGACAGTGGCAAGTTTTGTTGAATTTTCTACCTGGTGTTCTTAATTAATCCTAAAGGTTTATGCCAGGACATGTTACACGTAGGTCCAGCCTTCTCTGCTGGACCACTGCATCTGATTCTAATTAGTGCCCGTTCCAGTCTTTTGCCCTGTGCTGTGCAGTGAGTCAGGGTCTGGTTTTGTCAAACATGCCATGCGAGCCTTGGTTTTCAAATAAAAACAGAACCACAACCATTACATTTGAAAAGCTCTCAGCTGGAGCTTGAATACTGATATCCTAACGTTGGATCGATGGCTCAGCATGAACAATACTTTCAGTGTCCCTGTTTCCTGTGTTTCCAACCCCCTTTTTGTGTTGGTGAATCAGGCCAGGCTCAGGTATTCCCCATAGTGAATTCTGACTGAATGCCACAGCGGCGGCTTGGATAGCATTGGTTGTTCAAAACACTACCTGTTCATTATCTACATTCCTCTTTCACTTTGCAACTGCGGATTGCATCAGTGTGCATGATTATCATATAATGTCTGCATACTAGTGAAATTTAAAGTGCGATTTAGCAGAACCGTATCTTTAACTGCACACTAACATAATGATTAATGGTGGACATGAGCTTCCTGATGAGATAAACCTTGGTTCCCATTGCACAAACAAAAGCCTGTGTTGTTTCCGTAAGGACACTGGTACACATGTGCGCAGATAAGCAGATAAACTACATATGGAGACTGTAAAAGCATTCACGATGCCTTATCACTGCAGTGTAGGAGCTTCCTCATAAAGATGTGACACTAATGGTAACAGCTGAGGTTCATGCAAAACAAAGAGGGACATTGAATTACCATTTTCCTATGCATATCCTCATTATTAGAAACAAAATCCTGATTGTTCTTATCATTTAAATGGATGTCATTGAAGGAATGAGGACAAAAGAAGGCTGTGGTTCATGGATTTAACAGGAAACACAAACCATTATCCATTGTCATTAATTTTCTGCAACAACTGACTTAAGTGACTGGACTACTGTAGAGAATGGGGAAATACGTTACTGACCCTGAATTTGAAATGCAAATCAGTAAAGCTTGTCTACGGGTCATCTATCCATCTGACAATGTGAACTCGTATGAACAGGAAAAGTTCCTTGTTGACACTGCATTTGGGAAGTAAACTATATAGCAAAATTTCAAACATGGGAAAGTAGTTTGTAATGCATGTTTATCCCTTGAGCAGCAGTCGCCTGTTTCGCAAGAAGAATCCCCAAGAAGGACAGGAGAAGTCCAACAGTATCATCAATATCCTGTGCACCGTCACTCCCAGAAAGGTAAAAACAACCTTCAGTTTATATGTGACAGTAATAATTGAGAATTTAATGAAATGCATTTCAAATAAAACTAGGTGCCATCTTTCTTATTTTAACAGTAGGTCTAACTGGTTTGTGTTCAACTCTGCTTATTCTATGTCATAACTTGTTGCAGGAAATGTCTCCTAAAGATCTGCAGACGATAGAGAACATAAAATGGGATCCACCGTTTCCCTATGATCCAGCCAGCGGCTGGAAGAAGAGCAGCATCAATGTGAAGAATTATGGCAGGATGATTCATAGCTCCAAAGTCCGTTTCCGCTTCCTCCACTGCCAGGTGAGAGGAACAAAATAATATCACTAATCACTGCATGATGAAATGAGGAACACTACTTGAAAGGAAAACAAAGCTAATGCTGCACAATTCCCATTGTGGTTAATGAGGTCTTAAACAATGACCAAGCCTATAAATGACGCATCATGCCCATCAGCCATGTGAGTACATTTAGTGTCAAAACTACGAAAACAGGTGGAGAGTAACAGGATGTTACACTGCAGCCACAGATATATTGAAACTCACTGCTGGTTGTGAATAATCAAATCAGTTTTCCAAAAAGCACACCGCAGCCTGTGTTTGGACATGCTTGTCTGTGCTACAGTTGTGAAACATCAAGGAAAGAAAACCTCAGGGTAGAGAGTGTTCCTCTGATCCCAGCAACTGATAAAGGACATGCCGGCTCCTCACAGTGGGAACTGCAATTTGTCAGAGCTGTGACACAACAGCTCTGTCAAAAAGTTGAAAGAAAAGATTGATAGAGGGAATGTTATGTTCAATGAGATCATGATGACAAAAGAACACATTGTATTTTAACACAAAATGGTACAAGAAAAGAAACGGAAAGTGTTGACACAGGAAGCTACATATGAATGAAAGACAGGAAGAACCACTGTCAAAAAAAAAGGAAAATCACATTGTTTTGGTATGATTCCCATATTTCTAAAACTTTTTGTCAGGGATTCTCAGCATAGTTGGCCCATGATATTACAACATCAGGACATTATCGAACAAGTTGTTCCAAAATGGTTTAAAAAAAAAAAAAAATGCTGTCAGACAAAGCCTCTAGCAGGAATTTTAAAGGTAATTAATCAAAACATAGTGATTCAGAAGTTTATCAGTGTCTATCTGACTTCTCTTCTCACTGTAAAAACACATCCGGGGAGACAGTAGACATTTTAATATAACATACGCCTTCAGGTCTTTGAATAACTGCAAATACTGAATGTGTGCGCACATAGAGAACTATTTCAATAAATCAGTGTATCTGTTTTCAGCCTCTATTCCTGTGTCTTTCTGCAGGATGTACACGACTGCTACCTGGATCTCTTCCAAACACATCTTCACTTTGTGTCAAACAATACAACGGGACTGACATACCAGGTGAGTTCTGTAACTCAAAGTTACACAAAAGAACAATAAAAAAATAAGGTTCGATTTTCAACTATCACACAGATTTTTTTTTATAGATTTTATTATTCCTGTGGGGCAAAATTTTATGTTGTATTATCATACCTTTTAACATGCGTACCCTGTCAACCACCACCGTGTTAGTAAACAGAGTATGATCAAGTCTCTTCACCTGTCTCATAAAGCGTGAGCAGCCATTAATCATCACTGCGGTGTCTGTAAGGATCGGCCTGTCAAAAAGTAATAGTGAAGCACCTGTAGAAAGGCTTAGTCAGGATAAAGATGACGACAAATGAAAGACAGACATGAATACATCATTGGCTGACAAGACTGACCTTCGTGGCAAAGTGATTCATTTTCTGAAACATTTATTTTTTGACAGTATAACTACAGAACAATATAGCTGATTAAACTTTACATGTATGAGAGAGAATACTTTTTACAAAAGCGTGTAATTGAAAATGTTTGGTTCTGCTGTGTACAGGGAACTCTTCCACTGAAAGAACTCACAATTTGCAACCTGCAACAGAACTGCAACCACAGCCAAGCCCAGGAATTCGCTTTTCAAATAAACGGTAAGTTAAACTTGAAGGACAGTGGGTGTTGGCTACGAGCCCTGGAATGCTCTAATCATCTATTCTGAGTTTTATTGGCTGTGTTGAATTGAACTGATCAATTAGTGAAACTGGAACTGGGTCATCGAGCAGGATGGTTAGATGCCAGTGGCTAACTTCAAACTGCAAAACAGGAAGACAAGCATTAAATCTGACTGGAGTCTAAGGGCTGTACTTTTTCAGTCTAGCACTTTTAATCTGTCACTATTTTTCACCTCTGAAGGTGGTCTGCTATGTTTGACCCTCTCAACACCGAGGAATCAAAATAAAAATTCTCATCACTTCAAAAACCAAAAGGAAACCACACGCTATTTTCAAGCTGCAGCATTTCCTATGTTGTCACATTCCAGTGATTCAAAGGTGCCGCGACCCACTTCACCTCTACTCAACCCCAAGACTAACTAGACTTGGGCCCCCTCACCCTTGGTCAGGGGGCCAAACTGGCCTTAAAGGGTTTGCTTGTTAGAGAACAGGTGCACTTCAGTCAGCCCAGCTGTCGCAAAGAAAAGCCCAGCTACTGCTCTTAGCCTTGTCACTGCATATAATCTATGGCACATTCCAAAAACTACTCAGGTTAATGCTGGGCAATAAGTTCACTTATCTTTTGAACTCTTAAGAGATAAAAATAATCTCAAACTTGATTTATTTTCATTAAGATGAAAAGGCTGCCGTCATGAATACAGGGACTCTAGGGATTTGGTCCTCTCCTGAGAAACAAAAATATCTGTGAAGTCAGGGATCGAAGTAAAATACAGAGTAAAGTCCATCCCAGTAATGATCAGTGTAAGATTTCTGTATTTGTAATTCTTTGTTCTTACTGAAGTCTGAAGCATGTCTGCTATCATAATATTGACCCACCTTGATGTTGTTTTATCACATTTGGCTTTGCCATATTTCCCAGATACAGCTTATTATTTTGAGATATTATATTTCAGTTGTTTTCTTTGTTCAGTATAGACCTTTATTTATCTTTGGAGAGGCTGATGTGAAGGATGTAGAGGAAGCATGATGAAATTCTGAGTCAAGTGAGAGATCCAATAGAATGGCAAATTCTCCTGTGAGCCTTGTGCCTTCCTCTCACTGAGCTGAAAATATGAATCAGCCTAAGAAACGTGGGTGAATTAGAGAGTGACGAAGCAAACACGCACCACGTCCGGTAAAAAATTCCAGGAAGTCTTCACATGGTTTAAATTACTGTAGCTGTGAAAGTTACATAACAATAGTTAAGTGGTTTTACTAAAAAGAGTAAGTAAGCCTTACGTGGCTTTGAACGGTTGTCAGGCCTTCAGCGGAACTTAAACTGAGAAGAAACAACTTACTTTTCAAGGGTCATGATCAAGTCTAAGATGAGGAATTGGAACCAATTTAAATTTAACGGATGACTTAAGCGTGATTGTTTATTAAGAAAGAGTCAGCAGACTGTAGCTCCCAACAATGACAGTACAAAGCCAATGGCTATCTGTGTTGGTTATCTGTGGTATGTGTAGGGCTGACAAAGGGAGATTCCAGGTCTTTTCATCCCAGGTCTTGCTCATTCCTCCTGTGCAGGCCGTGGGAGGATATTCAAATGCCAAAAGCAGCAGGTCAGAAAGAATTTTCTGGCAAAGGTCTAATGTGGTTTTCTGTCATGACTATGTGTAACACTGCCTTATTTTACTTACAGCCAACATGCTATAAACAGTCAAGATAGCAGAGCTGTTCAAAGTGTTTGAACACCATTAATGTTCAACCACCATGGCTTGGTTTTCTTTCGACTTGGTGACACTTTCCCTTTTGAACTTGTGACTATTGAACCCTACAGGTGTTAGCCTTAACCCGATCATTGTCTACTGTGCCAGTCAAGAGGAAATGGACATGTGGTTTGGACTGCTTAAAGAAAATATTGAGGCCAACGGAGGCACTGCAGTTGCCCCCGAAAACTACACCAGAGTCAAAGTAAGTTTTATTTTTGGTGTCACCTTTCACGAAAAACTTCATGAGCCACATTTGTTATGTGAGAAAAGTCTCCTGAGCGTCCTAAAGAAAAACATACATGCAGGTTCAAACATGCACTCACATGTGGCCGAGTTTTAATCCATGCAGTGGATTAGCCAGAATACTGTGATGGTTCCAATCACTTGTGATAAAACAGGATGTGTGTGAGCATGTAGATTTGGTGAGTCAAGTGGGTCACGGTTGGCTCTCCCTGAGGGCTGAAAACTAGGGAGTGGCCTTGACCGCATCAAAACCTACATCCAACTGCCCATGATAGCTGCACAAGGTTAAAGTACTGACTCCACACCCACAGCTGGAAAACCACTGATGAAACACCTAAACCAAGATCAGAAAAAATAGCTGTTTTAAAGCTTTGGCTTAGGATCCTTTTAGATAAACAAACACATGACATTCTGAGAAACAAAGCTAGATCAACAACGTGATTAAATGTACCCTCTTCATACTAACTTTGCTCATGATTTCTTTCCTCTTATTCCGTGTTTGTCCTGTAGCTACACAAAGAGGAGACACTCGAAGGGAGAGAGGAACTGAGGAACTCCATCAACAAAGAGCCCATCTATGAGTGGGAAGGTTCTCAGAGGGACAGCTTGGGTCCGATCACCTATGTGACCAAAGTCCGTCTACAGCACCTCCCTTGTCAGGTACGACATCTTACTGCGAATCAAGTCATTTAGAATCATTTATGTCAAGCTACAATGATGTAAAATACACAGTCTTTGCTCTTCACTATTAATGGTAAAAAGAAAGAAAGAAAGAAAGAAAGAAAGAAAGAAAGAAAGAAAGAAAGAAAGAAAGAAAGAAAGAAAGAA
>JAPTYQ010000028.1:33954114-33978978 GCA_029814465.1 Ostorhinchus cyanosoma | reverse complement strand
AAAGAAAGAAAGAAAGAAAGAAAGAAAGAAAGAAAGAAAGAAAGAAAGAAAGAAAGAAAGAAAGAAAGAAAGAACTAGAGTACAGTAGACCGAAACCTGGATACATACACATTTTAACACTCTGGGATTTTTTTCCCACCATGACAAGCTGGAAAAATCTCTAATTCCAGGTGACTCACATAGTTTTAGAATTGCGCAAGACACACATCACCTCAACATAATGTAAGGAGTGACTGATAAGGGCAGGGCCATGCTCTATTATATTTGTTTTGCTTTTAATACATGACATAATGTTAGACACCAGCAGCCAACAAAATCCAAACTGTGACACTGCTAAACAAATCAGAAGTGCAAAATAATTCTTCCAAAAAAAAAAAAACATCAGTCATGAAACAACTTGCAGGATATCTGTAATTAATTCTCTGTGGGAAATAGCGGCATCTCTATTGAAGTGTGTGAGATTTAGGGCCTGGGTGTGTGAGAGGCATTTGCCCAGCTCACGCAGTGACTCGACTCACCTCACAGCTGGAATGTCAGCTGTCTGTCCAGACACTCCCTCTGAAAGGGAGAGGAAACATAAACTGCTGCACCTTTAAATGCCCCCCTAACTGGTATGACAGAAGAGCTTACTGGGATTTAAACTGCACATCTCAGAGTAATATGCGATAATATTTGTATTCTGCGCTTTGCATTATTTTTTATATTGCATTATGGATCTTGTTTTCTTACTTTTGTTAATTGCATCCATATAAAAATCCATAAATTTGGGGTTTAATTTGCTCAGAGTTTATATTTTTCTTTCTTGTGACTGGGTAATGCATTTCCTTTTTTTATTCCTTAACTTACTTTATCTAGTTTACAAAGAAGAAATCTCAAGGATATGATATCTCTATAAGTATTATGACATTTTGCATATACAATGCATGCAAAGGCAAGCATAAATAGGAAAGGTTTCTGCTTATGTTACTAACAAGAAAATAAACTAGGTAAACTCACAACTTTCTCATGTCTACAGGAACAAAGTGACAGGCTTCTGGTGATGTATCCATCCACACTCATCATCCTATCAGAAGAAAATGATGGGCTCTTTTATAAGGTACCACTGAACTCACTAACTTTTTCCTCTAAATCATTACCTTGGATATTCGCATACCATAATTGTCAATGCTTGCATCAGAGTCATGTTAATGTGTCACTGTGATTACAGGGAAAACTTCCGCTCAACATGATTACTGTGACCACACCCTGCCAAGATGTCAAGCCAAACACATTTATGATCGAAGGTAAACACACTGAACCAGTGAGCTGTTATATGACACGCTCTTAAACACATGGGCATTGTAAATATCCATGTTAAAGGGATTTTAATGAGTGTACATTCTTATGCATGTTTTACCCTGAGTGGCCTTTTCCATGAATCTACTCACGTCACAAAGTTTAACCCTCCATGAATGAGCTGGTTTTATCCCCAATGAATGACAATCTGACTTTAGCACATTCCAGTGAGCGACTGGACCGAATGACAGGCTTTGTCCCCCTCCTCTCTCCCAGGGAAGCTGATCAACCCCATAGTCGTGTCCTGTCTGGATAGGACTGAGTTCTGCGACTGGATCCAGCATTTCAAAGCTGCTGACGTGCCCGTTCTCAGCCCGCCGCCCCCTGTCTATGACATCATCTACACTCCAACACAGAGAGAGGTAAGGCTGTTCTCCTTTCTTTCATAGCCACTGATGATCCATAACTATCTAGCCAGCTATTTCCACTTGGTTTGAGAACCTGTGGGTGGGGTGAACTTAAGTATAAGGAAAAGCGATAAAGATGCAGCCCTACCTCTTAAGTAAATTTATATCCAGGAAATGACTACCACATTTTCCAATACTACAAAATCAATACTCTAAAATGTAACATTTTGATTTATTTTATCTATTATATTTTAAGTTACATTTTTTTGTTCTATAAACTTCAGGTTCCACAGTTTGACAGGTGGAGTGGAAACAGCCAAGGAAGAAATGAGTCCCTAAAGTTTAGCCACAGTGGAAGTGCGTCTCGTAACCTTCAGTTACCAATACTTGAAGACAACCCTCTTTCCCCTGGATATGCTGAACCCCTTTGTGTAAGTCAACTGTTTGCTGCTTCTTGCATAAAGTATTCCAAAACTAAACTGAGTACCACACTATCATAACAGTCGGACAGCTCTAAATGTGGGTGGAGTTAGTTCTACAACTTCTACAAAAAATCTTGTTTGTTTTGGTGTATCTGAACAGCAATGCTTTTCTTTGCAAAGTTAATTATTAAGCACCATCTAACTGACCTGCTCCTGTTACAGCAACAAAGGCTGAAGTGGTTGTCTAAAGGCCATATAGGAACGTTTTTTGTTTGTTCTTTTTCCAAAACATCCAAACTTTCCAAGGCCTTTATCTGCTGATTCATCATTGAAAAGTTCACTTGTTCACTTTGGAAAAAAGAGAAGCACTCTGCATTATCAGGAGTTCTGAACTCCCTAGGGAGAGGGGCTATGTAGGCCAACTGCCCATCTAATTAGCTTTAAGTGGAAAAGGCTCAGTGCCCAGAAGACATGTTATTGTTCAGCTTCTGACCTGAACCTACAATCTCCCAATTAAATTGATGGAAAAATTTTTCTCTCACGCTTAGACAGCTATACTGGGAGGAGACAAACACAAAACAATGCAGAAAGTGAATTTTGGACTGTGTTGAATAGAGAGGCCATTTATAATGTATGCTTTACAAACAGAGTAGTTCAAATTCCCAATGACACCTGTGTCTGCAAAGTCACTAGTCTTAACTAACTCTCGCTCCGTTGTGATTGTTATCCTAACAGTACAGCTCCAGCCGTCCCTCCTCAACAGAGACTGCACGCCTGGGCAGCAGAACCAACAGCGTGTCTTCCCACACGAAGCCTGAGCGCGACCTGCGACCTTTGTCCCTCCGCTATTCGTCCCACCAGCGCAATTCCTATGCTCATCCTGCAGAGAGCTCAGGGCTGTCTCAGATCTACAGCACCCCCTACTCTGCCATGCAACGCTCCAGCCCTCAGAGTCTGGAGAAAGCCCCGCTTGTAAAGGTAATTTAGTCTGGCCTAGTCTAACTTAACCAAATATCCCTCTTGAGACTGCTGGCTTATTTGACATATCATGTGCACAGCAACTAAAATAGAAACACCAAGTAGTCTACTGAGAGGAGTTTGTAATGTATAGTGTTAACAAATGGTGTAATAGTGACATTTGTCTCAAATTGGGGTTGAAAGATTCATCTACTTGACAGCGCAGTGAACAAATGAAATCTTGAGCAAAACTTTACTTGGAGACTTTTCTAAAAATTTCAACCTCAGTGAAGTGCACAGATAAGCACAGATTTGTAAGACAAAGGAGTGGTGTCACACTACATCTGCATTAATCCGACACCTACACTTTGGAATCTGACTCGAAATCCTATAATGAAGTGTGGTTTATGTGATTGCCTTGTGCGAACCTGAAGAATGTGAGACAGAAGAATGAATTCACCAGTATTTTTTATAAGCACTTGGGGAATTTAACTAACTCCTGCATCTGTTTGAACCTTTTGTGATCAGTCTAACAGCTGGAGCACCCCTCAGACGTCTCTGAACTACTCCCTGAATGTACCCCAGCGCCACTCTGACCTGTGTGCACCTCGACAGCCTTTGTCGCCCCTGTACGATGAGCCCTGCAGCCCCGAAATCTACTCCCTGGATGAAGCTAGGCCAGTGGTAAGTGGGTCAATGATACTAGATCCATAGGTTCAGTTTACACCTGCACAGCTTGTCTGATATCATGAATTCCACATACGTACACACATAGGTCGGAACCAATCAGTCTAGTTTTTTGGTCACAACTATTACTGAATCAGTACCACATCTACTAAAAATGCTTAAATCTGTTCCATTTCATCATTTTATTTTTGACTTACTTTTATTATTTTCTTAGTGGAGTTGAATCTGTCAGGGATGCATTTTTTTTAGCAGCTAAACTGAACAGCATCAACAGCGCACAGACGAACCTATATGATGCAATACTTACACAGGAGATGATAATGAAAAACAAAATGTCTCTGACAACACCGAGCTAATACAAATATGCAACACATTCTACCTTTATTTTATAAAATGTTTTCAGTCGGAGTTACTGGAAATATCTATCATATGTCATGTGGTTTAATGGAAACAAACAGGCTCAAACAACATTTCCCGCATGTCTCGAGCAAATCTGTTATCACCATCTTCCATCTTTCCTCTGTGCAGCTCTGACTACACCTGGCGCTAATCTTTCTTCAGAATAAACATATACACTTAAAGATTATTTGATAGTTTCACCCTTCGTATGAACTTTTTTTTTTTTTTTTTTTTTAAATCATTTTAAAAACAAATCAAATATCTATTAAATAGTTTGAACAATAAAACAAACAGAAAATAAAATCTATCATTCTCTTCTTGGATGAAAGATCTAAAATGTAAATCAATCAAAACTTCCTAATTGTAGTGTACCCTGTTGATGATACATTTAGATTATTTTGTTTGGAATTTATCCAAGATACAATGTGATCCCAGCCTGACCTTCTAACCTCCCCTCTCTCTTCTTCAGCACCAGAGCTGGCAGGAGCCAGTTCACCATCATCAGCCCCCCCAGCTCCTACCCTCCTCGTTCCAACTCCGCACTCCTCCCATGGGCAGGCGCTGCAGGAGAAGCCTGGTCCTGACCAACTCCCAGGGCCATGCTTTAGGCCTGGAAACTCCTCAAAGCCAAGCAGAGCAGAGAGCAGAGGCCGTGTCAAGGCTAAAACTGCTGCCGATGCCTGGCCAAGTGCAAGAGCAGGTGAGAAACATAAAGATACTCATCTCTCAGGACACTCCGGTTTCTGGAATGCAGCAGTACAAAGTGCTGCCACGGTGCACTGTGTGGTACCAGAGAATGTGTATATACTTGTTCTGCAGGTGATATTTAAACAGGTGCCATAAATAAAAAATATTTGAGGAAACATGAGATTATTTGTTATTGTTGATCGTGGGAAGTAACTTTCTTTTGTTGTCACATCTGTTGACAGATACTCCTCCCATCAAGCTCTATGATGAACACTTCTCAGATGTCTTGTGGTTACTCACCAGGTAAGAACTAAAGGCATAAAGACATAAAACATTATTGTTTATGAAGCACAAGCCAGTGTGTAGACTCAATGCTTAAGAATGTTTGTCAGTTAACAATAATTATATGCTTCCAGCCATCACAAAAAACAAATATCCATCTTCCATGTAATGTAATAAATTACACTGAATAATTACAATTTTAAAGAAAACACTTATTATGGCACAGTCAAGTATAATTTGTAGTTCCATAGAGAAACAACAGGAAGTTAAATCTCAGCTGTAACACTGCAGGATCATATTTCTTAACAAGTGTGAATTATGAAAGTCAACACTGCCAGCCGCCTACCTAAATAACACCAAGGACAGACAGAGCATTGCTCACACTCCATTACACCTAAATTAAACACTGCATACATGTTGGATTTATTGACCTCTTGGGTCTGTCAGCAGGTAGTCAGAAGGTTAAAGGCTACAGAATTGAAAGTCCAGGAAATGCGCAAATGTGCCAATGAAATGGAGCTTAGTGGAGCTCTAAATACCATTTGTGCAAATGTCCCATGGGGGGGAGCCCAATGTAAGGGAACACTATTCCATAAACAGGATTTTTTCTAGACTGTGATGGACAGCATACAACTGGACCAGGGTCACTCTCTTATCTAGGGATTCTTTTATCACCTATGAAAGTATTTCATCTCACTTTAGTTTGATTCCATCAAACTTGTTACGACAAAGTCATTTTGTTGCACTGTCAAAATGGTGGTAGAAGTGGCATGTGGCCCTACTGGTTTTGCAGAAGGCTTATATGTTAGGACTTGGCTGATCATGCCATAAGTACGCTGGGACTGTGCCCCAGTTTATTCAGCCAGGGTGAGTCTGTCTGTCATTGTTTGAAGCTAAAGCCTGGGAATCTTCTCTGACTTACAGATCACCACTCGTACCTTGAACCCACAGAACCAGATGACCAGGAAATGGACTATGACAACATTTGGGAGTACGATTGTGATACAGGAATGATTCAGCCAACGTCTGGAATTTCAGCACACTGGACAGGATTAGACTTTGGGGCCAGAGGCCTTGGTGCCATGGCAACCCAGCAGAGATGGTCATAAAACATAACAATAGCCCGGCACTCGTCTGGACGTGTGCAAACAACAGATCTCTATCAGAGGGATAATAAAAGCCAACTATCACAGCCTGTGTTGGTCCTGTTATGTACAGTACGAACCACAAACCCCATGAACTACTTTAGATGTCGGGCAGGAACGAAAGACTAATGAGTTCAGGAATGTTGAAAGAAAACAAATAAGAAATCCACTGTCTGTTTAATGTAGCATTCAAGAAAGACAGCAGTGTATATACCTTGTAGCATTATTCTTATTTTTCGAATTTGTCATGGGATTGCACTGTAAATTGTATGTTAACTATATGTTCAGTTAATATTTAAGGTATTGTTTAACCTGCTGTCCAGTTTACGTATTGTTATCTATTTCATTTTATAAGTGAAGCTACAAAAGGCATTCCAGCAGGGCTTGTTATCGTAAAGGATGTATATTTTTGTAAAAATTGTACAGTTAATATTTTATTATACTTCACTGTCACAGCAAACAGGCTTCAACTGACTGGCTTTACAGTGTAGGTAATACTATCACTGTGGCAAAATGTATGTAACTGTGTGGTTTTCTTTTATAAATATTTTGTTTGAGGTGTTTATTTATATTCGAAATAAAACTGGAAAACTGAACAAATACGCTAACTTCTTTATTTTTTCTCCTATGCTAGTGATTCTTTGATAATATATCTTACAGGAGTGTATTTGGGTGTTTTGCAGCAAAATACCTACATTTATTATTATTATTATTAATATTATTATTACCTAAAGAAGCGGAATAAATTGGTGATGATTTTTTTTGATGAGCTTCAGTTTCATTTATTAGGCTGTAGCTATTCTTCCTAGTGTCCAATACGTACTTCACTCAAGAGTTCCAATCTCTTTCTCCTGTACTTAAACACCTAAACTCATGTCAAGGTGAGCTGCACAATCAGAACACATTTAGAAATCCTACAAATTCCAGTACGGCTTTTAGAGGCTGCAATGTCTTCAAATTTCCATCACATCAAACAAACTAATAACAACAAATATTTCAGTAGTTTATAAATGGCTATTGTATGCATTTCATGGAACTCAGTATTACATCTATATAAGAAGAGTTATAATTGTAGACCCTGTTCAGACCTTGCATTAGCATTTATCATGAGATATCTGAGTACAAATAACACTGTCTGATCTGTGTTTATTCGCACCTGGTGTTAAAACACCTCTCCAAAACGTCTTCATAGAACACTCCTAATTGGATCGGAATATCGGAGCGAATATTAATTTCAAATTGAAAAGGCTGGACTTCCAATGTTTATTTGCAGTTAAAACTCACTAATCTAAGAGACTGATGGCAGATTGTTTTATACAGTTTGATGCAATCAGTCACTACACCAGTCTATTTCTTTTTCTTGGTTTAACTGCATGATATGTTTTACAATTTAACACGTGTTTATGTATTTGAACTGCAGATAGTGTATCTCCCCATGAAGGGAAAGAAGTGGCAAAGGTGGAGAGTCATTCCAGTGAGCTCTGCCAGCATCACAAATATTAAGCAGTCATAAGAAATCTCTGGAACTTCAGACATATTTAAAACACTCGAGTACTGCACTATTCACATGATGAACAGAGCATGTCCACTGAGTAGGCTGTCCTTCAACACGTCCCAGGACTACTACACAATGTGAAAAATTTTGTTCAAGACCACCCAGGAATATGATCTAGATCATCAGATGGAAATGTGTCCCGAGCGAGTGCAGATCTTGTATTAGAGCTGAACAAGTGATCCGATTGAATGTTAAGACAGACTGAGCAGGGTCATACTGGGCTGTGCACGTTGACATATTTAGTTTCATGGCTCAACATTGCCATCTGGTGGAAATAGATATAAGAGAAAATGTGCATAGGATTACCTGTCTACAATATTGACAAGAATATTATTATTATTTTACAATCAACTAAATTACTGATTGATAGAGTTAATACTTGAAACTGGGGGTGATTTTTAATACATTAATTAAAAACTGCAGGTCACACAAGACTCCAGTTGTGGTTCTAACTTTAACTCATGCTACCCTCTAGTGTTTGAAAAGTTTCATGTTTTCGTTTCAGAGATTCTGGAAAAGCAGGACACATGCATGTTAAAAGTGCTTTTAATCACATTTCAACTGAATAGTATCACATCACAGATGAATCCTTTGACATAATGCTTCACAGTCAACTATACAAAAGGTTATATTGAAAAACAAAATGTCTCTCATACAACACTGGCACAGAAAAAGTCCCCATCATTAAATATACATTCATTAGGCTGTCTTATTAATGTGCATTTTTTTTAAGTTTGCAGTTCAACAAATGCCATCTAATTCATTTATAAAATGTTTCCAATTAGTGTGAATGGAAATATTTATCATATGCCATAATCATAATGTGATACAATGGAAACATACCTGCTGAAACATCATCCTACATGCCTCAAGTAAACCTGTTATCACATGTCCATCTAAAACTGCAGTGAGCACCTCTGACTAAACCTGACACTAATCTCCGTTCAGTAAATGCACAGCCACTCTCTGCTTTGGTCATTTCATGATCCATATGAATGTTCTTTTGACATTACATATACTGTCCTTTCAGCTTTCACAGAAATTAACAAAATCTAAGATAATAAAGTCATTACAGTGCAAACACATTGCAAACTGACCTTGCAAACATTTACATGACCAAGTTCAAAATACTTTAACCAGTTATAATCTAGTATATATTCAGGGGGAAAAAAATCATCATTTCAAACTCAACATATTAATAGCAGCAGATATCAAGACTCAGACATTAGCTGCATGGTTTGTTTTATTGTCGGTAACTGCTGCCTCCACTTTGACATACTTCCGAAGATATCGGATGGCTGAAAGGGCACTTACATTTGCCAACAGAACTGTGGAGAAACACAAAGAAAAGTTGAGTAATCATCACATTATTCATCCTTAAGTTCTTATCCATTATGTATTTACAATATCATTAGCCCATCACAGTCCATTCATCATCTAATATTTTACTGATACATACCAGCCTTCCAGGTGTCTCCATCCTGTGGGTTTGCGGTTTTCAGCACCCATGAAGCAAATGCAATACAAACTAGACACATATCAGAGTGTCTGAGAGGCAGGAAGGGGGAGTCCAACCCTTTAAATAAAATGAAAGATACACATGTCTTCCTTCCGTTAGGGTTTCACACAAATGCACATATGTTAACAGTCATCCACAGGCAAACAGTAGGAAGTCAGTGGGAGAGGGAGTCTAACTGGTATTAACACACCGACAGCTGAGGACAAGCCTCTGTTAATGTGTTGGAACTTCCTGTTTGGGTCAAACCATGACCCAGTCAAAGCCCAGCTTTGACAGCACCCATACTAATTACACTTACGTAAACAAGGCAAATGATATTTGACATCGTGGCTTTTAAAGGCTGTAAGGTAATTCTTATGACAGCTGCTGAATACCAGATGCCATACCACTGTGCTATAAGTTATCTCAATTAAAGCTTTTTTGACATATAAGAAGTTAAGTGTAGTGATTTCATTTCCCTCATAAATTAGAGTGTTCTACTGGCAGCTTAGAGGGGACACTCATTGACTGAAGTCAAGTTATCACGTACAACCACGTTCCACTGGCAGCTGAAGGAACAGAGTCCGTCCCAGTCAGGACTGCAACAGCTGACTGAGTGGATAACATATTCTCCATTGCTTCTGTCAATGGCTGAAATACATAGAGTGTAACTGGAATAGAACAGTTTGGCTCTCCTTTTTGTTTGACAATATTTGTGCATCTTCATTAACTGTCAGTCAAAGGGTTATAAAAGGAATTATATTTTCTCAAGAGCTGTAGCTCTGGGGTAATTTTGTTGAATTTTACTTCTACATTTTTATTTAATGCTACTTTACAGTTCTAGTCCACTACAACTCAAAGGCAAATATTGAAAAAAAAAGTGCATTTACAGAGGGACTGAGGTTTTTGTATTACACGTAAAGGCAGGTTTAGATGCTGGTTACTTTTGAGATCTATCTTTTACACTTTAAATATTAAAACAACACAACAACATTTTGTTAAAGATCAAACAAATGTTTTCCAGCATTTTTCTAACAGCTCCACCAAATACTGATTTTTCCCTTTAAACGTCCCATATGGTTTTGTTTCAGTAAATATCAATATTGTCCAAAACTGAAAACAGATTTGTGTCAGAACTCTCCCATTTGTCATGTGAAATTTCAAATTTTTCTGATGTGCTTGTTGATAAAATGTGATATAAAATATTTCAAAGCAGCTGCACCTTCACAAGTTACAATAGGAACATGGTTCAACACTGATGTCTTAGTATTAATAACCTAACAATGTCATACATAATAATATAACTAGATGGACTAAACAGGATTTTCCTCGAATATCTAAACTACTTTTTGTTGTTAATACTTCTGTATTTTTACTTAAGTATTTTTTGTGGATGGCCTTGTAATTATTTTTCATATTAGTGTTTTGATGCCTTTGCTGAAATAAAGGAACTGGATATCTTTAACTCCTGCTGTCATCATAACTGGGCTTACTTGGATTTGTGACAGCTGTTTGCAGATCCTCATATCTGAAAGGCTGTTGTTGTAGGTGTTTGGAGATCCTCTGCTCCAGGTGGTAGAGAAGTGGATCAGGAACAAAATCTTGATTTCCCAGGGCACTGATGGGAGTGACAATCCTACGAAGGGACTGAGGTTTTTGCATTACACGTAAAGGCAAAGAGTTTGAGTTCTGCCTCTGGATGGCACGTCCAGTTAAGTGAATATTCCTAAAAGAGAATGACTTTGGCCACAAGAATTCCTCTCCCAGGTCACTATCTGTGAAGAAATTATCATATACATCTGTTGAAATCTTATTTGCACTTGCCTTACGGCTCAGTCTTGTTACCACCCTCACAGGTCTGTGGTCATTTTTATCCTCTTCATCAGAGGAATCGTCAGAGGATGAGGAGACAAAAAAATAATCATAAGCCTCAGGAAACTGGAGGTTTCTATTTGCTGAGCGAGAGCAGGAGAAGATTGGCACAAGTTCATCTTTGGCTTCATCTGCTGCTGTGATAAGCGGATAGAAGAAGGTATCTGTATCAAACTCTGAGAAGAAATGGTCATAAGTTTCAGGAACAGAATTTCCATCTGTGAAACTGCTGGTAATGCTCTCTGTAGGTGGCTGACTGGGAATGGACTGCTTTCCACCAAAGAAATACTGAAATACATCTGTGAGAGAAATTCTGTAGCTTTCTGCTGAAACTGAAGGCAAAGAGTTCAAGTCTTGTTTTGGTGCATGTTTGTCAATTATGTACTCCAAGTTTACACATTCTTCTTCCTCTAAAATTTGTAAAGTTTGGCCTTCATACGCGTGCTTAAAAGACTCAGATTCAAGGGCACGTAGATTATGTACACTTACATTTTTTGAAATTTTTCGAAGGCATTTCTGAGTGCCACCAGACAAGAGTGGCTGAGAAATGTCATTGGCAGTTGTTAAAGTCATACTCACTGGGTAAATACCCAAAGTTGGGCTGCCTGAAACTGGTTCACTTTCCCACATGACACTTTTGGAAGAGGACGCATCAATTGCTATGACAGAACTTGTTTTTGAGTCAACAGGATCAGGGACAATGGAGGCTTCCATGCTAGTTTGTCTTAGATTTGATTCATCAGCCTGACAGAAAAAGCCAGGATCCATCAATACCAAGTCAGTGTCCTCAGTTTCTTGTAATGGTGGGAGGGAGTTAAGGGGATTGTTGTTGATAACTCTTAATCCTAAAATATCATTTATTGTCAGCTTCTCCATTTCCCTCCAGAAAGATGACATGGCAAACACTGAACACTTTGAATCCACAGGTTCATTTTCTACTTGGGATCTCAATGTGGAAACTTCCACCCCATTAGCTAAGTCACAGTTTGATTCTTCTCTGACATATGATACATCCTGGCCTTTATCCTGAGATGTTTCCTCTCTTTTCTCAGCTGTTGTGAGGATTTGTGAGTTTTTTTCTTCACATCTGGTGTCACTTGGACTTAGAGAAGAACAAGGACTTCCCAGTGCGTCTTTGCTATTTTCATTTGAGAGCAACTCAAGAGACTGTGTTTCCAGAGAACAGCAAGAAGATATTAATGCATTATTTGAGAGACATACTGATAAATCTTCAGATGCAGAGAACTCGGGATTTGTTTGTATCTCTCCATTACCTATTTGATTCATTTCACTACATGGAAAGAGATTCTCACCCATTAGCTGTGCCACTGCTACTTCTCCTCTCTCAGTTATTTTATGTTTCACCGATAAATCTGGTTGTTTGGATGATTTTGGATCATCTGGAGGGTGTTCCATTTGGTTCACTAATATATCTACACTGGAGGGGTTTTTATCAAGTGATAAACTGTCTCCATTTGATGTCACGCTGCCACTTTGAGTGGGGTCATTCTCATACAATGAAGAATTGCTGGTTTTTATTTGAAGAGTTTTTGTGGTGTGATCAGCCACTTCTTGCACATCAGAACCATTCACAGAATGAAGCTTAGTTTTTTCCAGCATATAGCTATACTGGTATGTGTCCTGAGCCCCAGTTTCCAGCTGTTGTGGTTCAGCCGGTCTTTGACACTGTGAAAGGTTGTCTACGCCAGAGCTTCCAGTCTCCACACCCATGACAGACTTAGCAGTGGATACTGTGTCATGCTGGCAGACTTTCACATCAGGATCATTTGACTCTACACTCAGTAAAACAGTCTGAGTTACTGATTTGACCTCATCTGCGCAGGACTGTTCATTTTCACAAGTGAAACTATGATTCATTTTATTAGACAGCTCAAGGCTCTCAGCATGAGTGTCCTCTCTTTCACAGTCTCTCTTTTTTGTGGTAAGGGTTGATTTGTCTCTTTCATAGTCTGAAATTGAAAGTGTCATCCCTGGATCTTCATTCAGTTCATCTGTTACTGTTAATTTTCTGCATGGCTGTAAATCTGTTGCTACATTACAAGCATTGCTTTGTGCTGACACAACACTGTAATCACTTTGACTTTGTAGGCCTGCAAACCTGTCATCTGTTGTAATATTTTCCATCCAGCTAGCTTGTTTGAAAACACTGTCTTGTAAGTTTAGGTGTTGAATGTCACAAGAAGGAACAGAGTGGGAAAGATATTTTACTCTTTTTTCTTTAACGTTTATGGGGTGACCATTTGTGACCAAGCATGTGTATAAAGGAGGTGTGAAGCCATAATTCATTTGTGCCTCTTTTAAAGAAGGTAAGTAAAAATCCTCTAGCAAGCATGGATCCAGTCTTTCCTTCCTTAAGAACTGTTCCTCTTCTGAATCTTTCTCATATCCAAAACCACTTTCTGCTGGTTCAACACTAGGTCGCCTTTTCTTTCTTCTCTTCCTTTTGAAAGAAGCAGATGGTGATGACTCGAGGCTTGACGGTTTGCTTGAGACTTCTGAGAATTCACTTTTGTCATCCTTGCATTTGACCTTTGTGACCACATCTAGACTTCTGGAGGAATCAGTGCGTTGGCTTTTAATGAGAGTCAGAGGGTTTCTCAAAAAATCTTCCTGTGTGACATCACACAAAGGTGTACATGTTTCCTCTTCCAGATTTATCACTTTGTTAGAATGAGGTGTTGCTTCTGACCAGACAACCTTCCCTGGTTGTGAGTCATTTGACTCTATTATCTCATATACTCTGTTTTCTGTGCAGGCTTCCTCTCTGATGAATAACTCAGTTTCAGGGTGAGCTGATTTGTAAGTGTGCAGCATTGAGTTACTGGCAGAAGGTTCAGGGGAAATTTTGGATCCAGGCTCATCTGTTTTCATTGTGTTTATGTTGCTGACGGTGTTGACAGCCTCCACGGTCTCTCTGCCAACGACTGTTTCACCCCTGGCAGACACAAAGTTTAACTTGGGGATGTTTTTTGGCAAAGTACAGCCAGTGCAGTTGGCTTGCTGCCCATCACTACACTGCTCCTCCTCCTGTGCTGCTGCTTCTCTGTTTTTTCTAGCTCCCACTTGGTTCGGCTCAGTAATTTTTTCAGCCTCTGTAAGGCTTTTTAGTCTTTCAAAGAACATATTGACTGACTGCAGGTGTATATCCTCCTCACTGCCCGAGAGGACACTCTCCATTCCTCCCATGCTGTGTTTGCTGAAGTAAAGCTCCACAGGAGAACCTTCACTGTCTGGGGGACCATCGATAGATCGTTCAGTCTCTACAAAGCCTGCTGTCTGGCCCACTTTCTGATCCCTGTTAGCAAAAATGGACCCTGTATCATCCATGTCGCTCATACCTGAGTCATCCACACCTGCTAATGAAGGAGGAAGGAGGTTGCACTCCTCGCACTCTGCAAAGAAGCATTCCCAGTCACGATCACAGATTTCGACACTGTAATCAAAGTCTTCCATTCTGACAGACAGGGCTCAGTACAACCTATAAAACCAATCAGAAGAATTATTATTAGAATAAGTACTGCTAAAAATATTTACATTTATTTTAGCATGATAAAACAATTAAACAACAAAACAGATACAGAAAATGTTATTTAATTTCAACATGCTAGAGAAAGCATGTATGTAACTACAAAAACAAAACTACACAAATACTACAACTTTTCACATGTCAAGGTTTTCCCTGGATTTTCTGAGGGCTCAGCTACGGATTTGTTCTAGTATTTTCACTGTGTTAAAGACTTAAAAACAGTACTGTGGAGTCTTGGGGGTTCAAGAATTTTTTTTTTTCAATAAAAAACACACTTTAGCATAATTTTGAACATTTTTACTATCTTATACAGACTAGGAAAATTGGAAAAACATAAAAAAGCTTCAAACCAAATCTTGCTTAAGTGCACTGTCAATCAACTATAACCATCAAATCTGAAAAGACATTTGGATCAGTCTTCAGGCTCTCCACACTGATTTTACATGAACATGTCGTGGTTGGTGCCCAAAATGGCTTGTCTGCTGCATATAAGTCTTATAATGGTACGGAAAACCTTGCATGCTAATTACATTACATTAAGCGTGCTGCAAAAAAACACAAATTATTTTGATCTTATAATTTTCTTTGCACAGTTTTAAACTGAACTAAATGCAACTGAATATCTCACTATACAGTAACATCATGTTACACTGTAACACATACCTGTGCAGTAAGGTAAAACTACCCCACATTAGGTTAAATCTAGGGTATGCTAGAGTATGACAACCGTCAATGTTCATAATTTGTGTACTTGTTTTAGCATTTATGTGAACTTTCATGCCGAGGTCCTACCTGTCTGGTTTCAGCTGTGATCCTGGTCTACAGGAGGAGAGGGTCTGGGAGTTATGGGTCCTACGTAGTACCACGTTGAATGTCCTCTGGTGGGCGTCCTTGGTCATGAGCACGGCAAGCCCCATGATTTGATAAATATAGAGCGGTGCTTCTGATCACGTAATACACGCAATGTTCTTACGGCAGCCATCTCCGACAGAGGCATAAAGTTTCAGATCTTTAAATAGACTCTCTATTAGCTGCTAAACGTGCAACACAGCATACTGTTTCTACTTTTACTGTGTTTGATTAGGTATGCCTACTAAAAATTATTTAATAACATGTACTTTGAGTCTATTTTTGCACCTTTCTTTCGGTGGTAGCAGTAAGACTCAACAACATTCAGATACTCAACCATTCACACAGGAGATATGCAGTCATGTGAGGTGTGAGTGCATGTGCACATTAGTCAGCTGATACCGTGCTGCTGTGATGTCATGGGGTGAAAGTTGATCAGAATCTTTTCTCTGCAATGTTTCCAGTCTCTGCTGGAGAGCAGATTGGCCAGAGACAGACTGGAGCGACTCATGTCACCCATCTGAACGTGGATGAAAGAATGCAGACAAATGTGTTTTAAGAAGTATTATGGTACGGCTGGATTAAGACACATTGAGACATTTTTAGGAATAGGCTTACACATTGTAAGATTTCAGGTGACATTTTAGAATAAGTAATTCTATGGAGCATCTATATAATACACCATGAATAATAAGAAGTAATTCATTTATTGGTGCTTTATAACACTATAAAAAGAAGAGTTTACACATTGTTCTTCGATTTTACAAGAAGCAATTATAAAACAACCTCATGCATTTTAATGCATACAAAGCCTATTATAAGTATTCTTCCCCTTGGATGTTTTCCCATTTTATTCCTTTTATAAATAGAATTATAGTCAACATAATTTTGCTTTTTGGAAAAGAAATTTAAAAACAAAATACCCTTTAATGTAAAAGTGATTAAATTTCTACAACATCCACAAAACTATGTATTGTGAAATAAGTGACTGAGTAAATATTCACCCCCTTGAAAATGACTGACTTAATTCAAACCAGATCCAGTTAATTGGTAGTAGTAGTCTCACAATGAGTGAAAAACAGATCACTTGGGTGAAGTGAATGCGTCTCCAATGACTGTAATACAGTATACAGACACCTGTGTCTAGAAGATCCAGTCAATGGTCAATCTGTATTTCTGACAATAATTGCACCATGAGGACAAAAGAACACTCCAAGCAGCTCAGAAAAAAGTTAATGTCAGAGGAAGGACATGACAAATTTCCAAGACAATGAATATCCCCCAGAGTTCTGTTAAATCCATCATTAAGAAATGGAAAGAATTGGGACCATCATGCTGTGGGAATGCTTCCTGACAGCAGGCCCTTAAAGAATAGAGCAAAACTCAAGTGTCCAGATGTGCAAACCTGACTGAGACATATTCACAAGACTCTGTGATTGTGGTCACAGGCGCAACTAGAAAAAAACGGACTTGAAGGGCGTGAACATTTGTGCAGTCACTTATATATTTTCTGTTGACTACTTTGGAGAAATATATTTTTGCTTTGACAAAAATATTTTTTATTTATTTAATTTTTTAAAATAAATTATTGTAAAAAAGCCAAATTATAGTAAGCATAATTCTGTTAGCTGGTTAATCTAAAAATTACCCATAAGTGTGACTGTGAGAATGATTGTTGTTTGTCTCTATGTCGGCCCTGCTTTTGCCCTTAAATGGGATAGGCTCCAGTGACCCCCGAGACCCTACTGAGGATAAAGTGGGTTCAGATGATGAATGAATGAATAATTCTATAAACATAATTAACAGGAGAAACAACCAAGAACTGAATACGTAACAAACCCATGTAGCACATTTTATTGTCCAGTGGACGTATTAGTTAGCCAAATTAACATAAAACCTTTGTATCATATGTATTATTACTAATCTGTTCTAAGTAATGAGAACTGTCCCCTGTCAGCTAATTAAATAATTTAGCACCAAAGTTATATTTAGCCTTTTAAAACAATTAGATTTGTACTTGTCTTAAATTTTTTTTCACATACAGTTATCACGTACTGATTTAAACTGCCGTATGATTTTAACGTTAATCAAAGGTTAATTTTTGTAACCAGTTTTATTTTTAACTGTTCCTGGATCTGATTGGCATTTATAAGTAACAATTAAGTAACTTGCATTACTTTACCTAAAATTAACCCATGAATATTTTGTCAACCACGGGATAATAATTATGTTATTATCCATCTTAAATTACAGCACAGATGCCACGCTAAAACCAAGGATTATTTTCTGCTTGAATGTGAAATCTACCATTAGGGAAGACAGCTTATCTGAGGTGGTACTGAGCCTCTGTTTACAGCTATCATTAAGACAATGTGCTTACTGTGATTACTACAGTGCCATCCTCGCTCACAGAATGTCACTGACACTAAAAGATATCAAGATAACATATCAGTCCTGATCTCATTAGCTGCTGTTAAACTGTGCTTAACAGACGTCTAATGCATCTTAACTGCACTTAAATACATTGATTAACAATGACGGTCTTGCTGGTCATTCAGAGCAAAACCTGTATATGATATAACCAAATGTTACCTTATACTGTTTTGTGAACTGACTACATCTAAAATTATAAATTTAGATTGTTTAATAACAGTTTTTCTGCATCATGTTTAACTTAGTTCTCAATTTAGATCTTAAAGCTGAAATACAGCAAATTCTTGCACACATCAACAAAGTTTTTCCAAATGGTGTATCTGCATCAAACACTTTCACATGCTGTAAATACAGTCATTATGTGCCTAATTTTCATTTCTATAGACATTTATGAGAAACAGACCCCCTAATTAGCCAAACCACAGATTGGGCTGTGTGCCCAAGAGGGCCCTCTCAATTCATCAGCCGTGATAAAGGGGGACAAGCCAGGGCCTGTGTGGCTACTGCACCTGGGGCAGCGGGCCGCTTTGACACGGGTGGGATTCTGTTTCCATCAACAGGATTAGGCTCTCATGAGTCAGTTCTTGGAGTTAAGATTGAAATCTGTTTGGGCTGTTTCACGGCGGCTAATGTGAGAGAATTTCCCTCTAATTGTTTACCATGTCAGCCCCGGCAATTCAGCGTCAATTAAACAAAGCCCAGTAAACAGACACATTCAGCTCAAGCTCAGCGACATGATGTTTAAACAGAAGGAAGTTTGTGTATGGCCCCGTTACCAAGCATCCTCAGTTGGTGGCATCTTTTGTGTCAAACAGGGGTGCAAAGTCTTAATTATGGCAAAGTAAAGGGTAGAAAAACAGAAAACTGTAGACAAAGATGCCTATTTTGGATCTTTGGTAACTGTTTAGAAAGCAAAGAGGAGATTTAACAAGTTACTAATGCCACACAGGTTGATGTAGAAACCTCAGGGTTAGTTTCACTCTAAGACTTACAAAAGAAAAAAAGCAATAGGAGATGGAAGTAGATTAATAATTTATAAAGCACATGGTTTACAGTTATTATAGTCCATAAAATCACTAGGCCTATTAGTCTTTTTCATTATTAGCATTATTATAACTACATTTTGTAGCATAAGAGAAACGTTTTTGTTTTTGTTTTGCAGAAATTAGTCACAGTATTAGGGTCTAAACTGAGTAAGATCTGGGTGAAAATGTATTTTAAATTAAGGGCACCCAGAATGTCTTATTTCAAGACTGAAAACAGAAACGTTGTCTCTCCAGGGACCCAAACCCAGAAAAATACACAATGAATTGCTTGAACATTTACATTTTTACAACATACGCCACCAACAAAGTCAAATGACAACACACAAAACTGACTTTTACACGTCAAAACTGTTTCTTTGGTCAGGAAAAATGTTAACTGAAATGATGCTGCAATGATGACTTCTTACTTGTTCCATGAGTAGATTTTTTTTGTTTTTTGCTTGCATTAAGCCCAAAGCAACAACAAAAATTTAATTAAGTAAAAAAAATCTGCCAATGAAACAAGTGAAAATTACCTTTGTAAGATTTCATGAAATAAGATTTTCAAGATCTATTGTCTAAAAATAAGGTCTTATATCTCACTGAAAAGTTACTCTTTATGAGATTAAGTCTTATTTTAAGTATGATGAGATATTTTTAACAAGAAATGTGAAAAATACACTTGGTAAGATTATGATTTTTGCAGTGCAAACCACTGACTTACATGCATGTCCTAATGCAAATAAGTAGCCTGCTTGTATTCAAATAAGATTTAAAATGCAGAATTAAGTATTTTTAAGGTGTGCTGTTCGTACTTTTGCATAAAGAGCTGAATTGTTCTCCACCTCTGTATGTATGAATATCAGTCATTTACATGCAGGCCCGTCCTTACCTGCAACAGACCTGATTTAACTTTTGAACCCGTACCTTTAAACCCGATACCCGACAGTATTGAAATCCTGCAGCTCCGTCTCGTCTGCCGTCAACAGTTTTATTCGTGGTGTGAAGACACAGACCGCCTGCAGGCCTCCACGAGGATTATGCGTCCTGACAATGGTGAGATTTGATCAGTGGCACCAACAAAACATCATTGTCTTCTCTTCAAATGTCACACTCAGGTGTCAGTGAGTGCACCTACTGTTTGGAGATCGTGTCAGAAAACCACCAACTGTGTTTTGACACATTTATACTGTTCCTACAGGCAACTTCATCAACATTTTATGAATGAAAATGAGTCCAGAGGGATCACTTGGCTTGATCACATGCTAATACAACACTGTTAGCTAGCTTGCTAGTTAGCCTGAAACGTGCACGTGAGGAGTTTATCACATTTTGTAGCGATAAATTTGATAGAATGGGGTCTATAAATGTAGTTAGGATAAAATACCCTGACTTGACATGATAAAACTATTAACTTACTGAGTTCTGTTTGGACGGAGCACATCCACAAGTTATAGCAGAGTGCAGTCCTTCCGTTTTCCCACAAGATGGCGGACAGTAACCGCTGTTGGGTCTGAACTGAGCCGGAGTCTGATACACAACAACAACAACTGGTTCTGTTCAAGGATATTTAGAGTTTGAGGAAGATTAAAACTGGTAAAATTAATAAACAACACAATGCTATAAGATATTTCAGCCTTGTGGATCCCTGCCATTTATTATCCTCTGACCCCAGAGTTAAAAGTGCACATGCGCAAACAGTGCCATAAAATCATCATATATTCATATTTTTTTCTGCATAAATCTCTTCAACCATTTCAATTCGGCTTAAAACTTCCAAAAATGTAAATAATTTTCAGGATTTTAGCCTTTTAAATGCCAGTTTGAATACTTGATGTCACTAGTTAAGTATGAAAAAATAAAAACAGATATTTGTTTAAGGTAATTAATAGTGTAGGGTTATTGCAGGTGAGTAGTTTTGGATATGTCTAAAAGAAGCAATAACACCGATTTCACTTCATTAGTATTGTTTTATGTTAGATTTAAAAATGAGGTTGCAATGCAAGTTAATGAGGGTGGCATATTTCACAAAAACTACTAATGCAATAAAATCAGTTTTATTGCTAATGTTTGACATGTCCAAGACTCTGATATGGGAAACTATCTCATATTTGGTGTTGTTTTTAAATGACGGAAATGTACAAAAATGTCCTGAAGGTTCACTATGGGGAAATCAACCTAACTCACTGTTCCTTACTCCAAACTACTGTATCCCACTAATAATAGCTATAATTAGATATGTGTCATACATGCCTATTAATTAATCATATATGCATGTGGCTTAAAGGTGCTCTGGGTTTTCAGTAGTGAACATAAGAGAAAGGTAAGTTAATAGCAGCACAAGTGACACTTCAAGGGTTTAGGCTAGCAATAGTGGTTATATTTGTGTACAACTGAGCTATAGAATACAATCAAATTCATTTAAATTTACAAATAGCATGTGAAAGGTGAAATCTGTAAAAAGTGATGTAAAATGACAGTGATGGTAAATGACGGTGGTGGGTGACTGATGTGTCATTGTTTGCAGGTTTTGTGGGGAAAAATCCCCCTTAAGACCCTCACACATAGCAGGTTACACAGCGCTGAACTGACTTTTCTTTCACTTCTCA
The DNA here is from genome assembly GCA_029814465.1 of Ostorhinchus cyanosoma. Taxonomy (NCBI): domain Eukaryota; kingdom Metazoa; phylum Chordata; class Actinopteri; order Kurtiformes; family Apogonidae; genus Ostorhinchus; species Ostorhinchus cyanosoma. The sequence continues at coordinate 33,957,329 of JAPTYQ010000028.1, read as the reverse complement.
GGCTGATGTGTCACTACTTTTACGTCAGGTTAGTTTATTATGTCACTTTGACATTTTTAGCGGGTTAGTGCATTCATTTTGTGGACTTTGCAGCACAGTTTAAACCAGTTTTGACATGCAATAAATGGGTTTTGTGCAAAACAACAAATGACAAGTGCAGGGCTGGAGATTAGAAGAGTAAAACAAAATTTTGCCCCTGTAAACAGTAGAGTAAAAGTAGTACAAGTACGATAATTCTGGAAATCTCTAGGTACTTAAATAAGTATCTCAGACCTGGATTTGAGTAAATTGAGCATTTCTGTCCAGGACTAACATGGCTGTCTCAGTGTGTGTAACATGTGCAACAAAAGCTGAGTGCACAGTGGACTGATGAAATCATAGCTTTCTAATTGTTCACAAAATCGACTTTTTATTAATTCACAGTTATATTTCAAAATGTGTTTATACACAGCATATATGTTCTCTTTTTGTGGTTTGTAGGCTGCAACTCTTTTCTAAAGTTTGATCAATTCATAAAGTATCTGTAATCACAGTAAAACATCCAATTATTTTGATGTATTGATGTAAAATTATTATCATTTTTAATTTAATTGTGAAGATAATACAGGATTTTATGCATAAGTTCAAGGATTCTAATGCAGAGTTATCTTCAGCTAGAACTTCCTTTTCATCACTTGCCAAACCGCGGCATTACACATTAGCTAGTGTCAAGATATTTTTAGACATCTGGTCCTCCACAAGGCTGTTTTTAGTGTTTCCAGCCTTAAGGCAGTCTAGCTCCTTCACATAAAACTATTTGACCCATTTTCACTGCTTCTTCCCTTGAAGTGAAACAGCACAAGTTTTTGTAAAGCGAGCCAGTAACGCTGAGCAGTGTTCAATTAAGGCAGCAGACGCGTGACGGCGGCCTCGGGGCCTGAGGTGTGGGGTGACCTTGGCTGACACCGGTCTGTCTCTGGTTTCTGTCCTGAGTACAGAACCCTGCAGACCTCATCAGAAGGATTAATTATCTGCTTTGAACAGCTGCTTGTTGTAACAATATTAACCAAATCTGTTTGTGTACATAAAATGAATCATAGATGTTTTTCAGGGTTAGGACAGATTGCTTATCTTTCTTATCATACTGTTTTTCTGTCATTACCTTTAACCTCCTGAGACCCAGGAAAGCTGTGAAACTCTTGTCTCTTAGTTTGTATCCTGTAGCGCCCAGAGTTTGCATCACTCCTCTAAAAATGTCCTCTTATTTTATAATCACCCTGTATTCTTCATTTTGTTTTTCTGCATAAACATTTGTAATGTTTAAAGAACCTGGAGGTATTGTAACGCTATTATTGTTTTTAATTGAGAAATAACTGTAAGCATCCAGTTCATATGTTATGTTGTTTATATATATTGTATGTATAAAATAAGAAATACAAAAAGGGCTTTAATGGATAATATCTGTATGAATGGTAATATTGATCATATTTTGTTACCTTTTTCAATAAAAACCAAATGAAAAAAACAAAAAGCAAAACTCTTGTCCCTTATACTGGACAAAAATGCATTGCTGGAACTCAAGGAAAATTGGGGTGACAGGAAACAAGATGGAACACACAAACAAATGTCTATAAATAGATTTTTTTTTTTTTTGGATTGAAAGAGTTTCTTTTATGTCATGTTGAATCCTCTAGCCTCCACCTATATGTGCTTGATCATTAAAGTTACTTATATGCTCATGACAACAGGGCTGAAATGACATACCATAATAACAGAATTAAACAATAATCCGTATCTTACTTTTATTTAAATGTTTATAAATGACCTCCCTAAAGTTTCAGTGTGTCTCAATATGGGACGTTTCCTTTACTTCTAATGTCATTTCCATTCAGTCTCCGTGGATAACATCCTCCCTGTCCTTGTTTTTGTCTCACACAGACTCCTGAAAAGCTGTTTACTCTGGGTTAACCATACGGTAAAACATGTGAGAAATCATTCATTTCTCAGGGGACTCGTGGGTTAATAAGTTATCTGGAGACAAAGAGCTGACAAGCCCAACACTACAATCCAAGCGATGGCCTTCCTTCCTTTGGCTCAGGTCAGAGGGGTTATCAGTGACAGGGGAACAATAGGAAGTGGTGCGACCAGTCACACCGAAGCGCTGCCACTCACCTCTCGCATGCCTCCACATAGATTGCATAGAGCGTTGCTGGGGAAACAGAGCTATCCTTCCACAGGGCTCTCATCACATGCAACACACCGGCTCCTGTGCTGTCACCACTTTGGTCAGGGTGTCACGTAGCATGAAACAGCCCCCTGACCTCATTTATTACTGCTGCACACTGTCTGAGGCTGACAGCGATCATTTCAGGGAAAGTGGTCTTTTAGTATCCTGCCAACGTACGGGGACAGTGTGGGTTTTCTTGGGGTTTTTTTTGACGGAATTAGGTTTAACGCTTCTGGGTGGAAATGTGTCAAATAGCATAAAAAAACAACTTGCACAGTGTCAGAAGTGCAAGATGAGAGTGACAAAGTATGTGGGATGATGATCATTGAAAAGTTAAAATAACCACTGAGCAGGAAATTGGTTTCTGTTAATCTTTTACTATTATATGTAATGCTCCTGGATTCCTGTTACTGTTACCATTAACATGTATGTTGCATTTTATGTCTGCATGTTTACAACACTTATTCGAACTCTATATACTGTGGGTTTTCTTGTAATTTACAACTTGTAATCATATTCTTTAATACCACCATATGTTTGCAGCATCACTGTGAGAACATTTTCATGAGAGGTTTTCAGGAAGATGTTTTTTCCAACCCACAAGGAACACTTCCTCCTTCAGTTTAACGCAAACATTTAAGATCAACACATTTGGAAGTTCATGGTTTTCATTTGACAGGGTGTAAATGAAAGAAAAACTATAATCCAATAAGGACCTGAAGCTGTCAAACCAATGTACTGGAGTAAAGGATACAATGTTAACCTCTGAGATGTGGTGAAAAAGGAGTATATTTTATTCAATTCAACTTTATTTATAAAGCAAATTTCATGCACATGGCAGACTCAATGTGCTTCACAAAAGGTACAGAACATAAAAAACAATCATAAGAAGGAGAGTGCAAGTGCAAGTAGACAATCATATGTACACACACTTAAAGGGGAACTTCGCTCATTTTCAACATGCTATTCTATTGCTCGATCTACCCGAGAAAAGCATGTACCGAAGACG
>JAPTYQ010000028.1:33908352-33932949 GCA_029814465.1 Ostorhinchus cyanosoma | reverse complement strand
TCCATACAGTTTGCATTTTCAATTAAAAAAGCAAGGGTTTCATTTCCCTGCCCTGCTCTTCCATTACCTCACTTGTGGTTTTTTTTTTTTTTTTTTTTTTTTTAGCATCCACTGATCAACTATTCACTTGGTTGTAATCTGCCACTTTACCACCAGGTGCTACTACACATGTACTAAATCCAAGTTTGTGCTGGAGTCTGTGCTGGGTGGGGACCTCACTGTTTGTTGTCGTTGGAATACTCCATTTCCAACCTAACAATATCTAGCATTGGAAACCCGTTGTAGAGGCATAAAAGAGAAGAAAAGAAGAACTCAGGAGTGAGCGTGAGAACTTTCCTCTGTACAGAAATCAATGTACAAGCAACTAAGACTGTGTTGTTGTTAGTTAGAAATAGCTTCCAGCACAAAACCGACTTCAACACAAACTTCATGTGGGTACACAAGCACATGCAAATCTTTTCACTCATTGGATCTTCACACGGGCTGTTGTAGGGGAATTTAACCATTAAGGGGTAGTTTATTTAGTGGAAGTGCCGTTTGAACACGTGATATTTTTACTGTATATTATCGCAAAATGCTAATCTTCACTGTTCATCTGTCATAAGGTTTAAAGAATTGGGTGTATGTACCTGCATGTGGGTGTGTGAATGAACAATTAATCCATCTGTCTGTGTGTGTGTGTGTGTGTGTGTGTGTGTGTGTGTGTGTGTGTGTGTGTGTGTGTGTGTGTGTGTGTGTGTGTGGGAGGGCGGCTGCCTCTGGCTTCTGCCTCTGTCTGTTAATGTGTGTCGGTCTGCAGCGAGGCCGTGAGCCCGGCTGTGTGCCTGCTGGATCTGCGCGTGTGTGTCAGTGTGAGTGTGTGTGTGTCAGTGTGTGTGTGTGTGTGTGGCTGCTGACGGAACCTGTCACTATCAGGCCCACACATCTCTGGCGCTGTCTATGTTGACACACTGCCCGAGGGGGAACGAGTCTGCAGAGGTTGAGGAGAGCAGCGGTTTCCCACGGCTGCTGCTCTCAGCCTCGGCCCTGCCTCTGCATTCCAGGGCTGCCAGCGCTCTGTAAATGTTTGGACAGCCTTGAACAAATAACACACCTTGAAAGGCACAAGCACAGGCCCTCTCTGCCTCTCTGCACACCCCTTCTCTTCATCCGCCTCCTTAAGCTCACATCGCTAACACCCCCAACCCACCCAAACCACAAATCTACCTCCCTCGCAGCCACCCGCCTGGCTGCTGCCACTCTCAAACTTTCCCAGCTTCACTCTCGTGCACAAATAAACACCGGCCTACTGTGTTACCATTGTACACTTGCACACACAAGCATGTCGACACACACCTGTATATATGTAAATACACACATGCCTATTATTCCGTGACAGAAGGGCTGAAGCTGTTTGAACTTTGCAGGATTATCTTTACACACAAACACAAAGCTATAGAACAAATACATTTTTGTAGAGAAGAGTAAGTTTTTTTTTTTATATTACAGCAGTAACATGAGAGGCACATAATGCACCACAGATGCATTTTGATCTACCATAAAGGAACCATATTAGGCAGGTTTGTGGAGTTAAATAAACCTATGTTTAAAATTTCTTCTGCCATTTTAACCCTTTCATGCATGAATTATGAAAAAAAGTATTTACATTTTTTTTCAGATTGATTTTATTACTCAAAATTAGGCTAAAGTTGAAATGCATTTTCCATTTTCATGTAATATGGTTTTATTAAGAAGATATTTAACCTCCTGAGACCCAGAAAAGTATAAGTTTTGGCTTTTTTTAATTAAATAATTGCCTGTATTGGAAAAATCATGATGCAACAGTTTTTTCAGATGCACGTTTTTTATTTTTCTGGAATTTTGTTTGCAGTAGACAGTTAAAAAAAAAAAAAAAAAGCTGTGAAACTCTTGTTCACAAACATGGAGAGAAAACCCCACAGCTGGGTCTTAGGATGTTAACTTTATGAGATCACAGAGCAGTAAAATTCTAAAACTAAGATGACACTTTTTCCATTGTTTTTCTTATGGTCTATACAGACTGACCCCATGTGTTTTGGAGAATATTGCCTTTATAACCCTTTGGAAAGGGAGCTTAAACTATGTGTCCACAAATATGGACGTCATGCACGAAAGGGTTAATAGTATAATAGCCTTATATGTAGACAAATGAGACAATTACTGCAAAAACTGTTGGATGGATGTGTTTCTTTGCGCTCCGTGTGGCTGAATTCACAGGAGACACCAAAGGAAGACATTTTTCAATCCTATATATAGGCGCTAAAGTCAGCTTAGGCTGAACACATGCTCAAATGCAGGGGAAAAATTGCTCCCAGCCCACAACCACAGAGATTAAATCCTAAAAAAAGCTGCTTCCATTGCAGCTCCACTGGACACGTTCTGCAGGGTTCACAGGTGGGAAACCAGCACAGAATCACAGGCTTTATGAAGCATTACTGACTCCTATTGGTGTTCTGCCTTCACACTGAAGGAAAAACTATTTCATATGATGTGACATTATAGCCTTTCACAAACAACAAATGACGAATAAGTCTTTGTGCAGAAACATATTACCCTGCAATTGCAAAGAGTTTAGCAATCTGCATGTGCCTTTTGATGTCTGCTGCTTATAAGACAGATATAACAAGACAAGGAAATGCTTTTAATGTAACATTCACCCTGTGCTGTGAATTCTCTAAACATGATGGGCCAAGTCAGCTAATGAAACGCCTGCAGCAACCTTGAAATACTAGATGTTCAAAGGAAATCGATTGTGTGTTTTTTTTTCCGGTGCCCACAAGCACTAACAAGTGGCAGATGAACACAATGAAGTGTTTTATAGATTATGCATGTTATATCCTTTATCAAATAATCCAATAAGTTTGTTCATGTCTCTGCCAGTGACACTTGCATCAAAGTAGAAATGCCGTTATTATGTAAGTATCGTTGTTTTACAGGCGAATAAATAACACAAGAGAATTTCATTATAATACCAATAAAAAGTTCAACTACTTGATCTGATAACAAGTGTAGTATGCAGAAGATTTTATACCCACATCCACCTTCAGGAAACCTCCAGATACGACTTCTCATGCACAGTAAGTGTTTACATATCTTCCAAACCACACAAAGACTTCCTGTCAAACATGAGACATCTCAAACTTAGTTTATTAGCTCATAATAGGAAAACAAAAACACTTGAATAGTACCAAAGCTAATATGTTTTGTGTGCATGTGACAGTCTGAAAGAAGGCTCTGTGCTTCTGTGAATGACAACATCCGCAGCATTAAGACAAATGTCTGCTTCTACTTTACACGAACAGCTCACTCATTGGGCATCCAGCCTGATGAGCAAAAACATGGTAATAACGAGGCTGACCCTGTATGAATTCCCACACAACCACCCACACGTGCACCCTGATGGCTGCCAGCAGCTGTGGAATCTGGAGTTCCTAGCTCATAGTAAATCCCACGTAACATAACGCAGGACAACTTCCACTGCACTCCTCAGGCAGCAGCCACTCAAACACGGCTCTGTTTTCATTGTCGGGAGGCCTCGGGGTACATATTTCTGTAATTTGGCTTTTATGCTCAGCAGTTTTGCAGCTGTGATGACATTTGGGTGTCGCCCCCCTGTTTCTCACGGTCTTGCTGCCAACGCTGCTCCGGCCGCTGGTCGTCAGCCAAGATTGAGGTCTGTGTGTCAGCCCCCACTTCTTGTGTACACATGCTCACTGAAAGAAGGTGCTTTAGGAAAAAAATGTTCCTGGCAGTTCAGTTAACCACAGTGGGCTTTTTTTTTTCTCAGGGTCAGTTTTCCAAACTGTAGCTCAATGGTTTCGGGGGGAGGAAGGGTGTCAGAACTGCAGCACACTGAAGTGGTTCAATGCATGCACAGGCCTTCCTTGTTTTTAGACTTTGAAGCTCCCTCAGGTGATTTTTTGCCTTTTGTCAGCATACAACAGATAATGATGATGTTTTTATCGTTGTCTTTTCATGTTCAGCTTCTGGTAACGTCGAGGAACTTCAAACATTTTGCCCATTGTGGTGATCAGATTACTCTTAATAGGATTATTAACATTTACTGTGATGTTTTTTTTTCTTTTTCCAGATGTTCAGTCTCATTAATTTCAGCATTAACTCATAAAAACCCAGTCATACTTTTGTGGCTAATTGAATTGTTCTCTATTTTTAGCCTTTCTTAAGTGATATATCACCATTTACTCCAGTATGATCCTCTGTATTTTGCATTTTTAGGTGAAAATCTGGTATTTTCCAATATTTAATTAAAAAGTTCAGATTAAAGTTGAGTGTTTTATCAAAAACAGAGGAAACTCAAGAATAGGATCCATTTTGCTGCAAAATATATCATTTACTGGACATGATATAAGTGTTTCTATCCACTGTCATTTATCCAAGTCCATGGGTTTTACTGGTGAACCAATGTTGTAAACGATGATGGTGTTTCCATGGTAACTACGGAGCCACTGAACGTCCAAATGGGTCATATCTGATGACCATGAAAAGACGACAAACTGCATTTTACACCAAATATTGACATATACTGATAGGATTAATGGATCAACAGGTATTAAACACTTTATATCAGTCAATGATTTTGGTCTCCGGTGGATGTTTGGGTCTTTATGGGTTAAAACAGTCTCACAACCTTTAAAAAGGAAGACGTACCAAACTAATACACCGATGACAGGACTGAACATACTGAACATAATTGTGAAATTCTATATGCTTTTCAGTATAAGCAGGACATCTTGAACTTGCAGAACATGATACATTTGGCTTGGGTTTATATATTAAATATGTGTGTTAAAATGTATTTGAGTTTAATGCTTTTAGGGTTAACCAGTTAAAACTCACTGACACAGCAGCACAGTTAACAGGGTTTTTATGCGGAAGTAACCTCCTCCATTAACAAATCGATGAAGGGAATGAAAGAAATGTCAAATATAATCAATAAATATCAATTGTAAATGTCAGTACTTATATGAATCAACCAAAATATCTCCAGCCAAACATGCAGACCTCCAGTTTTTCCCAGATAAAGAGAGTGTCACTTTTCCGTTGACCCTCAAATTGCACGAATATCCTTTTACCTAATGGAAAAATTACAATTTTGCCCAAACTCTCATTTTTTGATTAAAAGTTTTTGCGCTAGGAAGAAGTGGTTTTTCGGGCGTAGTGCAAATAGTATATCATGCAAAACTGCAATGGAAAGACCTTTTTCGGCAACTCGAGTCACATGACTAAAAAAATGGATGTTGACAGACATTACAAGCGAAAAAGAAGAGTTTTAAAAGAAACATGGCGCGGTATGTGTGGACACACCAGGAAACCGAATAATTTTTTAATTTAGTATGAGATAAAGGGGTAATATATAATAATAATGAATATATCTGTAAAGAAACATGATATTTATGTTCATCTCCATGTTTTATGGAATGGCTTCTCGTGTCATCTCACGATAATAAATAAAGAAATCATCACATTTGTGATTTAATAGAAAAACTGACATTACCAGCTTCTGTTTTTTTCAACATTTAGTAAATATTTGTAAAGTTTTGCGCAGATGTCCAATGGAAAAGCGACTAGTGACTGGTGTTTGGATGTGGATTCAAACCTCCATTCAGACCAAATCAGACTGACTGGACCACATATTTGATTAATATATATCATTTATTTAACCAGGTGAGTATTGAGGTTAAAATCATTACCACAAATCAACACACAATAAACCAACAACTTTTTTACACAATAAATGAGTAAAATACAATATCTAGTCATAACATTAGCCCTAACCATAAAAGGCCAATCACTAATAATGCTTATCCAACCTGATTGTAAAACAAAGTGCCCACAGAAGGCGTTTTAATGGTTAAATGTATGCGTGGTGAACAATGAATGAAATTAAATCCGCCAACAGGAGGGATTTTCCAGCCATTGACAACCCACAAGCCTTGTTTTGAGAACAAGATGGAAGCTGCTGCATGCTGTGTTCCTCCAAATCATAAATTTTCTGTCATGCTTTCCTTTATTCTCAGGCATTAAAATAATTTCCTGGTAGGGAGGGACCAGTGGGCAGGGAGGGAGTAGGTCTGGGTCTCATGGGAGTGATAATGGTGGGTGTTCCCCATGGCCGCCCCTGTCTCTTTTTCTCCCTCTGCTTTTTCTCAGCTGTCCTCCCGGAAACCTGGGTCCAGCTGCTGCCCATTACACCAGGAATGTATCCTTGGGTCAGATGCCAGAAGTGTGGTGGCACATTAATAACAGAGTGACCACCGGCCCGAGCAGGCCACTTGTGAGTTATTAACATGGCACACACAAATCCTTCCCATGCCCCTCTGCTCTCCTTCCCTTAACCCCCTGGTCCTGACAGCAGCTGCCGGACTCTCAGTTTCCCAGAGACATGGAGCTGGGAGTGTGTCAGCGTGTGTGTGTGGGTATGTGCGTCCGAGGGTGGGGAGTTTATGGGGTCACAGTATCTGATTAATTGGTCAGATACGCATGCCAACAGTTCCTGTTTTGTCTGTCACAGCTTAGGCCGATTTGTCTAATCTTGTGACTCACTTTTTTTTTTCTTTTTTTTTTTTTTTAAATCTAAACAAAAATGCCAGCAACATGATCAAGTTATTCGTAAACCGAACACGTGTTGTGTGTCGTCGGTCAATCAGTCACTGTTTTGCTATTTCAGAAGCAGGATAAACAAAGTGTCAGTCAGAGCCGGTGGGAAAAACTGTGTTTCTGACATTTTTTGTGGTTAAAGAACCCAGTAGCTGGAATACATTTCACTGTTGTATGTTTCTGGAAACCACAGATATAATCTCACATAATTTGTTATTGATGGCTCATTTACTCTTTTGCTGACTTTTTAGGTTCAGAAAAAAAAATCACTTTAGTCGGGTTTAATTATTCCTGCTTTCTTTATCACATCTTTACTTTGTCTTGTGTCAAATCTGAACTGTAAAACATCTAATATCAGATCTGTAAATTCCATAATGTAATGTTGATTTTTTTGCATTCACGGTTTATGAGAAAATGTACAATGGCAACCTTATTCTGGCAAATTAGCTGGGTTAAAAGGACAGACAGTGGAAAAATATGAATCACAAAACTTACAGCGTGGAAGAAAAAAACCTTGACATGACTGAGTGATGTGGTTGTGAAGGAAGCTAGACATTTAGAGCCACTGCCTGTGATTCACTTCCTGGATCTGCACCATCAAAGGTAACAGAAGAGCCTTTGAAATACCCAGGGAACAAAAACACCATTCAGGTTTTTAAGGCCATTTACTTAAAAAGGCACACAATATGGAGGCTCCGCTGAATGTACATCACGTATGTTAAAGTCTATTTATTTCCTCTGATCACCTGAATGTGAAACATGCTGGCCATTGTGTGCAACGGGCTGATTGTCAGAATTTAAGGACTCCACTCTTGTGGCTGTGTATGAGCCCCAGAGTGCATTACAAGGCCTAAAAGCTCACAGACAGCAGTTTTTCTTTACATAATCTCTCAATATATTTAGGCATGGAGCACCTGGGCGGGTCATTTAGCCCCTAATGATATGGCCCGACAACAAAACAACCCAAAAGGTACTTGAAGAAGTTTTTCTGGAACCTGGGCCTAATTACAACACGGGACAAAAAAATCAAACCGCCCAGCTCTTAATTGGCTTCTTTTCTTTGATGGTCCTATACATGGCCATTCAATCATGAGATAGAGGCAAACAAAACCCTTGCTCCCTCCTTGAACCAAAACACTCCTCTAATTGCTACTGCATGGTCAGCTCCAGCAGTAGGTGGACTATCATATAGAGGAGGAGCCGCACTATAAGATAAACACACAATGGTTCATCAGCGAGAAAAAAAACCCAGGGACTGTCATTATTTCTATACTCCAGTACGGTGGTATGCATACTTATGATCCAACCTTATCTGGTGAAACTTTTTTTTTTCTTTAGTTACCAGGAAAGTGGCTGGTACGCTTTGTGAGAGCGATCACTTCCTTATAGAGATGTGCAGTAGAAACCTCATCAAACATCAACCCCCCCAATATGTGTCATTTCACATCCTTTTCTGGATGTGACTCAAAAGCCTGTTTGTTCTTACATTTTTTCTCGGGTACTTTATCATTAAAAGCTACTTTATCTGTCGTTCTTCATAATACATCAGTAACCATTACTTTGTACTGGTCAGGATGAGCTGAGGTGGGAGTGGGGGGGTTCAATTAGTTTATTTCATTATACATTTAATTTAAATTGTTTTTTTTTTGTTGCTACACTTTAATTTGCCATTTTTGTATACAAACAGGTGTATGTGTGTAAATGTGTGTATATGCATATATGTTTATACTTGAAAAAAAAAGAAGGTAAATTGTAATTCTGTGATTGGAAGTGTCCTATTTTTCTTTAATAAAAAATATTTGGGGAAAAAAAACGGTACTTTCTCATATCTGATTTCTTATTTCTGCACATTTTTTTGCAATATTGAATAATTTAAATATAATTATGTAGTAAGAATGCAAGTAGAGAAATGAAATACTATATTATAACTATATTTTCATCATTGCATGAAGGTGGAGGTTACAAAGAATCCACCATATTGTACTGCCATGTTTCTTCTTCTAATTATTATTATTATTATTATTATTATTACATTTGTAGGATGAGGATAATAGTTAGATAAGAGGGGTGTTTGGTTGTAAAAATGCCACTTCACCTCTGGATGTCACTAAACATTTCATCCTGAATCTTGTTGCAGCATAAGTAACAATACAAAAGTTTCTTGCAGAGTCTGAGTCTGTTTTTTTTTTTTGCTCATAGCAGTCGACTGTACACTCATCTGTAGATCCTATTTGTGCGGTTTGACACGATTCTTACATCGGTGATAAAGGAGTTCAGTGGTGTTTGAGACTGCAGTAGGGAACGGTTTGCAGCATTAGTCTTGGTGTGTCCAAGCAGCTGAAGGATATTCTCTCTGCTCAGTAAATTTCTCTGTTCTGTGTCACATTCATTCTCCTCTAAGTTTGTTTGTGTTGCCTTCATGTAGAAGAGTAAAGAGTGTGATTTCTGGAACCATAGAATAAAATATCAAGCGTAATATTAAACACGGGTTGTTTTTCTTTTGTCATGCATATTGCAAAGTCTTTCCCCCATGATGCAATAACTCATCTAATTCTGCAAACATTAATTATGTATGCCATGCTGTGTGAATGTGGTCGCACTACAATGCACATTTAGAAGAAAAATACTAGTATCCCAGTCTTCAAAGGTCACTTGCATGGTAAAGTTCTGCATGTCATGGTCTCTTCCTCATCTGTCCTCAGTTTCTCTCTGCATGCGGAAAAATGTGGTTTCTCTGCTCTCAATGGTTTAGTGTTGCTTTGGCTTCATGCGTCTGCTGTTGAGGTCACGACCCAGGACATTCACATATGTGGCATGCATGGCGGCTACATGCCAGAGCAGTGCTCGTCCAGAAAGACGGCTAACAGGACATGTGCAGACAGACGCAAACAGAGAGACGGCGAGACGCGCACGTATCAGGTGGCTGGTTTTCAGAGTCTTCCACTGGAAACTGGCAGCTATTAGTAAATGTATCATGACAGCTTTCAGCAGCTTTAATTACAGGGGAGCCAAACGAAACGCATTACAATAAATAGAACTGTTCTGATGCTTCTGATACTCGGAGTGTTTCTGTGAGAGGACACACAGTTCCCCATCACTCATTCAGCTCAGATGAATACCATTCAAACACAGATGAGTGGAAGAGCTGTTAGTGGGTAGATGTGTGTCTGTGCTTCTGAAGCCAATGAGTGGGACCCTCTTTTCACTCTCCTCCCCTTCCACGGCTGCTTCTAATCTCTGACCCCCATCAATAAGATGCATTCAGAGTCCATCAAACAGACGAGCTGCTGCACAGGCGGACGCACACCACTGGGGGGAGAACCATGGGAAACACTCTTAATTATCCCCCTAACCTTTTTAAAGAATATTAAGCTGCATTAGCTGACCATGAGCCTTTCTTCGTTGGGCTTTCTTCTAGACAGAGCCACAGCAGCCCACTCAGCCAACAGGCCATTAAACATGACAGGTCTTTGTAATGAGACAAACTCTGAGGAGAGTGTAACTAGCAAACCCCTGCTTAAGGAAAAAGAGGCTAACAGGTTAGCTAGCCTTACGTCTGGTTTGTATCAAGCGCTCTGTGCTGGTTGACTCACTCCTGCAGTCTCAGACCTATTAGGGGCTATTAAGCATCCCAGTGGAGGGTGAGTCTACACTGTTAGCCATAACTCTGGCAGAGTCGATCTGAACAGACACAATAGAGGCCAGAGGATCATTAGAGGTAAGATTTTCCAGCTTAAGTGATGTCATTGCTTCATTCCTGTACAACATTCTCAAAACACCTTGTAACAACTCAGTCTTTCAACAACTTCACTCTGGTGGATTCAAATAAACAATACGAAACAAAACCCCAGTAAGTGTACGATATGTTTGTAAGGTAGTTGCAGTGAAAGCAAGTAGCAAAGTACATTTACAGCAATACTGGATGAATTCAAGTGATATTAAAACTAAAACATGTTTCTGTGTTGTACAGGGATGACAGATTGGACTTGGAATGATCTCTGCCCAGTACACTCAACACAAACACAGTAAACAAAACAGCACAAGAACTCCACAAGCTGTTCAACAGACTATCAATCGAGCTCAGATCTGTAGATTAAAGCTAAACAAGCAAATCACAGATGACTGCATCTTATCTTAGAATAAACAGGAAACGAAAACAGCATAAAAACAAACACACCCCTCTGGAAATTCTTTTAAACTATATACTTTACAGTTTTTAACTTATTGTACATTATTTAACTTAATTAATTGACATTATTATCTACACTGTTGCCCATAGAGTTGGAATAATTTAGTTTTCAGATCCATTTCTCTTTTTATTTCACATCAGCAATTTGTAATGATTACATACTGAGTCCAAGTTACAATTTATCAAGAATAAACTATATTGTCACATCATTTCATAAGAATAAGTAAAAATATTCTACTCCAACAGTATACATTTCAGTATGTCACATCTGGTCTGAAAATATGTAAAAATCTGAGTTTTGTGAGTGAAAAAAGCTCAACGGGCCATTTCCTGTCTGAGGAATGTTAACACCTCTAAGCCACCTGTCCCTCACTCAACTTCTGCGAAGGTTCATTCATTTTCCAAAGTGTCAAACGGAAGTTTTATGGCTTTGTTCTGAAGCGCTAGACTCACATAAGCACAGTGACTTTACCTCATATAACTACAGCCCTAATTGGCTAATTTGTTCATGGGTTTGAACCCAAAATAACTACAGAAGAGGATTAGAGCCACTGGAAAAAATAACTTAAGGCCCATTATAAGTTTTTTTAAATATATATTATTATTATAATTATTATTCTGAGAAAAAGTCTGAATTCTGACTTTTTTTCTCAGAATAATAACAATAATAATAAAACATATATATTGGACCTTAATCAATTTTTTTCCCCTAGTGGCACTAAACCATAATAACAATTCATAAATAACATTAATACAGCATAGAAACACAACAACACAAGCTGCAAATGGTCTTTTCACTGGGAATTCTGGTAAAGCTGAGGACAGATCTTCAATATTCATTTGCTGAAAATATAGTAAATACAGCGTACATGTAAAGAGATTCTTATCTTTAGGAGAAGCTTTATTACATGGTAAATCCTGCACAAAAACTTCAACTTTTACAGGCTTACATGTCCTCTATTTTTATACACATTTACTATCATACTTTAAATACTTTCAGCTGATAATACTTTAACTTAGATTAGCATTAGATAAGCAAATTATTTTCACAGCGTAGTTTTAGGACTTTTGCTTGAGTAAATAATCTGAATACTTCTTTTACCACTGGGCAATGAATATAATGAAAGAATGAATGAATGAATGCAAGGAATTTCTTTTGCTCTTTTTTAAATTGTTTCTTACACTTGTGACTTTACTTTCATAAAACAATCAAAGACACTTTTTTTCCAGAAAGTTTGATGAAACAAAAAGTGAACAAGATAATGCATTTGACCTGCCTGTAAATCTATGGTATATGTTAGTTAGGTTTCATTTTATTGGGTAACTTCAGACATTACATTCAGTAATTTTAGACCTGTTTAATTAAATTCCTGCAGAGTATAGAATTTCCTCATTAATTCACTCAATGCTGTGCCTTTATGGAATCACAATATGCATCACTGAATCAGTACAATTCCAACAGCAGCCTGCAGTAGCACATTAAGCCCTTGCTGAACTAACACTGAAAACATTTCTTGATTTTTCAGGATGTGACTTGTATTATTTTAAGTACCTGACCCTGTCATTCTCCAGGGCATGACTATTGTCCATCACATTAGCCTCATTAGGAATACTTTGGGAGCTTGGATGTAGTGAGCTATGTGTTAAGGTTGGTGTTAAGCTGCTTCGCCCTTGTTGTGCTCAGGCCTGAACTCGCCTCGTAGCTTTGAGCGACACCGGGGGATTTAGAGGGAATGGCCAAGTATTCAGTGAGGTTTCAGTCTAATTTGAGAGGTCAAGTCATCTGTGGGCCAAGGCACTTTATATTTAGCAGATGAATAGAAGAAGAACAAGGGCCAGATACATAAAACTCTGTGTGGATTTGTTGAATGGCTGGAAAACCTGGAAAGGGAAGGGCCTAATGAGGTAGATAGTTTGTATATCAGGGGAAAAGAGACAATTTGTAGCTCTGAATGACATAGTGCTGGATGATCAGACCCAGAGACAAAGACATGATGACATAGGGAACATGATGATTTCTGCACATAGAATCACAACCCATAATCTGAACCACAGTCTCCTAATTCAAAATAGGTGAGTTTCAAATGAGTTTCTATCTGAATAAAAACTGTGTATTTTTGCACAATTTCTGACCAACCATGTTATATTATTAATGATCTAGATGAAGTAAACACTAATCAGCATTTTTCTGCAAATACAGTCGCAGAAAAAAACTATTAGACCATCAAAAGTCATCAAAAACAATGGTTATGCAATCAAGTACTAACTGTATTAACTGTAGATTATTGTAGAAACATGGACACAACAGAGTGAACTCCATGGAGGGTACATTTGTCTTCATTGTAAACAGCTCATTATAAGGCCATGAAAAACATGAAATAACAATATTTTACAAACTAATGAGACTTGTTGAGTCCTTGAGAAAGCCTATGTAAAAGACAAATAATCCCTAGAGGCAACATGAAGCATTTCTTCTATGTTCTCTCATTGTCTATTAATGCATCATAAACAAGTAACATTTACTCCACACCAGATGTACAACTCACTGCCCTTTTAGGAGAGAAAAGCTGGATTTCTTCCGTCATTTCACTCATTCATTCTAAACAGCTCAGTGTGACCCTGTGACATCATTACTCAAAAACATAGAGGGCCATCCTCTGTCTGGCTCCTGAAAATGGCATATGTTACATAGAATGGGCCCTCCATTAATCACTGGTGGTTAGGCGCTAAGTAGACAGAGCCTGGATGAAGAGGCAAAACAGGACTAAACTCCCTCCGAAACTCACACCAGCAACTAAACCGATCCCACTTCACGAGCTTCTCAACAGTTATTCATCACCTTGTCGCGCTTTAGTAAAAACTATGAGGCAGATTTCACTTTGCTCTGATCGGATTGGGATGAATATATGTATGTGTCTGATGCAGCGGCGATGGTCAAGAGTGGGCGGGGCCTTCTTGTTGGCGATACAAAGCCGTTGCTGTGCAATCATCTCGGTGTAAAATCGCCGCTCTGTGGCCCTCACAAAGGCTGACAAAGGCAGGGGGCTGGTGGCTGGGGTGGGAGTGCGGTGACACAGCTGTGAGCAGAGCCGACACATCCCGCCTCAATATGGGCCCTCCTCACATCTGTAGCAGCTTGGCCCCTGCTTCCGCCAGGTCCCCGGACAATGGAAGCCCTCTGCAGACCCCTTTGTTACAAACTTTTTCAGAGACCCTTTTTAGCCTAAATCTTAAATATTTCATTAGCCCTCCTTCGCTCCGCTCCTTTTCTTTCACAACTGTTTTGAAGAGCATCGCCGGGGCCGCTACTCATAGCCCCCCTCGGCTTCAGGAACGCCCCGAACAACAAAAGATTTTTTTTTAAATACTGTTTGGAACCTGCTGTTACTCCAAAACAAGTGTTTAAGATTAAACAGAGAACCAGGATCGTGTGAGTGAGATCTGTGGTGGTTTCTCTGAACTCAAAGTTTTGTACTCTTTGTTGGAAACTCGCATTAACAGCAACAAACACATTTAAACTTTCACAGACTCAACATTATTTTGATGCATCTCTTGAACTACGTATAGTTGTAAGTTTTATTCCAACCCACATCCATCTATCAGTCATGTAGTCAGTGGAGTGTCGCAATTTTAGATTTTTTTTTTTTTTATCATATTCAACAAATGAGCAGCTGCAAAAGTATTTCCCGTCCACAAATGAATTAAACATTGTCAACCTAATGTGGTCAAAATGTTGGTCATGAGGGTAACTATTCCCAGGCAGCAGATTTTGTTTGTTTTCTCCTTGATTTTCAGTATTAGCTGGTTTTGACAACAGTACTATTAACTGTGGCTTTTTTATGGCCGGGTTTCGACACTATCAGAAGTTGTTTATAGATACCAGAGCTCAGTTTATGATGGGATATACAACTACTCACAATTTCTAAAGTAATATTTTAACCAGACAACTATTTCTGCCACTATTATTTCCTAAAACTAAGAAGTTACAGGACTCAGGATGTGAATCTGCTCTCTGGGTTTGAAGTCCTGGATGAATTTGCTTTTACATAGTTTTGTGACGCATAACAATACAAATTACTCCCATAATGCTGAAAATTTAGCTGTTGATTAATGTTGCACCATTACAGTAATATAATAGTAGTTTAATAGTTTAACTATGCATGTGTACATTATTATGTATTATCAGATGTACAGTTAAAGATAAGATGATGCCATTAAAAAGAGAATAATGATAAAATATGTGATTTCTGTTAGTTTAACCCAGCTGGTTTATAAAGTTAAAGGAAGACAATTTATTACAATTACTTAAATAAATAGGATGTGGTGATTATGCAATAAATGTGACAGACCTAAAGAAGAAGATTAAACTTGAATAGGGAATATATTCCACATGGGTTAAAACACTGAAACATCTTTTTCTACTTAGAAGTATTAAATAAGATTAAAAACAGAACATCTTTGCCATTGAAGTAAATCAACATTTTTAAAGACCTCTCCAGTAAATTGAGCTGAATAATAAAACCTGAATAATAGTTGTTTATTGAAAGTTAAATATATTCATGACATATGCTCACATTAGTTACATTGAGTGTCATTATTGAGTGTATAGAAGACGTGACCAAACACTCCCATCCAAATATTAAACACTTGTTAATAACTTTTCCGGCCCTGCAGCAGAACTTCTGTCACGTTGGATAAAAAGGGCTGAAAAGGATTTGTCTTTATGCTCGGCTTTAAACGTGCATGATTGGATTGAGCGACAAAGAGCAGCTTTTGTTAAAATAAGAAGCGAGAGGGGGGTTGATTTATCCAACACTTTAAGGGAACCTAATGAATAATTCAGTGTTATCATTCAACTTGATGCTCGATTATTATGTTTTTCTTCTTTCTTCACACGTGAGGGACCTCAGCAGACAGGGGGTATCATGCAGGGGCACCTAGGGGGAAGTAATGCGCACACAAGGACAAAACAAGAAAGGCCACAGCGCAGTCACTCCGCTGTCAGCTTGATAAATATAATGTGTCACCAATTAAAAACTCGTTGCCATTCTTTAATTCAGCCAAGGCCTTGTTAACCGCTGCCTGGCAGGGAGGCTGCCAAAGTAGCCTCTGCCACTGCGACCAGCTCCACCAGAATAGAGGCCCCTGCTTTCCCATCCTTTTAAAACCATGGCCCTTCCCTTTGGCATGTAAATAAGACATTCATTCGGCAGCACTTTTCCGATTGAAAAAAATGACCATCGATGTCTTTGATTTTCATCTTTTTTCCCTGGGAAAACAAAGAATTCTATAGTTTCAGATTTTTATTCAAAAAAACCCTTTTTGGCCTTTCTTTGGCAGCATTCTTATGGTAATCGTGTTGACTCAACTTTGTGCAACGTGGCTATACAACGCATATGAACCCTAGCAGGAGTCCATTACAGAAATACCATTTAGCAAGCTGTTTCTGTGAGAAAGTCAAACGTTTAAGGGGCTTTTTTGTGCCGGATGGGGACGAGGGTCCCAGAGGAACAGCAGGAGTCCTTTGCAAACTTCAGTGAAACTAAAGACCTCTCAGCTCTGAGATACTCGCCAGCTGAAGTCAAAAGTGTTGAAAATGCAAGAAAAGCAGGTTTTCTTAAACAATGTCTAAATCCTTGTCAACCATGACTGCTGTGCTCTTTAGCAACTTTCTTTTCTGACACTGGATAAGTAGATGTCACTAACCCGTGTGAACTTTTCCTACCAGTTTTCATAAGCGTTTGTAGATTCTTATTCAAAAACATCTCCACATGCATAACGGCACCAAATCGTTGCTCTGATAATTTGAGCTTCATTTTAACAAAACATTCCAAGAGTTTTGGAAATGCCATTCTTCTTAACTCTCAGGTTTACTGTTTGTCAAATTGTTTGTTGTAAAAATGGGTTAATTGTCCTTACTTCACACCTTTTGTTTGAGACACAATCGCCTCATAGTTCTGAGTCTGAGGCTCAAACTAATCAGTGGGAAAGGATCGCAGTTTGGAAACATTTCTAAGCGATGAATTGTAGGAATTTTAGAGGTCGTTCTGCTTATAATACCCATTCTCTCAACATCCCTCATCAAGCCTGTTCCGACAGTAATGTTGGAATTCAGAGTATTCACTTGGACGCTAAATGAACTGGGTCAGCCTGAAAACATTAAAGCCTAGAGTGTAATATAAAAAGCATAAAGGATGAACATCTGAATCCGCTGCCCCCCCCTCCCTCTGCCCGCTCATTATCCCTGTCACACGGGACCAGGACCCACTTGGCACAGCCTTGCGGACTTAATTGAATTAGACATACCCGCTTGTTTAGGCATTGTGCTGTGGCATGAGAATCTCACAGCCATCTCCATGAGGGAAGGAGAAAAGAGCGACATCGGCAGCACTTGTCGGTAGATCTGAGAGTTGGAGATTCACAGGAATGGAAGGGCCGCCGCCAAACCAAGGACCACCAGTCGCCTATTGTGCGCTGAGGTTGTGCCAAGTGCAGAGTGGGGCTTCGTCCAGCGGTGTCACATCACTTAACCCTAAGGGGTGGCACAAACCATGCATTTTTGTTTGTCATAAACCTCCGAAACACATTAATAGTCAATATATTCTTAAACAACTGAGAAGATCACTGTCAAAATGAATACTTCATGCATTGTTGACAGTGTTATTTGTCCAGGGTGATGTGTATTTATTTGTCTTCCTCTTCTGTGTATTAATGAAAAAATAATGTAACAGCCTTAATCTCTGCTTCAGTTTATGATGACAATTAGTAAATAACCTGCACCAAATTAAAGAACAACAGTGAATTAAACAGTACTAGTGACTCCTATTGTTTCATTGATGCAGACTGACTGGACTGTGTTTGTCCCTAAAAATCATCAGCCCACTTTTGAAGCTCTTAAAGACTTCTTATTTCTTCTTACATTTTTTTCCCTCAGGCGACTCCTGCGGTTCTTTCCAGCACCGTCAGCACTCGCTGTACCAGCTTAACCCTCTGACATCTACCTTTTTCAGCCAATGTCTTGCAACTGACTTTTAAGTCAAGAGTCAGTCACTTTGGGGTTTGCGATTTTTTTTCTTTCATTCTTTTTTCTCTCTGAAAATGGAAAGAAACCTCTTCTAATGTGATTGCCCTTTTCCATTTAACCAGATGGGGTCTAAATGGAGGTGCTACAAGGGGACGCCTAGGCGCTGTCACTACATAACGTCATCTCCCTAACCCCGGGGGTCAGGGCCAGATTGACACCATAACCCACAGCCCTGATCCTCCTTCAGCCTCTTTAGAAGTGCACCCGGCCGGCAGTAATACGGCCCGCACTTTATTCATTTGGAGATCAGCCAAGCTGAAAAGATAAGCTCTGAATAATTGGAGCCCACAGACCACGGAAAATCTGATGGGATCTCTGAGTCTTTAACTTTTTTTCTCCCTCTCCTCCTTTTCTTTATACCCTCTTATAACTGGAGGACACCCCTTGTTAGACTCAGGCAACCAGATGGGCGAGAGAGGAGTGGGATGATCTGTGGTGCTTTAAGGAGTGGGATGACACTGGCTGTGGGGACTTGTCACTCACGTGCAGGGGGAGTGAATGTGGAGCTTAATGAATCCTCCACAGCCACCAGTGGACAAGACAGAGCTCTGTGTGGACACCAGACGGCCAGACAGTTCACCATCCTGCCTCCTTTTCAGGCTTTCTTCTCCGTTTTCTCACAGCCTCTCCCATTTCCGCCGAAGTCGAAGAGACAAAAACCGGCGTAAATGAACCTTTTAAGTGCAACTTTGCTTTACAAAAAACATCTACAAAAATCAACAACAGTGTTTTAATCCCTTATTTGTGTGGGGGGAAAACCTGCAGCGTCATTATAAATATCCTTTCGAGATGTGAGATAACTCGTTAATAGAGCAGTCAAAACTCGGTGGGGGGCGGGACACTGGAAACAATAGCACATGAAAATGAGGTAGTTAGCTACTGTGGCCGCTGTAGTTAATCATCCTTCTGTCAAATTAGCATTCCCCCTGCTCTGCATGGAAGACACCACAGCAGATAGACACAGCATCGTTAGCTGCACTGTGCAACAAAGGCCTAGCAATGGGGAATCTGCAGCTATACTGGTAATGTCAGGTCCCAGGTCAACTTGGTCCAGAGCCAGTAGAAGCCCACGCTGCGCTCTGCCGGCACGATATGTTGTCATAACAGAGCGCTTTTACTGTAAGAGTCTGGCTGCAGCCTCCTGAAGACAGACAAACAACAGGACCACACACTCATCTCTCATTACCATCAGCAGCGCTCGGGCTTTTCTTTTTCTCTTTTATCTTTCATTTCACGTGGATGGACACAGACCCACTGGGAGCAACAGCGAGAGATGTAGTTTATCTTCAATTACTACCGCGGGGCTGGGAATGTTACTTCCTAAATGGATTCTATTACAAGTTGCACATTATATTTATCTGCTTCCATGGTTTTTAAACGTCAGCGGTATGTTTGTGTACATTATGTCAGTAAACAGATAGCAATCAAGATGGTTTCACTCAACTTTCCCACAAGTGTTTACAGTCCTGATAAGAAAAATATGCATCCTTATACTAGAGTGTTTTCCTGCTCATTGATGATTGGTCAATATATTACAACTGGGACAAAAACAGCCAAGATGCCATGTTGTCAGACATCTTTCAGTGTTGGAAAGCTTCCTTCCTTCCTCTTTAACCGCATCTGTTTAGGTTTTTTTCAGTTTTATTCAACAATTTAACTGATAAAGACCCAAACATACAATGGCGACCAAAATCATTTACTGATACAAAAAGTTAAATGATTCTTTGCCCACTAATAAAAAAAATGCTAATAATTTGTGTAAAATGCAGTTTGTCATCTTTTCATGGTCATCAGATAATGACCCATTTGGACGTTCAGAGGCTCCGTAGTTACCATGGAAACACCGTCATCTTCTACAACATTGATTCACCAGTAAAGCCCATAGAGTTGGATACGTAATGGTGGGTGGAGACGCTTGTTTTATGTTCAGTTAATGATAGATTTAATTGAAGAAATCACTTTTTCCTCCATTTTCTCTGTTTTTCATATAAGAACTCTCAACTTTAATTTGAGCTTTTATGGACATCAGTCATGTCAGTAAATAAAATATAGGAAAATATATAATTTTCACTTAAGAATGAAAAAATACTGAGCATAATATTAGAATAAATGGTGAAGAAAAGTTAAAAATACAGAAAAAATAATTTGGGAACTGCCACAAAAGTAGCACTGGGTCTTTGTGGGTTAAGGCATAAATTGAGAAAAAAATATACTGTAACGCATTTACTGCAATTAAAATGTTTATGCATTCATTGTAGTTCCACTTCTTGTCAATCTTGTTATCCACTCTGCAGACATGGTTATTTTTACATAGTTCACTTAGGCTGTTTATTGACAAGTCATGCAGCCCTTATCATTGCAGAGATTTCCGCCTTTGTTGCTCTGTACTTTAACTGAGGCCAGGCATCACAAAAACACAATAATCCTGATTATTACAATAACATCAGGTACTTTGTAGGGCCTCCAGCCGGTTGAATGGCATGAAATCTCCAGCCATCAAGTCAAGCAAAATATTTTCTCTGCCCAATCGCAGGGGCACATTGCTTCCTGTCCTGGAGACAGTGTCACCCAGTGTCTCCTTGTTTTCCATAAACCTTATTTCCTGTTTTAGGGGCTGTTTTATACAGAGAAAAATACGAAACTTTTAGCTTAGCGTTGGAAACTGGAGTAAAAAACAATTCATTTGGTCATCAGAACGTCTAATTACCTGACTGATCATTTAGGATCCAAACATAATGTAATAATTTTATTTTCAGACACATTCCCCTTTTTATTACTATTAATCACCTTTGACCCGGTGCAGTGATTACATACTGAGTCACAGTTACACTTTATCCACCAACAGTAAATCACAAAATATTTGTTTCAATTTAAAGGGCAACAGACCATAAACAGAACTCATTATATATCATTATAGTTGATTCTTTTTGTAAATTCTGTCAATAAACTAAACTGCTTTCTAGTAGGTACATGCACAGAATGTGATATAAATACTGTAATGTAGAACTTTTTACTTTGAATATTAATATTAATTAAAAGGACCAAAGCAATTAAAGTCCATTTTAACACCTACTCCTTGCTCTGTCTTTAATAATGTTAAAGTGTCTTTTATGTGCTTTACCCATCGGAGCTGAAGTGACTAATGAATAGTCTATGTGCAGGCAGCTGAAGTGGTTCAATATTATAAATCAATGACGGTTTGTAATTCTCTTCATTTAAACAAAGGGCAAACGAATAAAACCCCATTAAGATGACATGTGAATTGGCAAACAAACTGTTTAATTTGTGTCTCCAGTGTGAAGGGGGCTTTCCTTTCGTGGGCCGGGGGGCAGCCCAAATTTACATCTGATTGGAGTTTAATGGTCCATGGCCGCTTTTACTGCACGGTCACCATGGCGACCAAGCTTTTCTCAAGATTTTCAACAGACTAAAATGTCCTTTTTTTGTCCATTTGAGATGTGTCATGCGAGCCAAATGGGGCCGGGGCTTGTATGTATCAATTTGTTTCTGTTGCGGGGCCCACACTAGCCCCGCAATGAATATATGGGCCATTGAATTCCGACACACAATAGCCACAGCTGATGCGGTTTCCACAGAGACACGCCCACACAAAGGCTCGGAATGATGACATATGGTCCAAACCTGCCCAGTCGGTGGACCCCCAATAGGCTCACTGCATTGATGGACAAAACCCCACGTTAGCCATTTATCCGTGCCTACTCATTTCATGGTAAAATAAACTTTTTATAAAGTTTCCACAGCCCATGCACAAGAAGTAAACGGCTGGTGAAAAAGCCACCATGTAAAGTGGGGGGAATTCATCATTAAGTGATTAACAAAGGCTTCTTTACCACCTGCTTCTGCGTTAATACGGGCATTAAAGGCCACTCTTTTTGTTTAAGGTGAAAGAGAGGAGATGGAGGCAGAAAGCATTAACTTAAAGACGTCACAGTATTAAGCATATGTCAGAGTTTCAATACCTAAACCAAAACATTACATATGTATGTGACTTTTATTTCTGCTGCTGCTGGGTTTACTCATGCAACTCATCCCAGCTGAAAGGAAATATCTTTAAACTTTTTATGGAGAAAGTACTGATTGTGGAAAATTTTGCCACAGAATTTAATAAATTTATATCAATTAGACATCAGTAAACTTTTCATAACATTGTTGGAATCTGAAATTGCATATATCATCAATTTCTTATAAATGGAATATAGTTGCATCTGGTATAACATGTTTGTGTTTTTAATACAGAGTTTGTGCCGTTATTGCATCTTAGATTAAACATTATGGTAAATACATTATTAACACGTAACAACCAACTCATTAGTGATACTAATGTAAAAAACATTCTGCATCATAAAATAAAAACACACATTCATAATAATTAAAAATCTAATAAAACAAAAGCATATAAAATTGTTCCTCCATATTGGTAAAAGCATGTATATTAAAACTAAATATGTTTAAAAAGTCCTTCACTGCCTGGTAACTACTTGTTTTTCTTGCCACATCTTCAACATGACAGTTGTGATCACACAAGCGCTCTGTTTCTAAAATAAAGCACCATCAGCTCTGATAGTAACACTGAACTCCCAGTTGTTTACGGGGAAATCCCACGAGGAACAGGTGTTTAGGTAGAGAGGCCCTAATACCATTAGGAAAGATAAGCACTGTGTGAACAAGACATTTAAGTTGGCCGCTTTCATTACTCACCACTAAAAAATGTGATGATGTCAGGTCTGACTCTGGGAGGGCTGTTATAGTCCATATGGGGGCGACTCTTCACTTAAGACACTGCAGATGCAATACTTTTCACAAACTCTATGGGAACATGTGAAGTCACTGCAAAAACCTAAATCTTACCAAGTGTATTTTCTCAATTCTAGTCCAAATATCTCATCACACTTAAAATAAGACATAATAACCTAAAGAATAACTTTTCAGTGAGACATAAGAACTTTTTTAAGACAATAGAACTTACCAATAAATACAAGAAATCAAGACAATAAATCTTACTAAGTAAATTTTCACTTGTTCCATTGGCAGACTTTTTTTTTTTGCTTAATTCAAACAAAAAAATCTGCCAATGGAACAAGTGAAAATTATCTTGGTAAAATGAAATGAGATTTTCAAGATCAATTATCTAAAAGTAAGTTCTTATATCTCACTGAAAAGTTACTCTTCTGGTGATTATGTCTTATTTTAAGTGTGATGAGATATTTGGATTAGAAATGAGAAAAACACACTTGGTAAGATTTAGATTTTTGCAGTGCTAGACATTCCTCTCATTTAGCACACAGGACTTATATATGTACATGTAAAGTTTAGGTAAAAGCTCTTTACCTGTATTAGTGCTGAAAAATAGACTAATTGATCAAAAAAATGTATTAATCCACTTTTATTTTTACCAAGTGGTTAGGCAATTAAATTAACTGCTGAATTCTAGTTCAAGCTTGTTCAAAGTGTACTTCTGAGATATACTAGGTCACTGATTACTAGTTTCCAGTTTAAAAAGTAATACGTAAAGTGACTGTTTTGTTCACTTCATTAAATACTGTAACTTATTACGTGTGATTAGTTTTCTAACACCTGTTTTAAGTTTCTAAAAACATAAATTTAAACCAATACTGTAAAGAAATGTTAGAGCGCTTTGGGATTTCAGGAGGAAAATTTGTAGCTCTGAAAGGTGTTCCTGTCCTGTCCACGGCCAGATGTTCAATTCCACATCCAGTGGGTTGAGACCACAAAGGGAGCTGTGGACTCGGTCATGGAGAGTGCACTTTTTAATTACTTGTTATTGCTTTAAATTATCTTTTTAGTTTGACAGGTATGCATTAAACACATGCAGTAGTTTGGGCTGTTTCCACAGGAATGCAAACATTTTACTCAAAGATGACTACATTTACTTTGTCATTTATAGGAAAGGTATGGTGCAAATATTAGCGTGTGAAATATGAATTTATAAGCATTGACAATAAAAAGCTACTGATTACCAAGTGTGTGATATGTCAGAAGAAAAATATGAAAACTGAAATATCCTCCTGAGATCCAGCAATGCAATTTGTCTTCAATAGGGAAGAAGAGTTTCCGTTTTACCACTGCAAAGAACTGCTGCTTTAGGCTGTTTCAAGACAATTCTTCAACGTAAAAAGCCAAAACTCTTACTGTCCTGGGTCTCAGGTGGATATACTTTAGAACAGAAGCACACTGTTTCCACTTAACAATGTGCATTATGGGAAAACATCTGGTATTGTAAGCTTTATTTTGTGTGTAAGTCGTGCAGTTGCAGTTTCTTGTCAGTGTCAGAATAATATGGTCTAAGTCTGCAGTTATGAAAAACTGTATCTTTTCTTTAAAAAAAAAAAGAGAGAAGCTGACAATGAAAAGGAACATTAGTTATGATCTTATTTTTGTACTGAATTTCGTCTCACATGGTTCACAACCCAAAGATCTTTAGTTTAGTGTCACTAAGAAGGAAACAAACACAATATTTCTGTTTAAGAAATCAGACTTTTTTTCTTTAAAGGGCTCATATTTTGTTAAACCCACTTTTATTAGTCTGTGGTTCATTTATTTGTGTATTTGGACCCTAATAGTTAATACACTTTGAATTTGAACCCTCCAGCTGCTGCAAAGCTATCTTTATATTCATTCTGGCAAAAATCGAGTGGATTTCTACAAC
>JAPTYQ010000028.1:33882695-33894449 GCA_029814465.1 Ostorhinchus cyanosoma | reverse complement strand
TTACCACATGTATCGCATAAACATCTCAGGAGGTTTGTTGGGGGTTTTTTCATACGAATTATGACTTGCGTAAATATACACACCATCCATTTCTAATTGGTCTTACCTGTACACATTATAAGCTTTCTATGTGTATGTTCACGCAGTTATTTACCCCCTCTCCAACCTGAATCAATGTGTCAAATACTGAGGGTTATGGTTAGGGTTATGTGAACCAGAGATCTTGGCTTAAATTGGCATCAAATGGCATTGAATAACACGCCAAAGGTCGAAAATGTGTACGTATAGCACACCATGAGCCATAAGAACTAGCATAACATGCAACGCAATTCCATCAGGCTTGAATTTTGACTTGGAGAAAAATAAAGCTATCTTTAAAAAAAAAATTTAATTGTGTATGCTTTAGCTTTTATGAGAAGTACAAAAAAAACATCAAATACAAAAAAAAAAATCTGTACTTATAACATATCTAACTTAAAATATGTTCTAGTTTTTAGAAGTAACTACTCTCAATAGTACGCATTCGTGTGATGTAGAATTCATTGCAAAAACAGGACAAAGGTTCTTTCTCACAGTGTCACCCGACCACACGGTACAGATGTACACACTTGAACACACTTTGCTTCCTCTCATTGCACACACGGAAAAAAAGGGCAACACACACTCACACACAAACAACAGACGGTGGCACTGAAAAGATATGTGAGTCACTTCACTGCAACTGACTCTCAAGTGTCAAATTGGGGACATGTCTGGGCAAGTGGTGCGACGGGGGTGAGTCACATGTGCATGTACACCGACTCTACAAACAAGGAGGGGATACTTCATCACCCAGGCTGCGGATTTAAATGTGTGCATATAGCAAATTATATCAGCAATAGCAATAAACAATACTAGAGGTTTTGTCTTACTAGTGCACATATTCATTCCATTTATTCATTAGGTTGTTTTTTTTTAATTTTTTTTACGGTGCAAATTACTTATATGAGATTAGAAGCAATAGTAAAAGAAGAAATAAGTTATCATAGAGACATAACCATGAACTGAACCTTTATACAGTGGTTGGAAATGTGTACATATGGAAGTAAAATATGAAAAATATAAGAGGTTATTGTGCAGGAAAACAGTTTCTATCAGAGTTTTACTACTGTATATGTGATGATTTTGATCTGTTTTACTGCTGTAGACATTAAGCCTTGAGCTCTGTTCAACAACTTTATTCACTTCTGGGTAATTTCATCCACATTAATGCGTGATCTGTCTCTATAAAGTCAACTTTTCATGAGCACACAAAAAACAGGCCTGGTTTCAGCTTTGTGACAGTACATTTTTCAGAGAAGCCAAAAGGGTTTTGAAGAGGTTATTTTGCTTGAGGAGCAGAATTTTCTTTACATATAAACAACTTTTTCTTGTGTTTATGGGACAAAGGGTTAAGAACAATATATGCCTCAGAGGATGTCTGCAATATTTACCTAAGAAGAGTATAGAATTAAAAAATGTGCACTTGAATAAATGTACTTAATATTATTCAAGTACTAGTATATACAGTCGCAGAAAAAATAATTAGACCATCAAAAGTCATCAAAAACAATCGTTATGCAATCAAGTCCTAACTCCTGTGTGTATCATGTGACTAAAACAGACAGAAAAGAAAACATGGAATAAATAAAAGCATTGTTTTTGTCAGTACAATGCCATAGATATTTATGGAAGGACTGAAGTAATTTTGGTTATTATCAAGAAAACATGGAAAATGGATAGATATCATCTCTGAAATTCAACTACTATGAGCTATTTTTGTTATTATCATTTTATTTGTCCAAAAAAATGTACCTTTAGTTGTACCAGGCATTAAAATGAACAAGAAATTGAAAAAAACAAGGGGTGGTCTAATAATTATTTTCCGCAACTGTATATATCTTGACATTAAATCTTTAGCCTGTTTCATTTTCAACATTAAGAGACTATTAGTTGATTATTTACCTCTGGGACTCACTGCTGAACTCTGAACTGGAGCTAAAATAGAGCAACAGCTGCCAAAGCTGAAAGGGAAAGGAAAGGACGACCCCTCAACAGATAAATACATAAATAAAAGGTGGCAGTGTTCAGGGAAGGGCTCCTTCAAGGCCACCTAGGAGTCTGCAGGGTGACCTCTAGCCTTGTCAAGACGGACCTTTACTGTCTCTCCTGGAATCTGCACAGTTGCAAAGTCTTTAAGCCACAGACCTCATGCCTTGAAACTGGAGTAGCTGCTAAAAGCCAAAACTGGCCTCAGAAATACGTTCTGTAGACAAGCGGCGAGGATCAACGGAGCCCACGCGGCCCCCGAACCCTGTGATATTCGATGCGTCTGATTACGTCTGCCTGCCCTGCCTCACCTCCTCTGTCTGCACACACCCAACACCTCACACCCAGCAGGGATAAGTGGTCCCTGGCTATAAATACAGAGGCAGCATGGAAGCCAGGAAGGAGCCAAAAAAGCGATGGCAGGAGGAGGAAGAGTAGGAGGAGGAGGAGGAGGAAGGCAAGTATGGCTAAGACATAAAAGTGTACACCTGTTAATAAGGTGTCAAAGAGTCAAATGCAAAGTGACATTAATGTGTGTCAGCTTAATCCAGTTGCTGAGGGGATAGTTTTCCCTCCACACAACATGAAAACACCTGTACACACGTCAGTGCTGAATCCAACCTTAACCCCTTGTTGACTGAACTGGCCTCAGTGTTGATCCCTGACGTTCAAAGCCCTGTTTCAGTTACAGCTCTATTCATTTCATGACATTCTACTGATTTTCGGATCATTTTTGTTCTGTTTAAATCATGTAAGAATACACTGCTATTTAAAAGACAATACAAACAAATGTTAATCGACTCATACAAATGCGTTGAGTAATCAGTCCAGTTTCATATTTTGGAAAGAGAAATGGAAGATATTGTTGATGTACTTTGGGGCTTAACATATTATACCCTGTATAGTGTTTTAGTCTATTTGTTCATGTTCATTTCTGGCAGAATGGTTGTACAATGATGATACAACCAATACAAAGGTGCTCTGACTAGTTATTCCTTGTTCTCCAATTTAATGTGATAAATAGTCAATGAAGGAAGTATATTTGGTTATGAATCTAACACTGAAAGTAAGGAAGGGTGGGACTAGATCAGCTTTTGCTTCTTTCTGTTCCTTCTCAAACTGTGTTTATGAGTTCATTCATATGTACCCTTGTGTTAAATTTACTGTATTCATTACTTTTTCTGTGTTTAATGACCATTGTTGGTTGCATATGTAATTGATTTCTTGAATTAAAAAAAAATATCTCAGTTTGAGAAAAATAAACAATTGAAATGAAATGAATGAATGGATTGTTGACTTGAGGAACTGATCCAAAGCTGCATTAATGAGACTAAAAAAAGAATGACTATGATGCCAATTACGTTTAATTTCATTACTTTGCATTATAGTTATTAAAGCTGCAGAATATATCATTTGAGCATCGTCATCGCGATGTATGTGTTTGCAATATCGCATTGCAGGTTCTGCGATGTAGGAGGTAAATGAACTCCACGTGTTCTCATTTAATTTCAGGGTATATGACACACACTGCACGTAATGATCCACCAATCACAATCGTTCTTAATCAGTTTGGAGTGAGTCGCTGGTAACAACATTGAAAAATGAGCAACGAACCAGAGTAAATCACCGTAAACGAAGACTTGGTGCGAAAAAGAAAAACGTCAAGTTATCGTCAAAGGGATAATGTGGATGTTGACGTTGGTGTCTGGATCAACTCTTGGTCTAATGTTCTAAAAGTAATGTTCCTTCCACCTTACACATGTTTTCTTGTAACTTTTAAAAATACCTTTTGGATTTTTTTTTTATATATAATTTTTTATTTTTTATTTTTGCCACGTATGGGTTAGGAACCAAACTGGGAACTTCACTGACCGTAATTTTTTTTAACATAACGATAACAAATGTTGAAAAATTCCACAAAAACAATACATTCTTGTTATGTCCTCCAATAACACATTAAGGTTGAAATTAAATATTTGAGAGTATTCCTATGAGTGAACTATAAAAGGTTCAAATTAACAATCTCCATTTGATTTTGCATATACTTGACAATTACAATGCAATTTTCTTTTTGTACAATTGTGAATAGATTCGGGCAGTCAAGGGTTAACGCGTTATTCTGTCCTTTCCTGTTTCAACACTATCTGTTTATCGTGTCCCCACCCCTCTCAGCATGTGTACTTGTCCTTATCCCTATCCCCCTTCTTCGAGTCTAAGGAAAACAGGTGCAGAGAGGAGTGTCCAGGACCCTCAGAGACCCACTCCGCCCCCCCCCTTCCCCTCAACTGAACCTGTGGCCAAAGCACGCAGAAGATTTCCTTCTGTCTTAGTATCTGCAGCGTCTTCAAATTGAGGAGCAAATATAGCCTTGTCATCCATGTGAAAGTGAGAGCAGAAGGGATCTCAAACAATCCACTTGCAATGAGAACGGTGGCCAAAATTCATGTCAACACTGGACAACAACTGTCAGCAGCCCCGGAGAGAAAGACGGAGAAGCTGCAGGAGCCGAGCTGAGATACTAGGAATTAGAATTTCACATCCATGCAGCCTGAGTACACCTCCTAACTAATGTATCTGTGAAAAAAGGGATGGGTTTTGATCAGATTTGAAGGTATATTTGAGTCTTTTAGTGTTAGGCAGCTTCGTACCTTTTCCTCCACTACTGTACATCACAGTAGTATTTATTCCACTAGATTTGTCTCAGATTCCACATTTTCATCCTCTTCTTGTCCAGTGAAAGCACATATCTCCACACAGGTTGGTTTCTAATTGTTGTGATACACTGTAAAAAAAAAAATTAAAAAAATCCTGTTGTTTTTACGGAAAAAACTGGCAGCTGTGGTTACCAGAACAATACTGTAAAAATATGTCAGGTGGACTGAACTGATATAGCACATTTTATATACCTTCATTGTGCCCAAAGAGCTTTACCACCAGGTCCTACTGGGGGCAATTTAGGGTTCAGTATTTTGCAACGTCACTTCAACATGAGACCAGTTGGAGCCAGGATTCAAACCACCAACCACTCACAATTAATTTACATGTTAAATGTTTACGTTTTTATTACTTTTTAATAAAAAATTATAAATTGTTTAAAAAAGCAAATAGACTGTTATTTCAACATTGTGGCAATTTAAACTGCACCAAATTGTTTTCCAATTTACAGTTTTATTTTCTCAAAACAGAATTTCTACATACTAACCTGGTTTTGTCAACATACTCTTTCTGTAAAAACTACAACTATATTTGATTTAACCCATAAAGACCCAAACATCCACCAGTGAACCAAATCTAAACTGTTTAATACCTGTTGATTCATTAATCCTATCAATACATGTAAATAATTGATGTAAAATACAGTTTGTCATCTTATCATGGTCAATAAATATGACCCATTTGGACCTTCAGAGGCTCTGTAGTTACCATGGAAACACCGTCATCTTCTGCAACATTGATTCACCAGTAAAACCCATGGAGTTTGATCAATAACAGTGGATGGACACACTTGTTTTTATCTTCAGTTAATGATATATTTTACAAAAAAAAGTGATGTTTTCTTCAGTTTTCTCTGAGCTTTGATGAAAATCTACATGATCAGTAAATGCAATATAAAAAAACACCTGATTTGTACTTAAAAATTCTAAATACAGAGCATAATATTACAATCAAGGGTGATAAATCACTTAAGAAAGGTTAAAAATAGAGGAAAAAATTATTTGGGAACTGGCACAAAAGCAGCACTGGGTCTTTATGGGTTAATCGATAACACACAAATCTTTTCAAATAAACAACTTTGCATTGTATTTTCAGTTACAGTTTTTTTATGTTGCAATTTTACAACTTTTTGGTGTTAATTTTACGGAAATTTTTTTACAGTGTAAAAAATAATGATCTTGTTGAGAATGGGGCAAAGCTGTGGATCAAACTACCCAACAGTATATAAAGCAATTGAAATGAACTCTGTTTTATACATGTGCATGAAAAATGCAACATGCATATTAATGCAGCATTAAAACCAACCAATAAACCCATATAAAATAGTAAAACACTGACCATTTAACTGCATAGAGTGGCTATATTACTTTTCATACTTGAAGTGGAATTTGCTGATAATATTTCATACTTTTACATTTGTTTTTTGTCATAGGTCGTGAATGCAGAACTTTTTGTGGAGTATTTTCACAGTGAGGTGTTAGAAGACAGATGTGGATTTACTCAGCAGGGGTTATGATGATTTATTTGTGTTTTACTGCTAATATACAAGATATACTCTGAATACAATGGACATTAAGGAAAGCTTTTGGATTCACATGTGTCCATTTGTTTGTCCACACACTCATTTGTGGTCTTCTCTCATTTAACAGTATCTAAATGACTGCAGATAAAGACTGATTTACTATAAGTTTGAAGTCCAGCTGGAGATAAACATGATTCAATGACTGCAGTTGTGATTTTGGAGGGAGATGTGATGTTAAAAGTTTGGCGCTAAGTTTGTGCGCGCGTTCCACCATTCAGACGCTAATTAGAATGATAATTTGCGACTCCGCTGATGACCCCTACCCCCCTTCAATAGTAACTTCTCCCTGGGGACGTGATGGCGCAGATCCCCAAGGGACTTTCTGCCCTCTGTAGGAATCCTTTTTATCCCCACAGAGGGATTCCCGCCTGTTGATCATCGAGATTTACCAAATGTATTGGTTCTTTGTGCATTGAATATAAGGATTATGAGAACCTTCTACAAAAGTTACTGTCCAGTGCACTGTGAGTCATCTGTGCAATAGACCGTTTTAATTTATAGACAGATAACCACTGAAGACTCTACTGTGTACTTTGGTGCCATTACTGCCTATTTTTACGCACAAGTTTTGGCAACTTTTCCTGTTGCGTAAAAAAAAATTGCACAAACCCTTTTAAACCCAGAGCTTCCAGGTGATTTTTTTCCTCTTTCCCAACTGATTTATCATCATTTATTATAATATCACCCTCTGTATTTTGCATTTTTCAGTGTAAATCAGGCGTTTTGCTATATTTTAGTCACATGGATGTGCGTTAAAGCGTTTAGATTAGTAGAAGGTTCTGGTCTCCGGTGGATGTTTCGGTCTTTTTAACTCATTTACAGTGTTTGCTGATATGAATGTGGGGTTTCTTCAAACTCACACTCCACACACTCAGCAGTTCCTCTGCGCACTAACAGCCTGCACTTTTAAAAATAAGATGGTCAGCCTCTCTTGAGGGTGTATGCTGCTGGATCCGAGCACCCCGCAATCCCTCATGTTTACACCAGACCCAACTCGCCTCTTGGCGGCCACACGTGTGTATTCGCCTCCTCACCTCCGCAGAGCGGCTGCACGACCCGGGCTGCCAGCGGGGATTTACTGACTGGCGCAGTGCCCGGCCGCAGGCAGACTAGTTCGCTCGGTTCTCACGACCTCAGCTGCACAAAGGCATCTCTGAACTATTAACTCAGACACGAAGGCAGTAGAAACGACCGCAGAACCCACACACGCTGCCAACTGGTGTTTCAGTATGCATCCGTGCAGGAGGAAGCTTCTTAAACAGCGCTGGCAGTGGGGTTTCAAAATGCCATTTACCAGCGGTGTCATCTGCAGGGCACTGGCACACAGCAGGGTGAAAGTGAGAACGCAACTACACGAATTAACAGCACAGACCGACTGTTAAAGGAAGCTGAATACAAAGTGTTTATCAGGACAAAAACATCTATAGAAAAGTCACGTAGGCAAAGTTAAAACTACTTTCAAATACCTTGTCAGTGACTTAGATTTACTCCATTTACCCGATTAAAGCTTTTGCCAAAGAACATACTTGTGTAAAGGATCTGAATTACTTATTTCACCAATGCATGTGGCTTATTCCTGCTTTGCTTTGGAATGTTAAATGTTACCACTTCCAGATGTCTTCCCTTATTTATTGTCTAAGATAAAAACTCTAAACTTCTGATTATTTGTCACTTTAACAAGCCCAATCTTATGCAACGGAATTACCCTCCCAGTGTTCATCTCTGTGCGTAAACTTGTGGTGTTTGCCGTGCGCACTTGCGGCGCGCCAGTGGAGTATTAAATGTTGAGGGGTTTGGAGCGGCGGTCTCCAGGCTGTAACCTAATCTGGAGTGAAGGGGCCCACGGACTGCAAGTGGCGGACACACGGCTAGCGTCACGCCGCTCCACACAGCACCGAGTCTTTCCAGTTCCGGACCCCATACTGACGGAAGATAAGTTTACAACCAGGGATAAACAAAGAGGAGGCAGAGATAAAGATGAGCAGGAAGACCTTTAATACACAGCAGTATGTTTAAAGCTGCCATGTCAATAACAGGTCGACCTTGTGGATGCTTGTGTGTGAGGGGTGTTTGGAGTGAATCGTTAACCACAGTTTTATCTTTGAAAGTGTTTTATCTGTCCTCACTGCCTTCAGGTTTCCATCACACCCAAATTCCCTCGTTTTCTCCTTTATTGAGGTGAAGGCCCATTGAGAGTGGCATCGAACAATTGATACACAAAAGGAAGCGAGGATCCTTCCATATTCTCCTTTCACTGAGGCAATCTGTTAGTGACATTAACCCCTGAGCGCATTTCCCAGGCTCATGAATAGGCTTTAAGGCTTTTTAAAGCTCCCGCTGCATACAGGATGAGACCCTTTTCAAACTTTTAATTACCTTTATCGAGATAGAAAAATACACCTCTATTGTCACTTCTGCCATTCTGTAGTGGGACAAATATAAGGAACTCAAGTGACAGTGGTC
This sequence comes from Ostorhinchus cyanosoma, assembly GCA_029814465.1. Lineage (NCBI taxonomy): Eukaryota > Metazoa > Chordata > Actinopteri > Kurtiformes > Apogonidae > Ostorhinchus > Ostorhinchus cyanosoma. The sequence continues at coordinate 33,885,622 of JAPTYQ010000028.1, read as the reverse complement.
ATTATAAAATGTAGATAACCTGATAGGTCTACTGAGGCTCTTATAGGAAAACAAATGCATAGGTTGTGCAAGTTTTGTCTATAATAACGACCACGTTGTGTGTGAAAGTTAAATACACTTATATTGACTTTTACGCAAGAAGTGTGACTTTTACGCACGGCCTCCGAGAATAGAGATACCCTTTACACCTTTATGTAAACTACACACATGTACACATCACACTGAACACCAGAACATTAGTTTTTGTAATGTCTTTTATTAAAACAATGGGTCATTGCCCAACGTCACTTTTTTTCTTTTCTCTTTGTCCTTTTCAGCACAAAAACAACAAAGAATATAAAACACAGCTTTGGTATAACAATCAATAACAACTTTGTACAAAACTAATCTAAAAGTACTTGGTAACAAATTTTGCTATAAATCGTCCATCTGCATGTACAGCATGTTTATCACCCACATCCAAATTTTGGAATCAGACAATAAATTATAAGAACTATCTGCCATTTAAGGCCCCTGTTCCATAAAACGAAACAATGACAACTTGTGTTGTTGTTAAGTGTTAGACTTTTAGTCCCGCAGCTGAAAAGTCACAGGTCGGAGCCCGTAACAGCCGTGTGTGCAGTCAGTTCACCGTCTAAACTGGAAGTAATGCAAACTGGTTTCACTGGAGATTGGTGTCCGTTGTGCTACCAAGGCCGCCACACCGGCTCGCTGCTCTCTGATCCGGTGCTGATCCCGACCGGACTGACCGCCTGGGACCCTCCGGAGAAGGACGTCATGCCGTGGACTGGAGATGCTGCAGGCGGTGCTGAGCTGCCGTGCACCGGACTGGCGTTGACGGCGACGGGCAGTCCTGCGTTTGCGTATAAGGGGATAACAGGTGCGGTGGTGGAGGCGAAGGTGGGGTTGGGGATCAAAAAAGCGAACTGTCCGTCTGTTGCGGGCACCAGCTGGAACCCGCCGAAGACCTTAGGGGAGACGGCTTCGGCTGGGCTGAGTTTGGAGCCCATGGTGGCGCCGTTGATGGGCAGGGTGGATGGGAGCTGCACATGGAGGGGCTGAGCCAGATGAGCCTGCTGGGACGGGGGCTGCTGAGGGTAGTTCATGGACATCATCTGGGTCATGCAGCTGGACAGGTGGTTGAGGAGCCTGGACCTCACCTCCGTGTTCACCCCCTCTGAGGTGGACAGGAAACGGGTCACCTCATTCATGCACTCGTTGAATCCTGCTCTGTATTTACTCAGGACGGTGGCATCCGCTGAGAGCGCTGCTGGTGGAGAAAGGAAATGTGCAGATAAGTAACACATCCGACACTTATTTAATCAGTATCTGCATCTACTTTTGCGCAGATTGGTCACTTGAATGGTGACTAACTTACCGCTCATCTGGACGCGCTGCAGGTTCCTCAAGTGCTTCACTGTCATCTCCAGGATGTCTGCTTTCTCCAGCTTGGAGTGTCTGGAGCTCTGTGGAGAACATCAGCAAAAGTTAGCCTTTTTGTCTTCAAAGTTACACAAAAACTGATGCAATCATCTTCACATATGCAAGAACGGATAGATGTGTCTTCTTAAAATTCAAGTCCACTTACATCTTTTTTAAGTGCGTCCAGAATTAGTGTCTTCAGCTGCCCGAGACTCTCGTTTATTCTCGCTCTCCGCCGTTTTTCCATTATAGGTTTGGATGACTGTAAAGAATAAGCAAGACTATATTAGTGTGTGGGTCACAAATGGCACATGTGAAATGTAAAGCTGCTGATCTCTTATGTAACATTTACAACAAATACATAAATAAATAACAGGATAGTTGTTTAAAAGTAATATAAAAAAACAAAAAATAAACTTACTTTTCTGTGCTCGCTAGCATTTTTGGGTTTGTCCGGTGTGTGGGATCCGTTCGCAGGGGCACCGGCAATAGGTGATGCCGTCTGCTTTTCCATGGTGTCAGCTGGCATTATTGACCAAACCAAATGCGTAAAAGTAGTCCTCGTTGGAAATTCAGGAAAATAGAAAAACAGGATGTAGGGGAAAAAATATATATATCTGGAGGAGATTCAACACTTCAGGACATATGCAGATGAGTCCACAGATCGGTTCGCGTCGTGATGCTTTTTTCTTTTTCTTTTTTTTAATCACCGGGCTGTCATCCGAGTACGGGTGCGTGCGTTGTGCCGTGCTGGCCGACTCTGCGCTTCTGCCGCCGACACACGCCGGGGCCGTACTTATAGACGGCTCGCGTGCTCCCAGTTCGTGTGAAACCCTCTCTGCATTCTTTCCCACACTCGTCTCAGCCAATAGCAGAGAGGACTCACCCATTGGGCGCGGGGCAGACCGCTGATTGGACAACACCCCCGCGGGCCGTCAGTCACGCGCTGCTCAATCAGCCCTGCAGGGACAAACAACAAAGCGGAGCGCGCAGCAGCGGCCGGACCGTTCTGTGAAGTGATAAGAGGGGAATGCGCTGGATGTTTGCTCCCAACTTTGCTCCTTGCTCGTCAAATTTTTTTTAATTTTTTTTTCCTGTTTGGTGTGTGCGCTTTGGAAGGAGGCAGACACTACACTGACCGAAGCTTTTAGACGGAAAGAGGGACTTTTTTTATGGTTCAGCTGTATCATAAATAATCTGAAATAATTTATGACGTGACAAATTCTGAATAAAACGCACCATTACTGTATTCACTTCAAACCTATTTGAGGCATAAACATTATTATTATTATGTTTTTGTTTTTTGTTTTTTTATATCATCTATTTTTAACACCTCACACATCCAAGGAAAAGACATCTGTAATGGCACGCGAGGCGGTTTGCAGCAGCACGCACCAGACCAATGGCGTGCGGACACTTTATGCAAATGAGGCAGGGCGCAACATGATTGGCTGACTGAACAGCCCTGTGTCAATCATTGCAGCGCGGGAGCAACTCAAAGGGCG
>JAPTYQ010000028.1:33466961-33477868 GCA_029814465.1 Ostorhinchus cyanosoma | reverse complement strand
GAGTCACAATAAACAACTTAGCAGCTTTGACATCCTCCTGTTTTTGTTCCTCAATCGCTCCTTTTTATACTCACTCTCACCTGTGTGGCCTGAACCACCTGAACAGGGAAGAGGAGGGCTGAGCACCAAAAATAAATGACATAAAAATGACATAAACAGACACAAGATTAGATCATTTAACTTCTGCTGACAGATACAACACATACGGTCACAACAAAGCATCAACTTCCATATTCTAATAAGAGATCAATAGCGATAAAACCCTTTTTGTCCTCCGTCTGCCCTTCTCTACGTCCTCTGAAAAACACTTAATCACACAAACCTGAACTCTATCTGTCTGATGAGATGCAGCTCATGTCAAGAAAAAAAACAAAAGGAAAATCACAAAAATGCAGTTTATAGGGGATAATATTTTCAAGTAGTAGTCCATAATTAATGCAAAAAATGATGATCAGGGAAAAATATAGAGTCATTCAAGGTACAAACATGAAAAAATGTGAAGAAAAACAATCACTTTCCTAATTTAGACCAGAAAAAGTACGGCCATGAAGATACGAATCCAAAAAGTTTTCATTTCAGTATTTTCACCCCTTCATAATTTCTGGGCTTTTTTTTTTTTTATTTCATCTTTGCAGATTATGTAGTTCATATTTTTTGTGGTATGAAATACATTTGTCTGCTTTGTATTTTTGGAACAAAGTGCCTAGAAAATAAAACTCTGCCTTGGATGCTTTTCGTATCCCTCTTCCAACACACCTGATTCAAATGATAAGCCTATCATCCAGCTCTGCAGAAGCATGACCATGACCGTCAGGTGTGCTGGAAGAGGGAAACATCTAAAACATGCAGGATAATGGCTCTCTAGGACCAGGGTTGGCCACCCCTGATATACGGGATAATATTATAATGAATGGTGACAAATCACTATGGAAATGTTAAATGTAGAGAAAAAATAATTTGGAAGTCGCCTCAAAAATCGTTCTGGGACTTCAAGGGTTAAATTAAATACGTGGATTAAAGGTGGAACTATGTATTATTCAGCGGTGCGTCCTTTTAAGATCAGGAGTTTCTCTGCGTACACAAACGGACAATCTGATGCAGATAAAGTACAAGGTAAAAACTGAAGAAAACAGATACACTTGTTCAATCTGCCTCAGAAATCTAAAGCCTCTCCGCCTACAACTCCAGACATTTTTAGACCTTGAATGTCAAAAAATGTTCAACGTTTTAGGATGTTTTTGAAGACCCACAGAGTGCAGCGTTACGTTGTCAAGTAACTGCCAGAAGTCGGTAGCTTGGCCGTGGGAGTTTTTTTTTTTTTTTTAAATTGTCAGTGTTAGATTTTACAAAACAGAATATGAGCAGTAGCCTGGAAACACAGATCCATTCCAGCGCTCTCATCTATTTTTCACTGTTACAGAGAATTAGTAATGACTCAAATCTAATCCTCTACCTTCACATAAAGCAGAGGAATCCTGGCATGTGCATAAATTACTGGTGAGCTGCACTGTTTTGGAGGGAAACCCAGGCTAAATATAGCCCGAAGGTGGCGAAGAGGCCGTACTTATGAGCAGAAAAAGCTCATTTCCCCTGGGTATTCAAAGTAGACGACAAAACAATCCATCACATATGCCTCTGGATTTCTCAGCTTAGATTCAATCTGCTTTTTCGTTCACTCTATCTGCAGCTGACTGCGAAGTCCAACTGTTATATTTTGCTGCAGATCAAGCAGAAAATGCCATCAGGACTTAACGGGGATAATGACACCTTGTCTATCCATTGTGTCAGTGATGGATGACCTTTCTATCTTTGGAGACTCCCTACTCGGCACGCATGCTCCAGCCACACTCCGCTGTTTCTAATCTTAGCCTCTGACACTGTTCAATAATGCATCTCCTGCACGCTCTCTGCAAATGTGTTGTCGGGGAGTTATATCAGCAGAAATAATAGAGAGGGTGGAGCAGGAGCTGGGGGGGGGGTTTACAGTACACAGAAATCAAAGACGGCGTCGTCGCTTTAGGGTTGCAGATTGTGTCTTCTTGCACAGTTGGCAGCTGAAATAAAAGAAACTAAAACACTCTTCCTCCCACGCGCTCGTTCGTTTGTTTCATCGTTTCCTTGGCCGGGGATAGTCTTTTATTCAAAGTTGTTTCACTGCAGAATATTATGAGTGGGTAATGGAAGTCCTCATGCCAAAAGGCTTTTATGCGTCATCATGGTATTCTGGGGATACCGTGTTTCTGAAACTCTATCCTAAACCCGGACGCACAAAAGGCTGTGGGTGCAGTGACTCAACTCGTCATCCCAAGTGGTGCAATTCCCCCAAAATAAAACCCTCCTCTATCACCGGAATCCAGCACAGAATCATAAATAAGGCTCACTTACGACTCAAATTCGTAATATCAACCTCAATTTGTCATCTATTCCGCTCACTGACAACAGCACCTTCTGTTACTGAAAATAGCAGCTTATTAGTAAAACACACACACTGTAATAGTGAAATCCCCATTAGTGTGTTGCTAGGGAGAAGTGAGAGTTTCCGCGGGAAGACTCTATTGTCTCTTGTTGTTGCTAAGCAACTTGGCCACCAGGTCAATAATACTGTAGATGGTTGTATTCACCGGGGCTTTGAAAGTGATTTTCTGTTTCAGTTGTTTAAAGTGTAAAGCTGTCACCACTGCCAAGGGAGCGCTTTGTGTTTCAGTTGGTTTTTTTGAAGAGTTAGGAAGCAAAAGAGTGAGCCGTGTGGGTCCTTGACAACAGAGGCGGCTTTGAAAACGCCTGATTTGATCAAAAAATGTAAAAAAGGGGAACTCTCCAGAAACAGAAACAATAATATAACACAGAGGCGCCTTGTAGTGTGACTGTTTTCTTCTTTTTCAGAATGCATTGAAGTTTTTTGCTCTAGTTAATAGTCAGGCGGCAAATCCCCACAGTCCCACTCTCCACCCCCCTCACAACAAAGGGCTAAAAATAACATAAAAATTCCTGCTTCCTTTACCTGCAAAATCTAAAAATAGTTCCTGACTTTTCCTGTTGATGGGGTTTTTACATTTTTAATTTGGTTTCTCTTAAGACAACACACTGGAGGAGCTAAACTGTTGAATTATTGCTCACGCTTTTCCTGGAAGTCTGCTCATACATGGTGATTAATAAAGACTGATGCTGTAGTCATGACTACACACATTAAGTACTGAGGCAGCATGTGGAGGAACTGAAAATATTAGAGTGAGCATAGACTGTGTGTCTGGAAATATAAGAATCTGTGAATGTTTGACTTTGTCTTTCTGATGTAGGTGACAGTATACATGACAGTATAGTCTGGATCAGAAGCATCATTTTAATATCATCTTTAATTTATTCCCTACTGTTATGACTTGATGCATCCTCTACCGATTCTATTTATTGTTGGTTTTATTTCCCTCTGGATGTTCCTTCTATTACATAATACAACTGAACTCTGATGCCTTGTCTGGTCAGCGGCGTCTTTTCAATCACTGCCTAAATTAGAAGTTGCTTCAAATATCAGACACATGCAGTCAAAGCATTACAGCCACAACTCGTGTGCTTTAAACACGTGTGACCTAACTTTGATCGCTGTACTAGACAGAACTATAAAGTGTCCGGCGTTCGCTTGGGTAAGGGGGATAAAGGCGGTCCTGCTGCGAGGTGGCATTCTGCCCTCTTTGTCCTTTCCACCTCTGGAGGAGTGCTGTGAGCTGAGCCACATGTCGTCTGGAGCTGAGCACCGCTGTGCAGCTCACATTTATTATTAATCCTAAGTATAAATAGTTCACATGTGCAGGGTACTCCGGGAAAACGTTGCTTTTGGGAGACCTTTTGGGTGCTTTGATGCTGAGGGGACATGATAGTATTAAACAAATGTAGTCAAATCAGCAGTAGTCTAAGGCTCCAGTCTCTTCGGGGGTGTGGGTACGAATCCCACTGCAATGAATTGTTTAGGCAACTGTAGTCTAGATCAGTGGTTCCCAGCCCTGGTCCTCGAGGACCCCTGTCCTGCATGTCTTCGATGTATCCCTCTCCCAACACACCTGATTCAAATGATCAGCTGATCATCCAGCTCTGCAGAAGACTGATAATGAGCGTCAGGTGTGTTGGGAGAGACAAACAACATGGAGGGTAGGGGTACTCCAGGACCAGAGTTAGGAACCACTGGCCTAGATGGTCGCTGGTTCAATTCCCTAGACTGGCAGAGAAATTGCTTGCTGATGTGCCCTTGACCAAGGCACTTAACCCCCCATTTGCTCCATGGGTGCCTGACATGGCAACCCACTGCTCCTACTCTGCAGTGTGTGGTGTTTCTGTCTGCATCTAGAGACTACTGATGCAAATTAGCATTTTCGCAATACTATTTATCATATTTACATGTGGTGTTCATGTGGACTGTAGCTACTAAATACACTAATAAATAAAAGAAATATATGTTTCATGTCATGATGGGATAAATAGAGGGGGAATTTCATTGTGTTGCTTGTAAAATATACTGATGAATACAGATTGTTAATTCTTCTTAATAATTCTAAAATAAGATAAAAGGGAGTGAAAAATCATATCCTCCTGAGACCCAGTTATTCTCCTTAAAAAAGAAAACAAAAACACCGTCCACTGCAAAGGACATTCAATAAAATAATCAAAAAATGTATCTGAAAAATTGTTGCATCATGCTGTTTCCTATCATGGCTATTATTTAATGTAAAAAAAAAAAAGCCAAATCGTTTATTTTCCTGGACCTCAGGAGGAGAATAAAAGACTGAATACTGAACTGTAAAGCAGGGTAATTTCCGGATTTCACTAGATCTGTTTTCTGTATGAAATATTTTTTTATTGTTCTATAAAACCTGAATTTGTCCTATAAAAACATGAACAGAAAATGGTGCAACAGCTTTGCAATGTGAGTGTGCTACTACCCCAGTGTAGAGGAGACTGGGGATGCCGTGAGTAGGAGCCTCTGAAGCCCCGCCCCCTTTAGTCGTTATGTATGCAGTAACCAGGGAGACTAGGGGAGTCACTCCGGCAGCCCATCACGACCCAGCTCAAAAAGCAGCCGCGGTCTGAGGCTCGTAGTAAAACAGGCTGGAGCTGCTGCGGCACTGTGGAGTAACAGCAGAGGCAGGAGATGCAGCGCATACAGACATAACCTGCCGGAGGATTCTCAACTAGCGGAGAATAAGAGCCTCCTCAGCGGGTCCAGATGTGGGGATCGCCTCTGCCCAAGCACCACAGCCGCGGTTTGGATGGGAGGTGGAGACATAGGGGGCTCCTGTCGAGAACGGGCAGCGTGAAGAAACTCCAGCCGGTTTAGAGGAGCAGAGGGCGGTCAAAGTTGAAGGCAGAATGGTTCAAAATGTGGTTCTGGTGTTTCTCCGCAGGAGGCTGAGCCAGAGACCGAATGTGGAGGAGCTGGAGAGCAGGAATATCCTCAAACGTAAGTTCAGGCACTTTCACTAAAATCAATGCATCATTACATTTTCCTTTTTTTTTTTTTTTTTGTATTTTTCTATGATAAAAATGATGCGAAAGCTCTGATAAAAACAGGGCATTTTGATGCATTAATGATAGTTTGCACAGTGTTGTACATTATTTAAGAGTAAAAGTACGCATGAGTGCACACTGTTCACTGTAAAACCATAAAAAGGTGAAAGGTATTAAAATTGTATACATGCTCTCCCTGGACCCAGCTCTGGAGACCTACATTATTTTCTATTTTTACAGTCCTCGACATCCATGATGATTGAGATTCTTTGCTAACTAATCTAATGTAATAAATATCTTGCTGAAGCTGTATTTGATGGATTTGTTTTTTTCTATTTCAGAGAGAAATGACCAGACAGAACAGGAGGAGAGGAGGGAGATCAAACAGAGGCTAAACAGAAAGGTAATTCAATTTTGGTGATTTTTCATTTGCTTATATTTTTAGAAAGTGTATTGAAAATTGAACTACGGGTCTTGTTTTTGTCTTTGTCATTCCTAAAGGACTCAAATGAAAATATAACCCTCTTATGTGAGGATATTTCTAAATATCTATTACTTTAATAACAGGAATTATCGTGTTTTTTCGTGTCTCTCATTCAGTGCCATACATATTTAATTAGTAAATAGATAGCCTTGCTAGTTCCTCTTTCTTTTTTTATTTATTGTCCTGCTTTGTTCAATGTGTGAAGAACATATTGTGTATGGCTCCCATTGAGTTTTGTACATTTAAAGATATTAATAAATAAATGTAAAAGATTAAAAAATAAAATAAAATTAGAAGGATGTGTCAAGATGTGATTTAGATTCTGACAAATATATCAAAAATGTGTAAAATTGCAGTATTGTGTGTTGTTGTTGATGGAAACGTATGAGCACCAGTTAATGTTTGTCCTATTTCCTGTGTTTCCCAGTTGAACCAGCGGCCCACGGTAGATGAACTGCGAGACAGAAAGATTTTGATCCGCTTCAGTGACTACGTGGAAGTGGCCAAAGCTCAGGACTACGACAGGAGAGCAGACAAACCCTGGACTCGGCTCTCGGCAGCAGACAAGGTGAGTGACAGCGCTGACACACAAATGTAAAATAGTACAACCCACAGAAGCAATTTGGCATGTATGCTCAGAACTGCACATAGCACTAGTGCTTCTGACGAGAACAAGTGAGAATTTGGGTCTGAACGTGTGCTCAAGCCAGTCACCAAGACTATCATCATTAGCTGTGGATGTTATCAGCTTATCTCTCAAAAATCCACTTTGTTTTTTTGGGGGTTTTTTTTAGCTGATCACATTTTTCCATCCTCCTGCCATTCAAAGATTTACAGAACTCCAATGCACTTATGGATGCGCTAATGCTCTTTTTTATTTTCCGCCCTCCTGTCTCCAGGCTGCCATCCGAAAAGAGCTGAACGAGTTCAAAAGCACCGAGATGGAAGTGCATGCCTCCAGCAAACACCTAACAAGGTCAGTATCGGGAGGTGTATACGTGCATATGTGTACATGTGCCGCAGAAATCATGTGTGCTCTATTCTGGGCCGGAGCGCTCTATTTTTAGCTCTCCTTGCTTATTCGAAGAGCACCGAGGAGCTAAAGATAGATGGGAGTGATTCTGAGCAGGGGGGTGGGGGGTGTCCTCTGGAGACATCCTACAGTCGGGCAAACACAAATGATAAAATGCCACAGTGACCTTGGATAAGCGTGTTTGGAAAGCAGGGGTCCTAGTTGTGAGATGTAACAGTGACCCAGAGGGAGGATGAAAAGGAGAGTACAGTACGTGTCCTACCAACCCCCATTATGCATTTAATGGCCGAGCTAAAAATAGCTCAGTGGAGGTGATAAATGGCTGTGATAGCTGCTGCCGTTTATTTCTCCAATACCAGTGTAGAATTTTCCTTGAATGCAAGGTAGACATTTAAACAAAGATAGGTTTTGCTTTTTTTAGTCCTGAATAGCCACTCTGCCATCAGGCTGACTTACATATATAGACCTCCGTTACCATAGTAACAGCAAAAAACATGCTTTCTTGTCATTGCTTTGTGTTTTCATAACAAAATGAAAAATAGGAAATCATTTTAAGAAAGTGCACAAAGCTGCTGGAAATATTAAGTGATTCCATTCTATAGAGCTCTCCTACTTTAAGTGATTACATTTTTTTCTCATATTTCTTTGTGTAAAAAAAGAAAAAAAAATCCTGTACATGTAACTGTTAAAAATTCTTCCTCAAAGTAGAAGCCTTAGTTGAACTAAGCTGAATAGATTTAGGCAGTGGGTCTTCTGTAAAAAGCCTTAATTTACCCAGAATTCTGGTCATGGTAGCCTGGACCTTTGTGGAACTAAAGTTAGATCTAAGCCACAGTCACAGTCTGTCTTTGTCTTCATAACCCGGGGCCGGTTTCACAAAGTCAGGCTTTTTCCTTCCACTAATACAATCAAAGGCACCGTGTCTAAGAAACAGAAAAAACCTGGGGGGTCTATTTTTTGGAAAAAAAGTGAAACGGAATTGTGTTCACCTCATCAATTAACAAAATTATCGTTAAAGCTGTTTTCTAAGTATATGTATGTATAATAAAATGTTATCACAACAGCTGAGCCAATACTAAACTCAGGAACGGTTGCCTCTGCCCTCAGGAATCGCACTTCGCTTTGTGTTTGACTTCTGTCTCCTCTTTGTTTTTGTCCGTCCAGGTTCCATCGCCCATGAGAGCGGGGAGTTTCTTCTGTGAAGAAATGCTGAGCGTAGATTTTCTGAGGCTGCTAGAAGCTGCTCAGCGCTGACAGTTCAAAGAGCCTGGAGCCTTTTCGTCTTCAGCGTGTCTTTAACATTCTTCTGGCACCCTTGGGTCCCATATCATCAGTATGGGAGCATGGGTCTGGGAGAAAAAGGATGGGAATGTTTGTGGCAGTGTGTCCTGGAGACTACTTAAGGTTGCCACATGGAAGCCGGCTGGTGGAAGAGGACTTTGGAGGAGCCTCCGACTCTCCAGAAAGAGCGGAGGGATAACAATATTGTCATTCAGTCAGTGTTGTTTATTTTGTACTATTTCATGGACTCCTTTGACAAGGCGGTGTGAATCCGTGTAGTGGAAGAAGTTGTGCATGTGACCAGCTTCACCTTTTCTTAACTGATGAATAATGTGTCACTTGGACTGTGTAAAGACTGTGCAGTTTGGGGGAGGTGGTATTGGGGATGAATTTGATATAAACTGTACATACAGTATGTCAATGAATGGGACTGTCAATGTCTTCACTGAAAAGAGAAATACCTTTGTAAGCACCACTTGTCTTCAAAATACAAGGTCTTTTTTAAGAAACGACTCATCTCATTTTTTAAAACGTCTTTTTCCAGTTAAGATACAGGAATATGATGTATTTAAAAACAACTTTAACAGTAAATACTGAATACCATTTTGAATGTTAATCTATATAAACGAAAATGCAAACTCGGATTAAAATCACACAGAGCTAAAACAATTAAAGACACAAAAAAATGATTACATAACATTAGAACAGTGAAACTGAATATTATCGATAATATGAGAATAAGTTAACAGTAGCATCAGTAATATCAGAATAACTTAACACTGCTCATATAAACAAACAGCAGTGTGAGGAGAAGTAGAACACATTCTAAAAAATGCTAAAAGCAGAACATGGACAAATGAATGGTTCAATCCAATACTTCGTGTACTTCAGTTGTGTAATGTAGTACGTAACCTTCCTTACAGTGCGATAACTGGGTGGAATTGCTTAGCTCAAAAACCAGGTCCATCAGGAAAAAACAAGGCGTGCAGACCTCTCTTCACACTCTGGATCTCTCCCTCTTGCTAAAAAGGTACAAAAAAATACAGAAAGCTGTATTAAAATATTATACAACATCATCTGACTCACTACATTTTCCAAGAGAACATTATGTGTATGCTTCAAAAGAAGCATTGTTTACTTACAAAGTGGAAGACACTTGAAAAAAGAAATGAAAGGAGGAGGGAAAAAGCTCGTCTAGTTAGGCTCAAAGAGACACCTGTGTCGTGTCGACTCACCATCTCTGTGAGGAGTCTGTCCTGAACTGACTTCATGTCTTTTCTTATCAGACACATCTGTAAACAGCAGGCAGGGCGGCAGGTTTCAGGGATGGTAACGCACAATGTGACAGTTGGGACGAGCAGGAGACATGTTGACATATGAGAGTGAAAGATAAGCAAAAAAAAAAAAAACATTTCAAGGCTACTCAGCACAAAAGTGACAGGAGAGTCAGAATGACAGATATCAGACAGAGGTGATTTAGACGCAGGCTGAACTCAACTGAATGTTTTATTCATTCATTTACATCATGGGTGTCAAACATGCGGCCTGCAGCCTTAACCCGGCCCACCAGAGGGTCCAATTCAACTCATGGGCTGAATTTGTGAAATGCAAAAATTACACTTAAGATGTTAAGAAAAATATAATTTTAGTTCAGAGACAACATTCAGCCCAATCTGATCTCCAGTGGGTTGGATCAGTAAAACACTAAAATGACATTATGACAATGTTTGCAAATAAACTATCCTTTCACAAAACAGTGAATAACCTTAAATATGAACAACCTGAAATGTCTGTTCCTAAATGTTGTGTATTTGTAGATCCACTGTGATCTGTAAGTTGTAAAATTGCACTTATTTTTTTCATTAATTTAAGTTTTTTCAGGTTTTTTCATATAATTCACATTTTTTAAAGGATAGTTTTCAAACGTATACATTTTCATGATGTAATTTTTCAGTTTTCACTCTAAAACATAGAGAAATGTTTGGAGTTAATGTTATTTATAGGTTATTATGTTACTATTGTAGTGGTCCGGCCCACTTCAGATCATATTGGGAGGATGGGGCCCTTGAACTAAAATGAGTTTGACACCCCTAATTTTGATCTGGAAGTCCAAGACTAAAACAAACCCATAGGTGAACATAATATGTATTCACTGTAAAGATTACCTGGGACATGAATATTTTCTCCTCATACTCCACGCTGTGACACACATTATTCTGAAGGGCTTTTTGGAGCGCCTCATTTCTGGAGGTGAAAGAACAAAAAGGAATGCAACCAAGTACAACAAACTGTGAGAACACACAAACTTTTGGGCGAAGGAAAACTCTGAACAGACAACTGTGAACAATGGAAACACTGAGAAACATTGCAACGCTGTCTGCTTCTCTTTAAATGTTGCCCATTACTGTTGTTACACTGGGATGATATACTATAACATGAATTGTGCTTTACACACGTGACATTTACACACAACTTACATTTCACACTGTGACTAAGTACAGAACCATCTTGAACTGTAAGAATACTTTAAATCTAGAGCAAGACTAGAAAAGCACTCTGAGAGTGCAGACCTCCGCCAAGCAGGTTATTTGCACCCAAATTATGTTTTCCACCATA
>JAPTYQ010000028.1:33452736-33466080 GCA_029814465.1 Ostorhinchus cyanosoma | reverse complement strand
ACACACACACACACACGGACAAACGCCGGCGAAAACATAACCTCCGCTTTTAGCGCTCCGCGCTTGGCGGAGGTAAAAATGAATTACATGGTTGAGACATTTATATAACCAGGCAATAAGTCAGTAATTGAAAAAAGAAGGAATTTCACAACAATCTGACAAAACAACAAAGAGCAGACTGTGATGGAAGACTTTGCCAGAAAGACAACAGACAGTATAATGAGTCATAGTGTTGGACTGTTGGATAGAATGGTCCAAAAGAAGCCACAGTTTAACTACTGTCAAGTTGTAATAAATGATTAAAATCTGTATGGTAGAATAGGGACAAAAGGTTTCTGGTTTTTGACGGGAATATGTTATGAAGCACAGTCAGGGACAACTCATCAACCGTCTAATTTCATCATTTCTGTGAGTTATAGTGGAATTAGGAACACGGAGGTTATAACAGCCAAAGAAAAGCAGACTCAACAACAACGGAGTCCGCTGAAGAAGCAGTACAGATTTCTCATTTGATAAAATCAGGGTTCCTACAGGTTCATTCAACTTACATTTAAGACTTTTTAAGACCTATTTAAAACTACTTCAAACAGAATTTAATGCCCATTCTGCAGCCTATTTCACAGCCATACTGGCAAAAATTCATGACTCCAGGCCTGGAATAATGAATACATATTTATTTACATCGGCAGGGACTGAATATTACGTACTGTAGGCTGCAGAGGCTGCAAAGTTAGCGATAATTGGTTCCTAATTTCAGTATAAATTGTCAGGTTGGAATGGGTGGAACAGAGTAGGCTAACGTTACTTTCTTTGCAGCTTGGACATTTCACCAGCATATTTAAACACAGTACTGCGAACAACTTTATGGCAACATAACTTAAGACTTACTCTATCAAATTTAAGGCCTTATTGATACTTTTCTTGCTAGGTATGTACAGGTTTTCTACAAAGGACACAGTGACCCCAAAAAACACAGAAAGAAGAATAACAAAAACAAGACTAAACTGTAATGATCTGACCTCCCAACAAAAGGGAGACTGATGTTCCAGAACTATGACCCTGTTGGTGGGTTGAGTTAAAGCATCTCAGGTTGAGAGGGCCCAAAAAAGATGGTTAATGTGCCTAAAAAAATAAACACTTCCATCCTATGCTACAGTAATAAGAAAAAACCTAAAGTCCCACATGCGTGTTTACAGTAGAAAGATCAATGAATGAAAACCTTTAAAGTTTCCCGGTCATGATTAGTCAGTACCGCCGCTGTCTCTTTGTAATTCCTGCAACTTGGCCTTGGCTCTCTGTTTATTAAAGGAGTGACATTTTGTTTTTGTTTTTATTAAATGGAATTATGCATTTTTAAACATTTCCCTGTGGTCTACATAAACTGTAAATGCTATGCTTGCGTCTGAATTCTTCAGTATTTCAACCCCAAAACCCTGTTGCTGAGTAATGACACGAGACAGGCTGTTTTGAGCACTGGCCCTTTAAATGCAAATGCCCCGCCCCTTTCAGGTTGTTGGCTGTGCTGCTCTGTCCCGTTCAGCCACTTGGGTTCAATAATACAACCAACAACTGAACATTTGAAGTAATCGACTCGAAGTTTGGACATATTTTCAGTTTTTACTACAACCGCTGCTGTTGATAAACAATTAGGTCGTACTCGGAGAAATGTTCGTCGGAAGTCTTGACCTTCTATGAAACGTAGTTATGAAACGTAACAAATTAAGAAGGAATTAAAACAGGTTCTAGAAATCCATTCAATTTTTGCTGGAATGAATATAAAGATAGCTTTGCAGCACCTGGAGGGTTCAAATTCAAACTTTGTGAACGATTAGGGTCCAAATACACAAATAAATGAACTAAAAACTAAAAAAAGTGAATTTAGCTAAATATGACCCCTTTAGCACTTTTTAAGGTATTTAAGGTATTGCTGATTTGTAAATTCAAGACTTTTAAGACTTTTTATGACCCTGTAGGAACTCAGTATTAAGTAAGTAAGAGGTCAACTGGATAACCTGCTTCTATACTTCAACTATGAACTCTGTTAATACCAATAGGATTCCTCACCGCATTTAGGCCGGCGGTGACTTTGATGGATACTGGTACTGGACAGTTTGCTAAATATCTAATATACACTTAGTTGTATGAATAAACACTGGCCATGTCCCTCCAAAAAAGTGCATCTGCTAACGGGTGCATAACCAGCCTTTTAGGACAAGCCTGCGGAAAAACATATTTTCCAGTGAAGCGTTTTAATTCATGTTCAGCAGAGTAAACAAGTGTGTTATTCATCCTTTAAGAGGGTATTTCAGTTTATGCCTGTGGGAACGGCATTGATCAGAACATGGCAAGAAAAAAGCAATAAACGAGCACAGTTATTCCAGCACAGTCAAACACACACACAGAGATCTAACTTTCACCTCCTTTTTTCCTGCTGTTGGTAGGAATGGAAAGCCACAGCCTGTTTTTTCCAGTACATCTGCAGGAGAACATTGATTAAACACTGGTCAAATCAACATCAACAAGATATCATTTTTAGATACTGACTCAACTGTCTGATGACTGTACGGTCAGAATAATCAAACAGCTGATGATACCCTAAAATGTTTCACTATACGTGTGTGGGGATGAGTAAGGCAGCGAGACACACAGACAGTTTGACTCAGAGTAACCTACACTGAGGTCTGTCTCCATGTTTTTCAGCACGGAGTCAGCCTGCTCCAGTTTGTGGATCTCCTCCAAAAGGACCTTCTGCACCTGTTCAAGCCGCTGAGTCCTGTACAGAGGAGAGAAAATAAACCAGCCACTTCAAATCAAAACGGAAAAGCATAAAAAACAAAAATGAGTCAGATGCCTTAGACTGCTAAAGGCTAAAGCTAAAGGCCAGAAAACATACAAATGTTTGTGTCACAGAGTAAACTGAGCAGCGTATTAATAGCTGCAGTAGTTTAAAAAGGTTGGCCTGATTACATTTAGATTTAACTTTTTTCAGTCACTTTATGAATACATTGAAGAGTAAATTCACAATAACCTAAATGTAAGAAAACACAACCTCAAACTAGGGCTGCACGATTTTGGCCAAAAATAAAATTCCAATTTTTTTTCCTCTAAAAACTCGATTTTCGATTTCGATTTTTGGGTAAACAACAAAAGACAACAGAAGTCACACCGCTCCCTACCAGAAGTAATACTGATGTAAGTCAGTGACAGGCATCAGTCTTGTGTGTGTGCATGGGCCACGTAAGATGAGTGATCCCCATGCGGTTATATTTAAATTAGGGGATCCGTGCGTGGACGAGACTGACCCGGGACACGCTGGAGGGATTATGTCTGGGCCTGGGAATGCTGTGGGATTCCCCCAGAGCTGGTGGATGTGGCTGGGGAGAGGGCTGTCTGGGCTAATCTACTAAGGCTACTGCCCCCACGACTCGGTCCCAGATCGGAAGAAGACGGCACAGTACGGATCCGTGTAGTGACAACATAAGATGAATGATCCCCATGCAGTTATATTTGAATTGGGGGATCCATGCATGAAACCACGGCTTACATTGGTATCACTGCTGTCGGCTCATCACAGATTTAAGATCATTACACAGACTTTTGTGAGCGACTACTCTCACAGTGACGAGAAGGAGCCTACAGTAGCCCAGAAGCAAGTGGTCCGGAGGCACAAGAGAGATTAAACCAATTTGACGATTTCCCTTATTTAAAAATCGTCCTAATCAAAAAATCAGATTTCAACTTAAAATCAATTAATTGCACAGCCCTACTTCAAACTTTAGAAATCATATCCATATTATTATGACATAAAACATGTTAGTTGTTGGTTTTAATATCCTGATCTGCCTAACATTAATGCAACAAGCAGTCTGTGAATCATAGAAAAAACTGATGTTACTTTGAGAGTTCATACCAACTAAAGCCTAATTTGTAGATGAATGAATTCCTTTACATACATTTAAACTATCTGCATTAATATCTAGGAAACATGTCATCAAAGTTAGAATTACATCACATTTTTATGGTATAAAACTAGACTGACAGACTAAATATATACTTTCAAAAAGCCAGATTGGGTTGTTAGCAATAATTCTATTTGTATCATTACTAACCCACCTGTATTTGGTAACTTCTGTGTTGATCACAGAAACATGTTGCTGGATGGTCTTCAGAGACTGTTTGTTGTAAACATCTACCATCTTATAGCGGTTCTGGACACAAAACATTTAATATAGAGTGGATGAGTATGGCCATTGGTGAATAATATTTAGGACTTAAAGGAATGAATATGATGCCTATTGTTAAACCTGGAACTTCCTCTTGAGCTGAGTGCTAAATTGATGACACATGTCACTTGGCTTTGCAGTGGTTTGTGGGAGCTCCACATCCTCATCCATGTCCACTTCTACATCTCCAGTCTCAGGCTCCCAGTGACTGGGTCTCATCGTGTAGGTGGAAGAAATCACCTGACGCATTGCTGCACCGTCAGTAGAATCTTCAGCAACTGAAGACAACAGAGAAATCACCAAAAACAATAGGGACAACACTTCCAAACTACAACTCCAACTACAAAGAAAATGCATCCAAAGTTTTGTTGGGTTAAAGAAATATAGTCCAGATTTTCATCACCCTTGGTAATCTAAGTGTTCTGGAGTGCATACTCATTTTTGGACAGATGTCCCTCTGTGAGGTTAAATATTTAAAACCAATGTTGGAAGTTAGACTTACAAGACTTGAACAACGTCCTTGGTTTCATCCGAGGAGAACGCCGTCCTCTCATCTTACTTTTCTTCCTCTCTTTCTGCACATTTTCCTCAGAATTGCTGGACGAGGAGTACGAGATGTGTCGCTTCCGACTGGGTCCTGTCACAAAAGGCCACGTCAGATGTAATCAATAACTCAAGTATCTTTAAACATGTACAAGATGTCAATTCAGGTGAGGAATGAGTCTTTGGAGTTGTAGCTGTAGCCGCTTGGACTCCAAATGCTTTATGTGTTAATCATGAAGAGGTCTTTACCTGACATAAGTGTCTCTGCAGTCTTAGGGTCTTGGTCTGAATGAGGCGTTTTCTGTCAATACAGACAGTATATATCACTCATGTGTTGAGAAGAAACATGTTTTATGGCTGCAATACATTACACATCTCAAAAGCTTCTCATTTGGCTGCACAGTCGCCCTTCCCTTTGAATCTTGATCCTGTCCGTTTACCATATTTCCTCAAACAGCAGAATAGACAGGATGCATTAAACTTTAGGAGTACAACAATTATGTTGAACTGACATGTGTGATGTATGATGGGCAACTAGAATTAACCCACCTTTGTTTATCCCCCAGCCTGTATTTTGAAGACCAGCTGTTATTTTTTTTATTTTGACTGTGCCCCATCATCAGATATCCAAATTATAACGGACTCCTGACTGTAATTTGAATAATAGTGTTATTTTCTGACATATTGTTTTTTTATTCATATTATTGCCCTGACTGGAGTAGCACTCGTAATTTCACTGAAAAAAAGAGAATAAAGGCTATTCCATTCTATAAATAGAGAAATAAGAAGTACCTATAAATCTGTCCCTACCTCAGCCTTAACCACAGCAGTGATGTTGTTCTTAACTTGACTCATGACCACTGATGACTTAATGGACGAATGATTCAGCGAAACCTGAGAAACAGGTGACACTTCACTGAAGCAGTAACCAGAGCCACGGCTGATGTCATCTTCTGGAATTGGTGAGTGAGGAGAGCTTTGAGGTTTGACCTGATCGAGGAGAGTGGATGTCAACAGGGGACGAGTGGGCAGAGACAAAGGAGAGGGAGGGCCTGAGGAGGATGGGTGATGTAGGACTGGGCTCATCTGGAATCAAAGAAACAAATGAAAAGTAATGAAAAGTGACAGAGAAATGATGGACTGGGTGAAATAATGCTACCAAATGAGTAGTTATGTAACCACCACAGTATGACAAGTGTTAGTTATTGGGAAATAATTGACAGTGCATTAAGCAGTGCATTAAGAGGTGAAGATGAACCATTGCAGAATAATTATCTGCTCTTCCTGATGTTAAGTAGGCCATTTCACTCATTCTACTTACAATAAACTTTCAGTTCATAATGTACAATTTCAACGTCATCTGCATAAACATTTATCAGGGAAAGTTCAACTTATACATGGGTGCACGTATTGATTAATAATCATTTGTCGGTACACTCCACCATCAAGTTCTTTAAATGTTACCGATAACACATTTAACCAGTTGAGGGTTAAGAAGTTTGAGAATGTTTAAAACCTCAACAGTGTTTGCAGTCAGAGTCTAGCGTTACCTCTTTTCCCACATTTTGTCAGGTGGTGTAGGAATTTCAACCAGCAATGCTCAGGTCACAGACCTACTTCCTTAAGTTCTAGGTTACAGACTATGAAGGGTTTCCATTTAATAATTCACACCTTCATTCATGTGAAGTTCATCTCACATGATTGTCAAGTGACGTCAATGAATTCCATTCGGTGGAAAAGTGAACCAGTAACTTACAGATGTTAAAACTGAGGAACTTCCTGGTGGTCTTTGAAACGAGAGCTGAAGGATATGATGATGTATCATGTACAGTTTATGTTCTGTGTTTAATTTATTATGTAACAAATTACACTCTTCATTGCAATATTCATCATTTTGAAGATGTTTTGCATTCTTCCACATGGGAAAGATACAGGCAGAGGAATTTGCAGAACGGCCACACAAGCAAATATAGAGAAGAGTGAATGTGATTCAGAACAGAGTCATTCTAAAAAGATGGAGGGCTCATGGAGTGGCGTCTTTATATATTGTGCAATACGTGGACATGATTTGGATATAAACCATCTGACAAGATGAAAAATTAAGCCTTACAACCACAAACCACTTTTACCAAACTACACAAAAATTATGTCTGAAAGAAGGGACAGAGTCATATATTTAGTTTGCAGCTACAGATGACAAGTGCTTTCTATTTTATTATCTATAATCTGTCACGCAAAGGTTCTACATAAAAGGACACAATGATAAAGTAAAAGTAGGTACTATTTAATTGTTGACTATATCATTCAGAATGAAGTAAGAAGAGGGTCTTTCCATGTGGCATTTTATATAAACAATTTAACTCCTGAATTTACATAAAATGTGTTGCTTCTTGAGATGAAATTACCCATAGAAGCCTCATTTCACATTTTTAATTAATGAAGACTCTGATAAATGGTCGATCTTTGACATGCTGCAAACGCTGCTGCCGTAAAAACAACTCTGATATATTCTAGGTGACACTGTGCTGAGAATATATTGAATGGGATGAGGGAGAATTGCAGTAAATGCAGCATAAGTCTCCAAAATCCAATCTAATTGCGTTCACGAATTAGTAAGGTTTCAGAAACATGTTGCTTTACCTCTGCTGCACCAGGTCTTGAAGGTGCACAAGGCTCATGGCTGTAATCTTTGGCCGTCACTGACGGGAGAGAGGGGACAGACTGGATGGACCGAGTCTTGGACATGCTCTGCTTCTTCTCTGAACTGTAGAGAGAGGCGGGTCTGAAACCTCCTGTACTGCTGAGTACAGAGCAAGGTTTGGGTAGCAGCAGGACTGGAGAGGGGGTGTCCAGGCGGAGAGAGTTGGGGGAGGCAGGGAGTGGGGATCCCCGCGGGGTGAGAAGAGGGGAGCAGGTCAAATCCAGGGTTGGGGCTGACCTCTCAGCAGCTGTGAGGATTGAAAATAAGCACAGATGTTCAAACAGCTGGCCTCAGATGTTGGACAGAGAGTGGAAGGTCAGTATGTACATGCTTTTCTACATCTCAATTTACTGTTAAGAGGTTAGAGCAATAGGGTCATTTACGTAACAATGTTAAAAGTTTCTACATGAAGTCGTACAGTGCTATAATCATAAATGCAGAAAGTTTTACGCTTTTATAGGTTAATGAGATTACACAGAATGTATAATAAATGAGGAGCAGACAGAGTCAAGAGCCTTCCTTTCAGGTTTGACAAATTTAAATTCTATTTTTGGTAATTATAAAACCAAAATGGGTCACTAGACTAGACACGCAGTGAAGTAATTTGACCTAAAATTAAAAGGGCTATATGTAGCATTTCTACATTTATTTATTCTTTAATTCCTGAAAATGATCATTAGAGTGTTTAGAATAAAGAGTGATAAAATAGTAAAGAGACCAATGGGCTGGGGGATTTATTGGACCATTAGAGGGAGTAGTGTCTCCCATGTTCGGTAAATCATATTTCATGTTGTGTATTCTTTTTGCTGCCCATTTTTATCGACTTCTATGAATCTAGGCTTTTCTCCAAATACGTGAAAAACATAACCTAGTCAATTCCTTAAAAAAAAAATCAAATCCTATAGAGTCACACTAGCTGAAATTAAACTGATAACCCTCATATGAAACATATTCGTCTGTACTATACCAAGTTGTGGGTGGTCAAACACTATCTTGCAGCAAGATGTAATATATTTGAGTGAGGCAGGCAGAACCAGTGTATATGAATGATGACTGTTATCTAACTGTGAAGCTGATGTGTGGCTTTGCACAGTCTTACATCTCATTTTCTCGATGAAAGGAGGGGATGGAGAGGAAGAGGCTTGGCAAGCAGCCCAGGAATCCTTCAACACATCTGTCTGCTCCTGGGCAGGGGTGACATTTTTCTTGGTGGGTTTTTGGATTTTTCTGGTTGTTTCTTGAAGAACATTCTTAGGCTTCAGCTGCAGGAAAATATGTTAATTTTATTACAAATAACAAGTGTGAAACTCATCCAAACCCACAATGACGACAACAAACACACTCAACAAGCTTTATGGCAAAAAAAGTACACAACCATCAACTATGGAATGTGACTTTTTTAAATTATCTTTTTGTGAAGTGTTGTCTGTCTATAGAAGGTACATAAAACATGCACACAAACACACATATAGTGCGATCAGTGCAATCACCCGAGAAACGTTTGGCTGTCTAGACCCCAATTCTGACACGATGCGATGGCGGTTCCTCTCTGGCGCTGGATTGCTCTTTCTTGGTTTGCCTGCAATTTTTTTTCTAGGCTGAGCCGCATCATGTCTTTTCTCAGTTCCCTCCTGCTGATCCATGAAACACAAAATGATAAGGATAATAAAAGGGGACTAAAAAGTACAATTTTAGGTTACTGTAGTCTACATTAGTAGAATAAAGCATCCTCCTGTTGTGGCTTAAACTCAACCTACCATATGGCTTGAAAAATTACTAATGGAAGTCAGAAAGAGACTGAAATGAGGGTAATTAGTATCTGAATAGCGAGATATGAAAGTATGACGGGGTAATTCAAGGATATTCATACACAGAAGCGTACAAGACTCTGAAACAGTTCTTTTCAGTTTTTCTGCTGGTTTTTATCACCTAAGGAAACCCCATCCTATAAAAATCAATATCCATTTGAGTGAATGCTATATTTAGAAAATTTGTGCTGTTTTTCCCCACAGGGACCTAAACTCTGAAGTGCTCTTAAAACTACTAGTTCTCTGACAAAATATAAATTCTGCAGCTATTACTGTTGTGGCACTATAGTGTTTTAATTCTTCATTTCAGATCCCAGTTGACGAACAAATTCACAGAAGCAGTGGTTTTATGATGCAAACTAACAAACCCTGTGGGAGTCATGCAGTTTTAAATAAATAAATACAATGGCTTCGGTCCTGTCAGAAAATTAACAAGGTTTATCAGACTCCTAGTGGAGAACAGGTGGATCGCACAAACATCTTAAATTAGGCGTTCACCTTTTTTTTTTTTTTCAAATACAAGTTTCAAGATGTAGACCAATCCCTAATGGTTGGCTCTGTATCATCATCATGAAAGGCTCAAGAACATGTTGCGTTTTCACCTATAAAATGCAAGTTTGTATATATTTCTAGATTCTTCTGTGTATTACCACCAGTATTGATACATTTCATCACCATGAAGTCATATGATTCAATTTACAGCTCAAAAATGTTTAGTATTGTTAAATATCAAGTCAAAGCAAAGAGCTCATGCTTATGAATTCTTTGGAATGTTTACTGATTTTTGTATTTTTTGCTATCAGGGTTTTCATTTAGTAAAAAGACGCCTCTTAAAAATAAAGATGGCATCAGGAAAACAGTGGTTTATTGCCTTGGGAGGATGCTGTTCTGACTCTGAGAGGCTGCCATCAGTTTCTGGCTCTTTGTAGTTCTTGATGGTATTAGCTGTGGCTCTCTGGGGCCTCCTGCCTGCTGCTGCTGCTGTTGGCTTTACACTCTTTGCTGACTGCTTTCCTCCATTCTTCACAGAGGCCTTCAATTGATGAGACAACAATGACACACTGTGGTTGTCTGTGATAGTGCACTAACAGAATCATTATTTCAGTCTTACCTTACTGGTTTTGTTATTTCCCGTTACTGTTTTTGGAGAGGGTGGTGGTAAATTGGAAGAATCCCCTGCATGGAAAATCATATGCTATTTAAAACAATCCTCTGCCAGACATTCAGTCGAACACATTTCTTCCAGTATGTAGCATTGGTGTGTGACTTAACTCTTACATGATGAGCGTGGTGACACAGCTTTAGGCCTGACTGGTGCCTGCCTGGGGTACTTGGTAACTCTGGGTTTGGGTTTTCTGCTCGACTCCCTCAACCAGCTGATATCTGTCACAGCCTGGTCTGTGTCTGTGTCACTGAAGAGATGCCTCTTCACATATCGCTTCTCCTGTAAAACACAAGTTAGAAGATAAGTGAGAGACAAATGTGGTATAATTATTGCAAGGCTGATCAGAACAATCTTTTCCTAAGACTGATGCTACCATGCAATCGATTAGTTTTGCAAATTTGTTACCAAAATTAAGGTACTGGTGCAAATGTCAAGGGAAGCACTGGTATGAGCTCAACAGTGGCCTGAGCCAATAAGATGATATTCACTGATGCCAGGGGCTGATATTTGGCTGCTCTGGTATACTGAGGGTTATTTTATTTATTATAGCACTGCAGATGAATATATACTGTTGCCCATCAAGTTTGAATAAAATACTACCTCTTCTCATGAACTGATTGTGACAATATGATTTATTCTTGATAAAGTGTAACAGGGACTCAGTATGTGATCATTGCACCTGATTAAACGTGGTTACAGATGTGAACGGATAATAATAAACAGAGGAATCTGTCTGAAAAACAAAATTATTCCAACTTTACGAGCAACAGTGTATAAAATGTATGTATCTTTTTGTTTTCTACAGTACACAATGTCTCCTACCTCTATTACACTTAAAAAGCTGAGATTAATGAAAGAGAAAGTATACTTTTGCCACAGGTTGTTTTTTCTTGGTTGTACTGATGAGTGATGAGGAGTCATCAATGGCACTGCTGAAAATATAAGCAAACCATTAAATGCATCATCAGTTACTGATTTAAAATAGCTAAAAACAGGCTCCATACTACAGGCTTTTCTACTTGCTGTAATTAAAAGTCTCTATCTGTGTGCTTTAGCTAACTGCAGAACAATGTCCAATCAGTACTGTCTTTAAAATCATTGAAAGAGCTTTTGTAATTCAGCTATATAATCATCTGTACAGCAACAAGCTGATGAGTTTCAGTCAGGATTTAAAGTGCAGTCTGACACTGAAACAACACTGGTGGAGGACAGCAATAGCATGACAAGCATCAGTCAATGGACTCATCTATGACAACTGATGCCTATGTTTCTACCATCACTACATGTCTGTTCTATATTTTACAGTTTTGCTCGGACTATTAGGATCTGTGCGATGTGAATAACAATGAATTTTACTGAATCCATTTGAAAAAATACAAATAAAACTCCATAAGGCTATAATTGAATTTCAGTCCAGAAGCTGTTTTCAGACATACCTTTTACATGTAGATGTAGTATTGAAAGTTTTGTCCTTTTTCTACAAATCAATAAACAAATTATTAACTCAGTCCCACTGTGACATTTACAATATCCAAAGCTTTAAAATAACGAACAAGAGGAATATTTACCCCAGTACTCTGTGGTGCTTCTATGCTGAATTCAAAAACATCCTTACTGTACACCCGATAAAAAGACATAAAAAACTAGCATTAAAATCCATTCAAGTATCCATATGTGTGTCATTTTCTTATTGTTACATTACCTCTGCCTTGATGATTTAGTTGTGGTTTTTCTATGGGATTTCACTAAGTCTTTACCTCCAGATACTTTTCGCTATAGCAAATAAAAAACTTCTTTACAAAATCAAGCAGGAGAAAAGTACATTTATCCCGAAATGAGTAGAATAATCATTACTTACTTTATAAGTTGGCAACCAGTTCATATTAAAGATGGGCCTGTAGCAAAAGACAACGGAAAGTTATACAGTTCTGCTGGAAATGACAGTTTCCTACATTACTGCATGAAGTACAGCTCACTCCACCACAATATATGAAAATTAAATATACCTGTTAATAACTGGAAAAATCCAGGACTGAGGAATTTTATCAGCGGTAACCTTTGTTGTGCATTGAGTGTTAACCTCATAGTGGCTCGAGATGACCTTGATCATGCTACCTGCAACCTCTGTATCTCTCTGAGTGGACAAAGTAGAAAGTCTATGAATCATATTACAGATTCTATTACAATACTAGCAACATTAATACATAAAAGAAGCTGATTAAAGCTAATAGAACTTGTACCTTCTCCTTGCTTGAGAGGGCCTTGTTAGCTTCAACAGGGCGGGTGGGTGTTACCATCTGCAGGCCACCGGTCGGGGTGGCCTTGACCCGAGCTTTCACTGGAACAGCATCTGCTTCTAGTGATGTCTTCCCTTTTTTCTTTTGTCTACTCCGGTTATTTCTCTGGGACTTGTACTGTTTGGGAGCACACAATTCAGAACCACTCTGATCTGCAGAGCTCCTACCTTTAAAGTCCAGGCTGGTGTCAGATATTCTTGTCTTCCGTCGAACAAACTCTTGAGGCCCTGGTGCTTGGTTCTTCTCAGTTAGTAACTCCTGCAGGGATTGGGTGACTTCTGCATGAAACTGCTTTTGGTTGATTGGGCCTGAGGTTGGAACTGATGGCTGCCGTGCTGAGGGAGGGCGTGTCCGCTGTTGGGCCAAACTTAAACGGGACTCTTCATAAAATAAAGACAGTTTAATGACATACATTTTAATGAATTCCTATATGTTTTTAGAAATCAATCGATTTGTTTTTCATGCAAATACAGTTGCAGAAAAAATTATTAGACCATCAAAAGTCATCAAAAACAATGCTTATACAATCCAGTCCTAACTCCTGTGTGTATCATGTGACTAAAACAGACAGAAAAGAAAACATGGAATGCCTAAAAGCACTGTTTTT
>JAPTYQ010000028.1:33433353-33450566 GCA_029814465.1 Ostorhinchus cyanosoma | reverse complement strand
TTTGTCCAAACAAATGTACCTTTAATTGTACCAGACATTAAAATGAACAAGAAATTGAAGAAAACAAGGGTGGTCTAACAATTTTTTTCTGCAACTGTAAATAATAATGAAAGAAACTGAAAATAAATATTATTAGCAATATGCATTAGAAACTCAATTATTAATCTCATTCAGCAACAACAGACAGTGGTACAGAAAGCAGAGCTGCTATAGAGTATTGAAGAAAGGCAAAAAGAGCGTCTGATTCAAAACATTATGTCACACATAATTGTAAAAATGTTGAATATGGCATACTGCTGACTATCCCCCCACTCTTATTTCTGCTAATGTCATGTGTCATGTATTTAGCTTTAGTAGGACAATCTAAAGAACTTCTCGACTTACCAGATACTGGCAGAGTGCTGATTTTCTGTGTGGGCATCATTAGCATTTCAGAAACAGAACATTTCTTCCAATGTGAGGATCTGAAGACATAAGTGTGCTGATTAGTAGTGTCTATACTCACACAAAAAGGGCATTTTCAAACAGTGTTGATGTATTTCAGTTCTTACGTGTTCCTCCCAGTTTTAGGTTGAGTATCAGGCACAAAAGTTTCTTCTGTAAGTACAAAGATAA
The DNA here is from genome assembly GCA_029814465.1 of Ostorhinchus cyanosoma. Lineage (NCBI taxonomy): Eukaryota > Metazoa > Chordata > Actinopteri > Kurtiformes > Apogonidae > Ostorhinchus > Ostorhinchus cyanosoma. Next base: position 33,449,951 of record JAPTYQ010000028.1, on the reverse strand, counting down.
TAAATGGCAGATTTGTGGGTTTTGCATTCACATCTACATCTGTATTTCTAGGTAAGATTAAAATCAACATCGGTAAAGGAACTCAGTACCCAGAGACTCCTGTTCATCACCTCGTCCAGATAGACCCATATCTATTACTTTTGCCAAAGGTTTGTTCTATGGAAGGACAAAGGCAAAAAACAGTCAACAGAATTTGTGAAATTTAATAATATCAATGGTAATAATAATAATAATAACAATGATATCCCAAAATAAAACTGCATCAACTGTAAGACGAAGGTGGTGCTGCAGGTGAATTGGTCTGGCCCTTAACAACTATCAAAGTTTCTCGCGCTGCTTCCATAAAAAAAATTAATTGCCCACCCCTGTTATAAACCATATCCTAAACGATTTAAAAAGAGGATATGATGCATTTCAGACATATGTTACAAGTGAACACGACATTTATTAGCCCACAGTAATGACATTTGAGTATTATACCTTTAGGTGTTCCACAGCCTCCTTGTTCATGACATTTTTGGAAGCTGTGCTCTATAAAGACATACACATATAGAATTACAACAGCTTTTTAGTCTGAAGGTGGCTATTCAGGGACTATTTGTTTTGAATATTACACTGTTTTATTTTAAGGAAGTGCCGATATGATCATACCTGCTCTGTCATGCTCTTTGTCACTGCACTACTAGGTGTTGTGCAGTGACTGCTTGTCATAGAAGTTGTTCTTAACTCTCCAAAGCAATAATCCTCATGCTTTTTTGCAGAACCAACCATCTCCAAAGAGGGCTTTCCTTTATCTTTGCCTGAAGTACCCAACAGAAAAATATTAACAATTATATTAGGCCTAAACCTATTTATATGCTTGAGTTTTTATGATCAAAGAAAGAACGAAAGAGGATAAAAAAACTTCTATTACGTTACTGTCATAAATGGGGAAAAAAAGGAAGCAGAAAACAATCACATACCTCCTTAAAAAAAACATAAGATTAATTTAATATTTGACAATTAATTAATTGTATTTTTAATGCTAAATGCATGTTAGTATATGATGTAATTGGTTTGAAAGTATTATTGTCACATTAACGTCACCTACTTGGAGGCAGAAAAACACAGACAGAACTAGAGCCGTGCACACTCCCTCCTCTGCTGCTGCTGATATAGTTGGAGGACACAGACATCCTCGATGAAACAGGAGTTTTGATCTGAATAAAAAGTAGAAAACAACTTATGTATTTACTGAAACACTACCATTTTCCTTTTTAGTGAAATACTCAGATGGTCCCATAAAATAATGCAATGAGTCGTCAACAGAGAAAAGCAAAGCTTAGACAAACAACGCCCCCCGCTGGCCTTGAATGTAATTAGAAGTAATTTCAGACTTCAGACTGTTTTAACTTTAAAAAAACCCAATATACAGTAAATAAGGTTTATGCAATATGGTGATGTATATGGAGACAGAACAAAAAACTCTTCTTCCTTATTTTTATGTTGTTTATTTCTTTGTTACAAATCACACTGTTATTCTGCAGACCCGTATCCAGACAATAGACTCAAAGTCTAAGGTCTTTTACCCACGACATAAGTATCATGTCAGAGTTAAGACAGTTTCTAAGGATTCTATGTACTGTTTTATATCTTATAAATCATTTTTAATAAACATGCTTACTTGAAATGTAAAAAGAAAAAAAGGTTCAAAAAGAGGAGAAAAATAACAGAATATGAATACCTTGTTTTTATCAACAATATGATATTCACTTTTAAAATTCAACAAGAGATAGGAATTTCCATGTGGTCATTTTAGAAAAATTGTTCTTTGAGAAAGTGTTACATTGCGATATTCATCATGATCTGGATATGAAAAAACTGGCACTGTGACATGAGACTGTGGTCATATCACAGCCCTGTAGTTCATGTTTATACAGTCAATAAACTATAACACACCAAGGGCAGGACCATGTAATGATTAAATTCAGATTACACCTCAGTGGTAATGTTACATTTGTTTGATATACAACTCATTAACTAACTGGAAATCTGTCAAACCATCATTATATTGTAGGGATGGAAAGTGTTCTGGCACAGCTTAAGTTTGAAATGTATTCTTCAAAGGGCTCAGCAGAGACTTTTGCGTGGAAGCCTTTGCTTTTCTACTCTGAATAAATAACGCTCTCTAAAATCCTCTCACTCCACTCTTTTATTGTTGCTGAGTTTCATATTAACTTTATTTACATATCCTTCTGCTCAATAAAAGTGTGCATGTTAATTTTGATCTGGGTTTAACGTATTCTGTCAAGCTGTAATTTTGATTCTTATCATCAGTGATATTACAGCACAAGAAACACTTTCACAAAGCAGAGGATTCTGTTCCTATTGGGCCACACAAATAGACTTTCAAACTCTTTTGCCTCCTTGGCCATACAGTAAGACTACACAACACAGTCAAAAAACGGGAAAGAAAAACAATAACACAAACACAGACTGTCCTTTCATTTCAAGGGGCCCCATATTTTATTTTAATTTATTTTATTTCAGCAGCAGCTGAACTTGAAGTTTTTTAGTCTTGGTCGTAGGAGTAAGATGGTATTTTTCTATCTTGTATATTTGAATTTGTATTTTTTGTGCTTTGTGTATTTAGTGTGTATACTACGGCTGGATGCTTGAATCTCCCTCACGATCAATAAAGTATCTCTAACAAAATAACTAACTAACTAACTGTATGTCAAAAATGTTCTAAATAGAAATTATTCTTTCACCTGTGCAAGTGCAGATTGGCCAGGCAAACACTGAGGGGCAGCATTTTTCTCACTTTCACCAAGAGACAACTGACTCTCAGGAACAACCTGCAGAGATACAGAACAAATAATCAGTGCAGGTTTGTACACCTTTAAAATGTCCAAATATTTAATTAAATAATACCATATTAATGTTACCTTGTACATTTTGGCGTTTGTAATAACCACACTGATCACATCACAGCATTATCTCAAAAGACCACTATTTACCTGGCAGCCGTTGTCTTCCACTATAACTTTGATTGCATTCTTTACTACAGATGTTCCAGTCTTTCCAACAAATCCCTGAAAAGGACAGTTACGTATCATAGCAAATTTTCCATCACATCAAGAACACAACATTTCCCTTTCACTGATGCAACAAGATAAATCTGCATGAACACATGCCAGACCTGGCACCAAAGCAAAAATCTGGTGGTTTCCTATCACGCAACCACAGCAAGTGTGTGTTTCATAAGAATGGAAAATAAATTATTTGATTAATGACTAACAAAATAAAACCAATTCTCAGAAGCTAATATTTCTACACATAATATGCCCAGTTCCTGTATAATTTCGATTACCTATGCACCAGTTGTAACAGAACATACAAGCAGTATTCTTGTGTACTTACTTTGTTTTTGTTGGCTCCATACACACTGTGAATGACACTGAGGATATCCAGGCTGGAGCTGAAGTGGATGACAAGAGTGGATCCTGCAACTGCGCCCACAGCTACGACCTCTGACAAATTTAATGTCAAGACTTTCCTCTTGTCCTCCTCTGAAATAATGTTATACATATATGAAGAAAACAGAGATGACAAGTAACATGCAAAACCAAAATGGGATGAGGTTTTTAAAAACACCCATTTGTGCAGTTAAGGCTAAAAATGGCAGTGGTTAAAAAACAAGAGGAAACAGATTAATTATAAAATTTACAAAATGTAACTGTATTATCTGCTGAAATCAGCAGCTAAAGGATACTTAAGAGATTGAACTTTGATTACCAGTAACAATGTAGCTTTGGACTTCATTCTCATGTATGCATATCGTTTCCCACTGGCTTTCCTGCAAGCAAAGCAAAACGCCTAAAAACTCAGATCTCTCCGAAAAGAGAGGATGTAAATGTAACTCTGTAAAGTATTATTTTCCATTGATTTTTTTGTTGAAGTACCTGAGCCTCTTCTTCTGCCAAAGAGAAGTAAAAAGATATGCTGTTGCTGCCAAGGTTGAAGTCGATCCAGAATTCTTCCAGCTTCTTATCTGCAGGCATCAACAGCTGACAACGAAACCACAATCCTTTCAAAACGCAGTACATTATCTACTAAGAAAAACAAAATACACTATGCATGGCTGAAAATCCACTTTGAAAGTAAACAAGATTCACGCTGCGCTCACTGTAATGCCTTGAATATGCTCTCAGACTAATGCACTGAGGTAATGATGTCTACACAAAACTGAACAAATCAACTAAAAAAAAACCCTCTTAAAACTGACCTCATATTTGTCCAGATAAACCTCCAAAGATGGGTATGAATACACTCTGAGAAGGAAAACAGAGTCATACAAATCTTATCATTAGTGGTACTGTGGCAAATAAATGTTTCTAAATGTTTATCTTAAAAAGGCATCCAAGAAGAAATATATAAATGGAATAAGGACATTAAGAGACATAACACATTATAAGTGTTCCCTCACACTACACCTCAGTAATCAATGCACTTTGGTGTTCCTTACCTTCTTTTGTCTCCTCTGATCCCATTCACCAAGTTCAGAAACTTCCGACAATCCTGAAATAGCATGCATTTAGATGAAATTCAACATAACCAAGCTGATGTAACACAGGAAAAAATACTGTATATTGGCACTATATAGTCCTACAGCTTAAAGTTATTACAATTTTAATGATCCGTTTTATTGAGTATGTTTTTAATGTTAATTTGTAGTAAAAAAAAAGGGCTTACTTACTATAATAAAGCATTGTGTACAAAAAGTCCATACAATAATACCTGTATGAAATTCATACTGTAAAGCTTCATTGTTAAATACACCTTAATTATGTATCATTAATTTCTTTGAATTTCATGGAATTCAAATTGTACTTCCTGTAATTTGAATTTGAAATGCAATCCTTTTGCAATCTCAATTGAAATTCAAACTTAAGAATTGAATTGGAATTTAGGGGTCATTCACAATCCAATTCTGAATTTTGCACAACCCTGTTATTATATGTATGGATTTAGTGAATTCCCATCTTTTCAGTGTCATTTGTTTTAGACACAGGTACCACAGTTGTTTTCTTTCTTGGTTGGATCAGGTCGTTAGTGGTTATCAGCTGCACCTGCCATGTTTCTCCTCACCTGGCTGTAATTGGTCAGTTGAAGTCTTTAAAAGGAGATTGTCCCTCCCACCTCAGTTTGCCCCACCCCTAATCCTGATCACTGACTCCCATTTTAAATACTGTTTAAGGCCTGTCTTTTTGTTTGATCTATCTCTGTGATAGACTAAGTGGAAGATTGTAAATTACATTTTTTGTTTCCTTTTAGAGCCCCTAAATGGGCACTTTATTGGTTTTAGCCCTTTTCATGCTTTTTGTGCATGTTTGTTTTGTTTCTTAACCGATTTGCGAGCTACGTCCATGAGTTCTGTTTGTGTGTGTGTGTGTGTGTGTGTGTGTGTGTGTGTGTGTGTTTGTTTGTGAGAAATGTAACACATTACATTAACCTTTTCAAAATTGTTCATGCAAGTTACAAATTCTGCTGTAAGGCTTATGTGATTTGTAAATTTAGGTTTTGAAAAACACTGTCAATAATTCAGCTGCTCCTTATTTTTACTCTTTCCTGTTGTGCTGTTAGACAGGCCTATAGCAACATTTTTTTGTAATAAATAACTTATACAAATGCAATGTAGAACAACATAACTTTCCTCCAAATATACGCCGTGCTTTATTTATAAACAGTCCTTCGAAAATATTACTTGCTTTTACATCACACCTAGACATAACTCCACAAATGCAGTAAGACATGAGCAGACGGATTACATTTCCTTCAGGAAATGTATGCATGTCTAGTTCTTATTATCATTACTATTTTTATTTTGTTTATTTTGTAATTTTAAATTAAGACAAATAAATGGCATTACCGTCTCAAAATCAGAATCCTTGATCTTGATAAAGGCTCTGGTCACATGCTCCATGGAGAACCAGCGATCTGCAAGCTGTTTTCTCTGCTCAGAATTGGCCATTCTGCACAATGCTTCCATCAGGGCTGTCTGCAAGTCATAATCTAAACACAAACACAATGTCGAGCAATGCTTTCTCTACATGTGGTTAGGACTCCAAATAAACGACCATATTCACAGTGCCTAGTAGTAAGCAGTAGTTGTAGTAGCCAGACTGAACATGCTCTTTTGCTTTTGATTAGGTTGGAAAACATATTACCGGCAGTTACAGAAGTAATGATAGATTTGTTTACGATCAGTGTTGCACAGGTTTCTATGGCTGTAAAATTGGGATAAAAGCATTTTCATTTGCTTACTATTAAACATTTTGGATATACCATGGCCTGGATGACTAAAAATCTCTCTAAACTTACCACCACCATCCAGGATGTGAACAGCAATCCTAGCCCTGTAGGATACGATGTAGAATACATTAGTGTAGGGTACTAAAAAGTAATATTTAAATTGACTCTAAAAATTTAAGTGTTACATACATGACATCTGAGGCCTCTTGTGATGTTAGAATTTTTCTGTCTTTCTTAAGTTTTGCTGGGATTTTGTCCAAAATTATGTTGAATTTACGAATTGCCTATGAACACATTAACATGTTAATGTATTATCAAATACTTCACTGTATGTTATAGTGCTACAAAAAAAGATAAGCAATAACACAATTTCAAACCTCCTTCTGAATCAAGATATAGATTCTGGGGTCAACTGCAAGATGACCAGCACGATAAAGGAAGGATTCTGTAACTTCATATGTTCCTGTGGAAGACATGTTGAAAAGGGACAAGCAATATGTTTCTAAAGTCTCTTAATTAAAATGCTTCACAATCATCACAAAACATGGCGAAGATTGTCTGATTTGACAGCAAATTGGTCTTATGGGAACATGTCATAATCTGACATCAAATAAATTCTATCTGCAATACAGCATCCTTAACATTTTAATATGGTAGATATGAGAATAACATGTTTGCAAAGTCAAGGTGGAATATGAAGCTGTACTAATTTTAAATGTAATTTTGTCAATTATAATGAAGAAATGTAAATTCAAACAGAAAAGAAAAATATGTACCTGCACTGCACGTTTCATGAACTACCTGTGAAAGAAACATGCCAATATTATTGACAGTAAGACAGGCTGGACAACAATTTATAATGAGATGTGTTTTGATGTTATATACAGACACTGACCATTAAAGCATCAAAAAAGTCCTCAGACAAATTGAGCAGGGTTTCATTCCTCTGGGGTCCAGACTGGATCCACAGCTGCCTGCATTTCTCAAACCACTGCACCATGTATACAAAAAACTTTCTGTCATCAACTGAGTATATTTACATTGATGCATATGATAATCACACACTTCATGTCCTTGTGTTTGAGGGCTTCCATACTTATCTTTTTTATCAAACCTTGGGCTACTAATCCAGGTAGCCCTTCACCTCCAGGAAATTTCAGGTTTTTCCCAAACTTGTCCAGGATAGTTAGACCCAAACTGGCTGATCTTGAATCATTCTGATCCAAGCACTACATAAATATAATAACATAGCAATAAAGTACTTACAAAAGAAAAATAAGCTATTATCACGGAGTTTTGTTAAGTATGTGGAGTTAAATCTTACCCTGCTGATAAATTTGTTCAGTTTGGTGAGAAACTGCTGAGAGCATTTGATATCAGTACTTTCACTAATGTCCCTCTGGAGGAAAACAGCCAGTGCTTGGACATCCCAGCTCGTTATTGCCTGATCAAGGATGATCTCTAACTGTAGAAAAAAGTTAACCAAAATATATTATTAGCCATTATTTGCAACCACAAATCTTACCATAAGCTTGGTGACATACATGCATCCCTACCTGTTTGCCTTGACTCGCTAGCATTATTCTTCACTAAAGAGCTGTAATTTATTACCACTTGGGAATAACTGTCTTCAGATGGACTAGAAAAGCAAACCACAAATATCAGCATTTTCACATAAAATAGTATTTAGCCTGCGAGCCTTTGACATATTTGTTTGTTTGGCCTTCACAAGTATATATCTTTAATTAGCTGCTAGTTAACAAAGTCCTGTCAAACTTAGCTAGTTTAGTTTTAAGTAATGTGAAATATTTTTGTATCTAGCCAACGTACCAAAGTTTGAGCATATTTTGATGTCCCCGTCTGACCGTTGATGAAATTACTTTCTATGACATTTAATATTAAATTGGGACAATTCACAAGCGAGCTGGCTAACTGTTAGCTACGTCCTAGCTAACGGTCCTAGATACTAATGTCACTCTAAGTCAACTCTAATCAATATTGTGTGGCCACTGGCGCCGAATGACTTAAATTGTTAAGGAACAGTAGATAATAATTTCATAACGTCACTTACTTTGAGGTCAAATTCCACCGTAGAACACATCATTTCAATGTTATCCTTGTCAAATTTTACAATCATCCGCTCCTGTCGCGCGGCGGGGTCACCAGAGCTCTTCTGTGATTGGCTGTTATGTCGTTAGCTACAACGGCTAACAGCTAATGCTAATGGCTAATTTAGCAAAATGTCAAACTAAAGACAGTCACAGCAAAGGTATGTTTGCAATGTACATATAGCTACACGTTCTTATTCGGATTTTACCATAGAAAAGATTTAATAAAGAAATTACTTGACTAAATAAATAAATAAATAAAGGGCTTATATGGTGTAGTAGTGCGTAGCTAATGCTGTGTTTTATTCAGCTGCATATATTTGGGGTGTGCTGGACTTAGTAAATACCCAAGCAAAACAAACTTATCCCATATCTGCAGATGCATGTGGTTTAACTACAAACTAATTTGCCAACTATTTAAATTATCATAAGTAGTATATATTTGATTTTTCTCACAGTTTATCTACCTAAGCTAAAGAAAACACGTCATGATTTGTGGCTTGTTTGTAATTTAATAATATTGTGGAATGAAACGAGGAGGTATCACTGTTGGTGCACTGTTTCACTTTAGTGTTCTTACAATTTTGTCTGATTTCCAGCATTTTACGTTTCACACAAGATCCTAACAGTTTGACAGAGGACTGATGACTTTCATCATATGTATTGTTAGTTATGCTGCTATACTTGAGACAAAATAAAAATGAAAAAAACAAACAAAAAAACAATTATTGGACAGATAGGGTATTTTGTGCAATATAGCTTTATTATTAAGCAAAAACTGTGAAACATAAAAAACATCTTGCTTATGTATATCCCATGTTTCTTTTAATAAACATTTCTGTGAAAAATAATCTGACCACTGAGCAAACCCAGCCATAATAGAAAAAGCATTTTCCATGTCAAATATACAGCCAGAAAATAACAGATCATGTTCATTAAATTCAGTGCTCCTGAATATTTAGACTACAATTAGTGAGTGTCACTTACATCTGTGTTTCCACATTAAAGTGCAGTTTTATTAAATACAAAGCCAGTTATATCAAAACAAATTAGTGAATCAGCAAGTGTATGCTCCCTTATCAGATCACAGTGCATCAGATCATAATTAACAGTTTATCCTACATTTAGACTCAAAGAAGCTCAGAAATATGAAATATTCTATCCATTAAAGATATAAAATTACTCATGTGGCTGACAACAGTCATAAAGTGCTCAAAGCTCAAATTATTTGATTTATTTTCTTCCTCCCTTCAGCACCCTAAATAAAGTGCACCATGCTGTCCTCGCATTCTTTTGGCACATTGAGCTTATAGTTGTGGCAAACTAGTTTATAATTCTCCCCATTATTGTTATCCCAGTATTCAGAACCGCAGACCTTGTACTGGATGGCAAACTCTAACACTGCTCCTGGCTGCAGGAAAGGTGGAACAGGCAAGTGGAAACGAAATACATCGCAACCGAGCTCCCCCCCTCCACCTTCCCATGTTTTGGTGACAGTTGACACCCAGGATGCCTTGGTTTCCGTGCAGCTCTTCCAGCCTGTAAATGAATAGCGAGCAGTGACATCTTTCTCAAAGTCCAAATTGACAACCTGAGTGATTCCAATGACACCCAGCTCAAAACACAAAACTCTTTCCAGACACACTTTCTGCTGCTGGAGACGATGCAGGAATTGTGGCTGATCACCAGGCTGCTCAGCGAAAACTGGTTGCAAATATGGCAAGGATATTTCTAAGTGTCTCCCATCTGCTAGCTCTGCACCCATCAGTAACCGAAAGGAAACATGATGAGGTATAGATGGATTATCTCCAGATTTGAAAAGCCTGATGTCTTCCAGTTCCAGCCCCAGTGAGTCAACGAACCGCACACCAACATTTCTGCACTGCCTCTTCTTCTGTGTGGTGGAGGGCAAAGACAGTGACCGCTGCCGGATGATGGGCTTTGGTGTTGGCTCACAGGAAAGGTTCTGATGGGATTCATGCTTCCTTGGCAAAGAGACTCTGGTACTTGGTGGGCGGATTGGCACCGGCTTCTTTTCTGAATTAGGTTTATCAGCATGTAGCATTTTGGTCAGGTTGACAGTCATGCAAGGCCTTGGGGCCCTGCAGGAAGAGCCAGGCATCTGTTGCGCAGATTTTGTGGGACAAATTCTGTCATGTCCAATAAACCAGCCTGTGTCCATGTTCTGTGAGAAATGCTGTCCTCCCAACCTGCAAAAAAAAAAAAAACTAGTGAAATAACAAACTCACTAAGTTTTCACCTCAAACCCCAATAAATAATGCTATAACAATCGCCTAAAACCATAGTTTTACATTGACAGTCAGAGCAGAGAAGAAGTGGGCGTGTACTCAGGTCTAGGAGTACGTGCCTAAATGCATACAGCCTATTTCTCTCAATCCAAAAAGCTTAAGAATCACCCTTTATTGTTGTCGAATTGCATTTGATGTTTGCATCACCTCACCAGCAAGTATTTCATGCGACAGTGTTACCTAAGCCAGCAGGACACAACAGTCTAAGCTCGATCCTCCATTTAAAGTTGTATCTAAAGGAACTGCTCGTTTCCGCGTGTCATCGAGTCTGCGCATTTGGAGACAGTCACTTTATCTGATTTGTAAAATGACTGTCGTCTTCATGTCTTCTCAACATACATGACTTTAGTATGAAGATCAGTGAACATGCGCGCAGGTAGTGAGACGCTACAAACGGAACAGAGCATACGCGACGCAAGTATGGGAGATGGAGTTCGGTATAACGGATTGCTGCGTTTTAAATTATATAAACTTCTTTTTCTAAACACAAAACTTATCGTTCCCGCATATTTATAGACTAGTGTGCGTAAGGAATTAACTGTATCCTTAGGGGTCGCCCATTTACTGCGTTAGGAAGAGAGTCTGGAAAGCTTGGACTACAACTCCCATGATGCACCTGGAGGAGCTCGTCGAGAGCAGTGTGCCAGCCAGTCAGCAGCAGGTAAACAAACCTATCTGACAGGGACGGCTGCCAAACAAAGCGTATGCGCTGCTTGACCGTCTTGCATTTTTAATCACGAGCAGGATGACAGTCGAAAAAGACATACGCCTGTTGTTACTTCTTAATTAACTAAACTAAAACCGCCGCATTGTTACACAACAGAGCGACGACGCGACCACAAATCGGACAAAAAGGACGAGTTTATCGCGCAAAAAGGGGAGCCGACTGTCGATATCTGCGCATGATGCATTGCAGCACTTTTGAGAAAATGGTTGTTTTTAGCCTTATTCTCAGGATAGAGTATCTGATCCGAGATGTAGGTTGGGTTCTCTAGCTATAGTGTCGTGTAATTGTGCTGGATTCCAAAACCACATCCCCGCTGGCGACCTGCAACATGGGGCCCATCATGCAGGAGCGCACAGCCGCCACGACACTGAAACGCGTCGTCTCCAAGGAGAAAATTCGGGTAAAAAATACTGAAAACAGTGGACCAGTAACCAGGTAAGTCTAATTATAGAGCGAGCGAATAGCCCCGTGGTTTTGTGAAGTATGTGATGCTGCTGTTGAGACAGTGGAGGAGAACCTGATGAAACCACTGTCACATCCTGTCCCGTTTCAACAGTTCCAAGAAAGGTAACAGGGTAAAGAAAGCGACGGGCCAGGTGAAAAATGGCCTCCCAGGACCAGGTCAGGATAAGGACACAGTGGCAACAGTGCAAAAGGTGAGAAAGCAATTTTGTGGGTAATTTCATTTTGATAATATTACATCTGTATCACCCCCCTGAGAGGATTAGGCCTGTTGATAGTGTTGCAAGGCGTCTAGAGGCTCACAAATCATATAATAGGGATCAAATTCTTATATAAATCACAAATCTTTCAAACAAGCTGAGCAAAGGAAAGGCAGATCTAATATGCCAGTCAGGTCCAGTCAAGCCTCACTCTCCCATTAAATAAATCCCTTTTATCTGTCCTCCAAAGAACTAAAGTAAACTCACCTTGTCCACCGTCTTACTTTGAAATAACCCATATGATCTTTCAGTCTCTTTAATTTATCATATTTTCTCCTTTTTTCCAGTTGTAGTGAAGATGGGTTCCACACAAACATACATATTCATGCCCCTGCAGCAATTATTATTGAATTCTAACATTATTGAGTCAACAGTCATTTGTGTGTTGCCTCTACAGCTCCACTGGAATGACCTGGCTTCCTAATGATTGTTTTGTTTTGCAGGGTGCTCAGTCAAAAGGTGGCAGGGTCAAATGTGGTACTGCAAGAAATACAAATAAACTCTCAAGGTATGTGTGGCTTTGTTTTTTTAACCCCGCCCCCTGAAGGGGAGGCAAGGGGTATTGTTTTTGGTTCGCTTTGTTTCTTTGTTTCTTAACACTTTTGCAGCAAAACTATTGGTTGAATTCATACCAAATTGGGTTTATAGATTGGAGATGACCCAGAATACATCTCATTACATTTTGGGAAAGTAGGTCAAAGTTCACATGTTTTTAGGCTTTAAAAAAAAAATCCCCATTTACTTATAACTGGGTGAAATTTCACATGTCTATAAAAAAACATCAATTTTGTTTCAATTTACTTCAAACTTGGCACATATATAGAAGCAATTGATATGCTGACATCAGTACATGCACAGACATGATGACATCAACTGGATCGAAGCCAAAATAAGCCACAATACGTGCGAGGGGCGGGGTTTGTTGTGCCTGGCACCACTTGTTAGTGTATGTTTTACTTTTGGTAAAATGAATCCCTCAAAACATCTTTTCTTAAGCCTGTCTGTGTCTTCATAGCCCTGAGGATGAAGGAGATTTGAGACCTCAGCTCCGTAAACACTCATCTGCACATCGGAAGGAGGAAAAACGAGAAAATCAGCGGATGTTACAATGCAGCAGTGACATGCACCAGAAATGTGGAGCGATGGGAAAGAATCGGCGAGCCCTCTCCCTGCCTCTCTCCCCGATATCAGGACTACGACAAATGCCAGCACAGCCCCTCACACACTCCCCAGTTCCGACCCCAGAGGCACTTCAGCGGCATTATAACCAGAAGGATGATGACACCGACAGCGCCAGTGATCTGTCCGACTCCGAGAGGCTACCGATACTGCCCTCCCCCTGTACCCCCTGTACTCCCCCTCACCTCAACCTACGAGCTGAGGTCATCAACACTAATGACTTCCCTCCGGATTTCCCAGGACCCCGAGGGACTGTGGGTGAGGATGATGAGAGTGAGAAGCCTACCTACAGTTACCCAGACTTTCTGCCTCCTCCATTCAACAGCTGGAGCCTAAGACAGCTTGCGGTGTTTCTTCACACAGAGGGCCGTGGCGCCCCTCGGCCAAAACCTGTCGGGCCTTTGGAAAAGTATCTGGAGAGGCTGCTGCAGCTGGAGTGGCTCCAGATCCAAACAGTACAAGCAGAGTGCAGCCGTCCTCCTGGGAGCCGTCCACGACCACAAGGATTCCCCTCTGCAACAGCTGCTCACCCTCCCCGGCCCCACACAGCTCCATCATCCCGACTCAACTCCCCTAAAGGTCTGCGACACAGCCAGCGAGCTTTCCCCTTCGCACCCATCAACAACCCCCCTTCACCCGCCACCACCCAGCACCAGCTCTCTCGCTTTCCAGTTTGTCCTCACTGTCACATCCGTTACCCTTTGTGTAATGGAAGCTGCTCGGCCTACGCTTACCAGCGCCACTCGAGGCTCAGCCCGCTACTCGAGCGGAAAACCAAACCTGGAGCACCGACAAAGAGGAGCAGCAGCGAGACCCGGGCTGCTTCCACGGAGGGTAGGAGCCCAGGAGGACAAGGCGGAGGTGGAGCCCAGACCCCAGTGAGCCCCTCAGCAGGAAGGAGTCATCTCAGGCACATGCAGGCTGCAGGAAATGCACGTAAGCAACCGCAAGAATCCAACGTGAACAACAGAGGACAGGTGAGGAAAAGCCGTGTCAGAGCCAACTCTGAGACGGATGTCAAAAAGGAACCCGGTGGCGTTAAAGCAGTCGGCGCAGAGAAACGTGTGTTTGCTGCTGCAGGCAAAAGAGAGGCCATCACCTCAAAAAGGGTAGAAAAGGACTGGCAGAGGACGGAGGCAGGAGGTCAGGCCTCTAAAACTGCCCTCAAAAGAGCTGCTAAAGAGCCACAGCCTCTCTCCAAAGCACCGCTTAGTAGTAAGCATAACGGTAAAACAAAAAATGTGCACTTTGTTTCAAAGTAACCTCTATAGGCTTGCCTTCTAGTGCTTCACTTAGTGGTTACTTGGTACAGAAGCTTGAAACTATGCTTGCTTTTTGTGTAATCTGTGTGATACTAACATGATGTAACTGTTGTACAGCAGTCTAAATCAGTCTGTAATCTATAGCCTTCAAAAGGTCAAAACTAACACAAGTTGAGCAGCTAGAATAGATTTAAAACAGCATTTAATCCTGAGCATATGGCAGTTAACTAGACCTGAAGTAAACACTTGGTATTTCACTTAAAATGTACAGTAACTATACAGACAAAATATAGACTTGTGCTTGACAGAAGACTCATAAGGATCCAAAACACTGCTGGGATTTTACAGACCCAGTACACAGCTTTTACATACACCTGAACTCTTACTGTCACAGCCATCTCTCAGTGTATGCTACTAATGTAATGTACTAATGAATAGGAAGCATAAAATAAGCACCTACTGGAGTTTCAATAGCTTACAGCATAAGTAATCCATTGTGACGTTTAATACAGATAATTACATTTTACTCATCAAATACAACCATAGCTGTTACTTGTGGAGTTTTTGATGTTGGAATGTATTTGTTCTTAATACTTACTTTACTTGATGTTGCTTTTTATATTTTCTTTGGTGCCTCATGTTTTAAGACAAATGTTCATTTACAGCTACTTTATTTGGAAAAAGAAGGAGGCGCAATAAATGGTAATGTGCAGCAGTAATTTAATTTCTCTTATCGTGCAATGGTTGTACACTTTTGGTTAAAAGGGCTTTTCATGTTTGATCAGCTTGAATTGTAGTCAATGAAACTATAATGTATTTTGCCTAGAGCTGAGCTCTTTCTATTATTGAAGACCGTGTAATGTTTGCTACAAATGTAAATGCATATTTTTCCAATTTTTATATACCATAGTTATATTTATGAAAAGTGTTGTGGTTGACTTGTATTCACCATTGTCATTATTATGTTTACATTGTCTTGCACTGAAGGAAGAAAATATTTAGTGATGCTGAATGTAACTTAATGTCTACCGTGCTGTACCATTGATCCAGTTGAAAGTCGCACATCCTATCCGTTAGATGGTATCATGCATAATGTCATAACATATCACCTTCATTATCCTCCACATACTTGACGTCTGTAGAACACTGTTTACATTAGTGTCTTATCATTTTCTTGTGATGTACCACGTGCACTTGATTCACAGGTACACAACATCGATGTAAATGTTGTGATATGTATTCAGATTGCACCTCTTTACTTAATATCCATGTAAATTATCAAAGCCATAGGTAAGGGGCCAGGAGTGGAAATGTAACTATAAATGTGTATATTTCTTTGACAAGCACGCAGAAAGATTGTGGTATTATTTTCTCAGTGTTGAATGCAAGTATTTGTAAGGCATAGAAATAAATGTTTTGCACTCAACAGGTTGTGGCTCATTGGTTTGTCAGAGGAATTATAAAGTTCACCACTGTGTCGATTACTGAGATTCTAACAAAATTTAACTGATAAAGACTCAAACATCCACCGTCGACCAAAGGCATCTACTGATCTAAACTGTTTCATACCTGTTGATCCATTAAACCTATTAAAACATGTAAATAATTGGTGTAAAATGCAGTCTGTCATCTTTTTGTAGTCATCAGATATGACCCACTTGGATGTTCAGAGGCTCCGTAATGAACGTGTGAACACTGTCATCTTCTACAACATTGATGCACCAGTAAAACCCATGGAGGTGCAGTAATGATAGTGGATGCAGACACTGGGATTACTGATATCATGCTGAAAAAGTTTGTTTTTCTTCAGGTTTCTCTGTTTCAGATACAATAGACTTCAAGTTTAATCTGAGCTTTTATGAACATTCTACATGATCAGTAAATTAAATATAAGAAACACTTCATTTTCACGGACAATTTGCAAAATACAGAGTATAATATTACAGTAAATGGTGATGAATCAATTAAGAAAGGTTAAAAAGAGAAAAAAAAATCAT
>JAPTYQ010000028.1:33344588-33354966 GCA_029814465.1 Ostorhinchus cyanosoma | reverse complement strand
CCCAACCCCCCCGATCCTCAACCTCCTGCCTTGCTTACAACCCCCCTTACCTCCTCTCACTTGCCCCCCCTCGGGCTCCCTCATCTGTTGGACAAGGATCTGGTCACGCCTCGGCCCAAACAGGAGGTACAGCCCGTCCTCTCCTTTTGGCATGTGCTGTGGGTTCTTATTTACCATCGTTAGCTCTCACCTTTTACTGACAGAAACAGCACTGATGGTTCACACACAAAGATTTATGTATTTTTTTGTTTAATTTTTAAGACACTATTCACACTGCAGGCTTATATTTAAGGCAAACTATTATATTATTAAAGCTGCAAAGATCAATAGTTTCCAGAAATAGCAATATATTCATCATTGTGTTTTCATTTCTCAGTGTCGCTACTGTTATTTTCTGAAGTATTGCTTAACTAATGCATGATTCATAATGAAATAATAGATGATTTAATGCTTAAAAAAAAGCACCAGTGGCTTATACAGTAAAATGAATAAACTGAATTAATTTGACACAGGAATTGTTCATCCTTACTGAACCATGACTACAATTTTTTGTCACGGTGACTAATTAACTAATACAATTTATACATTTTTTATGTTATTATTATTGTTATAAAAAGTGCTGCTCTTCCATTCAAATAAATTACTGCAGAGTAATTGTGATACAATGAGTTTATTTTGCTTTAATTCATACATTATCATACATTCGATAACTATGTTAAGTAAATGATTTATCCTCTCATTGTAAATTATATATTATGATATTGAAGATATATTTTCAGATAAATTTAGAGCATTTTGTTCAGAGAACACATAACACTGCAAAAGTCTGAGCTCACCTTTAGCTTGATTTTGTCAGGGTGGAAATGATCATACGTATTTATTTCTCATTCTGTTTTCTAGAGATAAAAGAAGAAAATAGAGGAAATATGTTCACAGCCTTAAAAGATACACACAAAAAACCTGAACTAAATGTTTTTGTGAAGGTTAAAATCCCTATTTAGTGTGACCTTTGACCCCATGACAAGAAGAATCACAAACATTTAGAAACATCTGACATAAACATTGAATGAAACCTGGTATAAGAAATGAGAAAACAAGTGGTACCGGGCACAACAAACCCCTCCTCTTACATATTATAGCTTATGTTGGCATCGATCCAGCTGATGTCATCATGTCTGTGTGTGTGTGCGCTGATGTCAACATAGACCTAGACAACATAGACACATTCTGACTATTATAAGTAAATGGGAAGAAAAAACGAATAAATGAATAAAAAATTCATAAAAAAAAAGATTAACCTACTTTTCCCAAAATGTAATCACATCTCTTCTGGGTCACTAGTAATATATAAACCCAGTTTGGTATGAATTCAACCAATAGTTTTACTGCTAAAATGTAAAAAAAAACAAAAAAAACCAATACCTGTTGCCTCCCCTTCGGGGGGCGGGGTAATTAATGCCTTAAATGTCATATTTTCTGAACAAAAAGCTTAAAGACATGTTAATTGCAAAGGGAGGTCTCACTAAATACAACCACTTTGGTTTATAGAAGCTGTTTTTAACCTGTTCATACTTCACATGTATCTGATTGGGTCCAAATACAGAGACTGTGAAATGCATATGTGTGATATTTAGAACTTTACAAAAGCAACAATCATTATCTTGGACCAGGACTTTTAGGCTGTTTTCAGACTGAGTATCCGGATCCGTGCTGTACCTGGATACAATCACACCTTTCCCACAGATGTTGTGGAACATGGACAGGCAATACTAAGTTTCAGTTTTGGTTTCACGCTAGCGCATGTGACGTTATGTCCGGACTGCATAACCCCACTCCAACAGATCGACAAGATGCTGAATTTTATGAAAGGGCCCACAACATTTAGCTTTCATTGTGCCCACAATTGGTAGCCCCCTAACCCCTTACTCAGTCTGAAAACAGCTTTACATTCACTGTGAAAAGAAAACAGAACTAATCTAAGCAGAACTAGTTAGACGAGAGCTCCATATTTATTGTCACATCAAGTCTATTTTTTGTTTTGCTTTGGAAATGACAGATTTGGATCAAGGATTGAAGCTGACTCCTTTTCTGTTTGATGTACTCTTTACGGTGTAAGCAGCAGTTCCTGGATAAACCCGAGGATGTTCTGCAAAAGCACCAGGCCAGCATCAATGAGCTGAAGAGAGCTCTGAGGCAACCCAACAGCAAGATGGCCCAGAGGGAGAAACGCCTCTCCTCAGCGACTCCTCCTGGGGGAACGCCCGAACGGAAACCAGTAAGGAGGAGATTTTATTACTGCGTTTTAATGCTTTTATTCCAGTTTCTTGAATTGTTGGATTTTCCAGCCATTTGTACTCTTCTATTTCTTTGTCAAACCATATTTTCCACTTGACCTTATTGAAAATTATGAAACACCATAGATCCCAGAGTTTTTTTTTATTTTTGTTTTATTTTATTTTTTTAATCCTGGGTTATCATTTGCAGTATATTAGTAGGGTAGCAATGATACCAGTGATGGAAGAATAGTGTATCTAGTTCAGCTAATTCAACTGTCTACTCTATGTCAACATAGGCGATGGGTGATGCCATATTGATTGACAAGCAACCTTATGATGGAGCAATGGATTCTTACTCTAAGGTGGAAAAGAGTAAGACCTCTCCTGTCGGTAGAGAAACATGGAATGAGGCGAGTATGAACAATGGCCAAACACCGTGGGATTCTCAGAGAATGAGAACGGGAACATCTCCAAACCAGGAAAAACACGTGGATGATATATTACCCACTAATGGACATCATAAAGCACTAGCAAAGAATGGCTTCCAAGAAAATGGATATATCTCTGCACCTGACAAAAAGAAAAGTGAAATTAATAACGGAGAGCGGAGACATCGTCAGTATGAACCAAACATTCACGAGAAGCACAACAACTTTGAAGATTCAGTAGCAATGCATTCTTTCCCAAAGGGCAACGAGAGCAGAATTGAGAGCGACGTGATGCATTGTGAAGCTTGGAAAATAAAAGACCCAAGCCCCAAGAGGGAAAAAGACTGCAACAAAACAGGGAACTCGCACTCAGAAGTCACCAGAATAGTTCCTCTCAAACCACAGAGATCTAAGAAGTCTTTGAGTAAAGACAACAAAGGGCTCGTAAACCCTCAGACTGAAAGCCGGTCTGATAGAGGGATCTGCGGTACGAGTGGGGATGTACAAAGGGCAAAATCAAACGATGCATCCTGCGAGACGGGAAGGACAGTGGACGATAACGCTGTGCTGCAATTCACCGCCGATGTTAAGGAAAAATATCACAGTGAAGCTGCAGCGTCGTATCAGCTGCACAACACCACACAACTTCATCAGCAGATTAGGAACGATTTCCTGGGTCAGAAGGAGCTCAGAGACTTGAAGGATGTGACAGGACCGAGTCAGTGGATCCGAGGGGGTTCGCTACATGAGGACAATATACAAAACCACACAGAGTTTAAAGACAGCATCTTCTCTAGCTCCAGAATCCCAACAGCTCCACCTCGAAGTCTTCCCCTGAAAACACAATGGACCCGAGACAGACCGAGCAACATGGACAACAGCCACATCCACCACAGGACGTCGAGCCAAGAAACCAGCAAGAGGAAGCAAGCGGTAAAACCATCTGCCCCCCTAACCTGTTTGTCAGTCATCGGAAAATTAAGCATTGCATGAGCTTCAAGCGATGTCGTGCAAATCTTGTTTTTATCATCCTTTAAAAAAAAAAAAAAAAAGCACACTCACATACTTCAGACCTCATGTGGCTGTGAATGAGAAAATAAAATTCACGTTCCTTGGCATCGCATCATTGACCGACTTAATTCACGTCCATGGCCCAGGAAGCTTATTGCTTTCCCTTGTTCCCCTTCGCAAAGCTTGACATCTGCTTGGCCATTTCAGAACCCTGCGGGCCTTTAAGCAAAGTTGCCATTGCTTAAGCTTCAGGCGTCCCTCTTATCCCACCTTTAATTGTCACGTTAACACCCGGTCTCTCCTTCCAACATCCTCACAGAATAAAGGTGGCAGCTGTTGCAAGGAGTGCAAGACCTTTACGCCATTTTTCTTTACAACCTCTTCGTTTTTTTTCTTTTTCTTTTCTTTTTTTGACATAATTTGAATTTTTTCTGTAAATGGCTGAGAAGGGCATTTGAGCTAAATGTTCTGCCTTGGCAACTCTGTAGCTACAGCAGAAAATGAAAAAGTCGATTAGATGTAATCACAGGCTGCAGAGCTGCCAAACCTCTTCAGGGCTCAGGCATTCATATCTGCTGCATTTACGAATATGAATACCTTAGTCCAGAAAGAGACTGTTACAAATCTTACCCTTCAGTGCATGGCATTACCATTGCACTTGCAGTCATTTTAGATGATGTCAACCAGTGAAATATACCCTCTGTGCATGCTTTTGACAGTAGCCTTAAGATTTAGGGTCTTTGGCAGGTTTCATGTAAGTGTTTAGCATACTTTAAGTCCTGTCAGTGGCAGATGAATGAAGTTTTCATTTTCTATTAATACAACTGTTTGTTCCAAGCAGTAAGAAAATCAAAGCTTTTGTCAAAATGGCTAATGTGGGGTTTTTTTCTATGAAAATTGGTGCTTTTATTGAACAAAAACCTCTTAACGTTCTGTTTTTCCTCTTTTCTTTGTATACAATAACACATTATCAGTTAAATACTGATAGTTGTTGTCGGTATACACTATAAACTCACAAGTTATGTATATCATGCATATCAATGTTTGTTTTTTGTTTGTTTTTATTTTATAGGAGACGCCTCCTACTCCTGCCATCCACGAAGAGCCTCTGAACGAAGCTTCAGTGAGTCATTCTTTTAAAGTTTGGACATTTCTACTTTTTCTACTTAACTGTCAGCGAGGTCGTTCTTGTCAGATGTTCTCAAAATGCCTCAATGAGTAAAGTCTGTTTTATGCCTTTATATTTAGCCAAACACAGTGTCCTTCTGATGCTTGTTTCTTACTGGTTCTCATCCTCAACTTAGCAGAGTGACTCACTACTCCCTCTATTGGTCACATAAACCCTGCAGCCCAGTGCTAGACATAAATTCAGTTCGTATCTCCACAATCCAATATAAACATACAAACATAAATCAGACATAAACATTAAAATTAAAAATGATGAAAATAGTTGTATATCTTTGTTTAACCAGGCTGGTCCCATTGAGATGTGGGTCTCTTTTTCTAAGGGCCAAGACAGCAGCAATACAGTCGCATAATTACAGTTTTACAATAATAAAAGCACAAAAAGTAAATACAATCAGTTGAAACATTTACAAACCAACAGCCTTGATTCCAGAGTTTTAACACTATCTTTAACCCTTTATAGGAAACTCGGAAAAATCCTCGGAAATTCAAAATGTCAACCGTAGTGTGTTATTGGAGGACATAACAAGAGTGACATTTAAAGAAAAAAAAAACAGTATTGTCATATAGAAAATCAAGGCTAATGAAGTTACCATATTTGGTTCTTTGCCCATAAGTGGCAAAAAAAATATCTGAGAAGTATATATTTAAAAATACAAGAAAAACACATGTAAGGTGAAAGGAACATGTGGAACAGTATCGGTGCTGATCTAGACCCCTGTCAACATGCACATTATCCCTTTAAACACCATTCCTTACATTAGTACCATTACTTCCTGGTACCAAACAAAGCAGGTCCACTCACTGTTAATGCAGAGGTGGACCTTACAGACCCTGTAGACCACATTGGACCTGAGATTGTTGCCTGACTGTCCTCATTATAACTGGTATTGTCACCGTCTTGTAATAAAAAATAGTCACTTTCCCGATAAAGGGTTGAAATCAGTCAAAGGAATCAGTGATTGTAGAAGGAGCTCAGACTGAAGCTTGTTCCAGACACCAGGAGCTGAAAACCTAAAATGTATCCGATTTATACAAGACTCCCAACGCTTTCAAAAACACAGGAACAAAAGATCTCATGAAGCTTCTATATTTAATCCTCAGAGTAAAAAAAAAATGTTGCAGCCAGAGATGTAAACAGACATTGAGACTTACCTTCAGGCAAACGAGTTTTACACTGGCCTTGCAAACTGACAAAAAATACTCAATAATCCTCAAAAACACAAAGTATATAGTAGAGCTATATAACAAAGGTAAACAAAAACATTATAATGGGATGGAAGGGGCTCAGATTCTCGACCGGAGCCGAAGTGATGGGTTCTGGGTCATTTTCTTTGCCAGTCTGAGAACAGTTTTGTTGAATATGGACTAAGGAGAAGGGCGTCCACCCACCAACCACCTACACCGTTGGGTCTTCACGGTTCAGCTGGGACTGGGGTAACTGTCAGAGTACCAAACCAAGCAGATACACCATGGACGAACATGAATTCACTGAAGGCATGATAAAAAAAATATCTGCATAACCCTCTGGGCTTCAAACATCCTGAGCCTTCAGAGAAACGATAGGTTTTTTGTTGTCTGAACATCTTACAAAAGCCAAGTTTCAACAAGTAAACCCAAGTGTATGATGTAACTGGTCCAGACTCACACTACTGTCCTGACTCGACTGGTATATAAAACACTGGAAGAAACTATTTACAATATTATGACCTAAATTGTACTAATACTTATAAGATATAACCTGTAACATTGTATGATACCGTTATGTGGCCTTTTCAAAGTGTCTATAGGTAGTATTTCTATTTTCATATATTAAATAATGACCTAAAATTATCATTAGTGTTGAATAAAGAGCTGAAATTAATTTAGACCGTCAAGAATGAGGATTGTGAATACTAGAGGGAGTAGTGAGTTGGCTGCATCATCTGCAATACAATGAATTTACATTTTTGATATAACATATGTTCTAAACACTCTAATGCAGGGGTCTCCAATCCTGGTCCTGGAGGGCTGGTACCATGCATGTTTTAGATGTATCCCTCGTCCAACACACCTGATTCAAATGATAAGCCTATCACGAAGCTCTGCAGAAGCCTGATAATGACCGTCAGGTGTGCTGGAGGAAGGAAAACTCTAAAATATGCAGGATACCAGCCCTCAAGGACCAGGATTGGAGACCCCTACTCTAAAGGTACTTAAAATTGGTTATTTTAAAGAGGCTATATGTAGTATTTTTGTTTTAAATATTAAAAAAACTACCTAAAATTACCTCTTTAAAATTTTTATACTTGCTTCCAAAAAGACCGTTACAAGGAACTGGTTCAAAACTGATGCACGTCATAACGAACAGTGGCTATAATAGAGGAAATCCATTGTATGGAAAGACTGAATTATTACCTAACGCTCAAGGAACATATCTTTATAAAGTGCTGGAGAAAATGGCTGGACTATAAATAAATCAATGCATAATTACTACTGTCGGTCATTTAAATATTTGTGTTCGACTAGTAACCCCTACTTTCTGTGTTGTATTGTCTGTTGATAAAACAAATAAAAGTTAAATAAAAAAATCATAAAAATACCTAAAATTATCATTGGAGTGTTTAGAATAAAGAGCTCTGAACTTCTGAGAATGATAGCAGTGTATTGTAAAGATATGACTGGAATTTATGTCCAGTGATGGGGGAGGGGGTGGGGGGTTATGTGGCCATTAGGGGGACTAGTGAGATAGGATGAGAACCATTAAGAAACAACTTTAGTGCAGCTATTGACAACAGAAACTGCACAGAAAACAGGTGATTTGTGGTTTTACTGTGGCTGTTTTCTGTCTAAAAACAGAGCTCTAATGTAAACTATCAGCACAGGAATATTATAAGACAGAGTGATTTTTACCAACTGTTAAAATATGCATCTATGAGTTTTATTTTGAAGAAGAAAACTTGATGATACCAGAATACAGATGTGTTGTGCAGAGCGTTAGTTTGGAATACAACATACTACATTTTTAGAAAATAAAAATGCTCAATTTCTGCTGAAGTTTTTTTTTTTTCCTGAAAAATCAGAAAAAAAAAACTTGGCACTTATTTTAGGAAGGTGATGACTCCTTTAAAAAACAATGAAGAAAAGACAACCTTCCTGCTGATTTGACTGTTTTAGTGTCTTGTGTAAAATCTCTGTTCGGTTTTTCTCTGTCTTCTACAGAGGGAACCGTGGGAGAGACGTCTGGGCTCGGTCTCAGAAGACGACCAGGACCACGAGATCCTTTACCTGAAGGAAACTCACCTGGGCATCGAGCGGAAATGTTCCAGCATCACAGTGAGCTCGACATCGAGCCTGGAGGCAGAGGTGGATTTCACCGTCCTCACAGACCTGCAGACGGGGATGGAGGAGTTCTCCAGGGGAATGACTGAGCTGGGAGAGCGGGATCTGTCTCCTGATGGAGGTCTGTGCCTGGGCATCGACCTGCTCCAGCAGCAGGCCCCCCCGGAACCACCGCTCCCTCCTTTAGTGGCAGCTCCGATGTCAAGAGGGGCCATGAGCAGCCCCCCGGCCAAGCAAATCCAATCTGAGGAGGTCCGGCCTGAAGTCAAAAGACCCGATGTGCAGGTAGGACCAAGTTCTGAGCAGACTGTTAAGACCAGGGCTGTCAAACTCAATTTAGTTCTGAGGCCACACATAAGCCAATATGATCTCCAGTGGGTTAGTAAAATAAAAAGTAAAATTACATGATGAAAATGTTCACATCTGCAAGCTATTCTTTAAAGATGTGAGTAACTTGAACAATCTGACATTTGATTGCAATTTTTTTTTTAAATGTTGTCTCTCATCATTTACTCACATACATTACAACTTAGATACAGCTGCTCTACAAAGACGCAAAACTTTATTAAAAGGGATAATTTTAATGTTATAAATAATAAAATTGCACTTCTTAAGGGATTTCATGTTCATATTTACTGACTAGTGTCATAATTAGTAATGATTAATTCGCTGAGGTGACGCAGTAAAGTGACTGCACTTATTCAGCTTATATGTTACGTTCACATGTTAAAGTATGTTTAAATGCACAGTATTATTATTCTTTTCCAATTTTGACATTATTCTCATGTCATGCAGTCATGTTCAAATTACAATGCTTAACACATTTCAGGTTGTTCATATTATTTCAGGTTATTCGCATTTTTTGTGAAAGCATCGTTTGTAAATGTAAATATGTTCACATAATGTAACTATTTTACAGTAAAACAAAGAGAAAAGAATTTGAGTTATGATAGTGTTTTACTGGTTCAACTCTCTTGAGATCAAATTAGTCTGTATGTGGCTCCTGAACTGAAACGATTTTGACACCGCTGACTGTTCATATTTTCAGCGTAATTTCATCCCATGGTGCAGATTGGACCCTTTGGTGGGCAGCTTTCAGCCCACAGGTCACCCCAGGTTCAGACCCAGATGAAATCTTTCTTTTTGCTTTGTTCTATTTGTTAAAGCATGCGACAACTGTGCTATTTTGAGGCACAACAACTGCCTAAAAATATGCATATTCATCTTTCTTTCTGCAGTGCAGCTCTGTAGAAATGGGAACAAAATCAAACCAATCTTTGCATCATACACTGATTTTTTTTATTGCTCCAAACATTTTACCCCAGGGAACCACAGCAAAGAGTGTAAATTATAGGAAAATAGTTCAGACAGTGTTCAGTAGGACTAGAAGAATAAACGCCCCTTCTCCAAACACTTCCATACCACCTTCTAAGCCTCAACCACTTTCCTAACAGTGTGCGACAACAGCTGCCAGAGTGAACCACTGAGTTCATGAGTGTTCTTTAAGCACTCTCCAGTTTATTTGTGCAGTCACCGGTCAGCATGAATGGGACCAAAGTGCACGAAAATAGAATAATTTCCACCGTGTTTGAGCAAAAAGAAGAAGAATACACAGCCCGAGTGTTTGTGGCAGGGTTTGATGTGTTTATTTGGGGGGTGTCTGCTGCGCCTTTTCTGTTGTAAATACAAGACTTTGTCAACAAACAGTACAGCAGAAACATCCGGGGTGCGAAAGCTAAATATTTATTGAAGCTCCTGATTTAGAAAAGTGCAGACAGAATGGAGTAAAAGGTCTGGCAACTAATGTAGTTGTAAACAGCCAAAGTATTTAATGATGGCGCTGTTTATCAGGCACCAGATGTTGGAAAACACTCAGTCTTTTCACGTTCATGTTTTATTTTCACATAAACGACAGATCTGGCTCGTGCTTGTGCTGTGGCTCATATGCTTTTTATGTTTCTGAGCCTTTTGATTTTATTGTAACAGACTCTCAGTATCATCAAGCGTTTAATCCAGGGTCCCCGCTGGGTCTTAAATAGTCTTAAAAGTCTTGATTTTTGGGTGCTTCTATGAAACTGGGTTTATTACCTCCGCCAAGCGCGGAGCGCTAAAAGCGGAGGTTATGTTTTCGCCGGCGTTTGTCCGTGTGTGTGTGTG
>JAPTYQ010000028.1:33288723-33301400 GCA_029814465.1 Ostorhinchus cyanosoma | reverse complement strand
TAAGAACTAAAGTGATTTTGTTATTATCAAGAAAACATGTTAAATGGATAAATATCAGCTCTGAAATTCAACTACTATGAGCTATTTTTGTTATTTTCATTATATTTGTCCAAAAAAATTGACCTTTAGTTGGACCAGGCATTAAAATGAAGAAAACAAAGGGTGTTCTAGTAATTTTTCTACGACTGTACGATGGTTTCTAGTCTTTAAAGCTGTCACCCCTTCTTCTATCCATCAAATTCTAAAATATGTAATGAAAACAGATCAGCCTGATTAAATGTATCTAAAAATACAGAACTTACAACTGAGAATAACCTGCTGTGCACAGATATAGTGTAAGATTGTGTTGAAAGTTACTGCCCTATCATTTAGATTAGATTGTCTTTGTGTCAAACTTATTAAATACACATTTACATTTGAAAGTACTCAGATATAAGTGCACGAGGCCATTCTGAACTTGAAAAGAAAACTAATAAATGGCCTCCAGTCATTATTAATGCTGCCTTCAAGTGCTATCGAGAAGATGATCCTTTCCGCTTGTACATTTGAAATTACCAGTGCGTTGTGTTCAAGTGCTTTTGTTGCCATAGCGAAATAAAAAATGGCTGACACACAATCTATAGTTACCTGCTACGTAACAGTTTTGGACATGTTCATTTATCTGCTACAGCATTTTTATTATTTTTTTTCATTCATTCATCTTCTAAATTTTATCCTCAAGAAGGTCGTAGGGATGTGTATATACACTGATATATATATATAGATACGACCAACCAATCATCCTCACATTCACACCTATGGGCCATTTAGCTGAACTAATGAACTTATTAATGCATGTTTTTATACCTGGAGAGAACCCACACATGCAGGGAGAACATGCAAACTCAGATTTTTTTAAAATACTATAAATATGCAAAACCATCCACTAATAGCAGCAGAACGTTTATAGAAGCGGCGTCTCTCATTTGCGATTAATCCCTCGCTGCTCTTATTTTCATTTCGGCAACTCCTGTCTCAAAATGTTTTCCCGGTTCTCCAGCGGAAAATACGACACGATGGGGCGTTCAGGTGCAATTTTCCAGTTCGTAAGTAGCATTAACCATACTTCCCATAGCGCATGAAGGCAGCATTAGTTGAGCCTTAAGTCGCATTAGGGGGCGGAGCTTATGACTTACACTGCAGTCGGCCAATAGGGGGCGAGAAGGAGCTGCCCTGGCTTCACTTCCTGTTACTCTGCATTCTCCTCCTTCGCCTGTTTTCTGCCTCCTCGACTCCTCTATCCTTCTACTGCTCCTAAAACCCAATCGCACATGCACGGTCATGACAGATGTCTGAATTCCTTAAATTCAAGGACTGATGAGGTCGAGGCCAGATGAGTGACGGTACAGGAAGTCTGAAGGAGGTCCTCGGTAATCAGACCTGTGACCCAGCAACTGTAGAATCCACTTCCTTTAATCACGAGTTGTACGAGTTATTTAAACCGTGGAATGCGTGATTAAACTCATGTGTGTTGAATTAAAGAAGTGCGTGACGTCCCCAGATATCCGACTTGACATATTATGCCACGTTGTGAATAGAATTAAAAGTTAATTATAAGTTTACATGAACGCGGCTCTGCTCATCTGACAGGGATCATCAAATAAAGACAGATGATGCAGCTGTTCCACACGTCACAGTTTACGACGTTCATGTACAATGACAGCACAGAGCAGGGGACGTCTCATTTTGTTAAACGCCGCTTGCATCGTCTCCTCTCGTCTTGTGTCTCGACCTGAACTCCGTCACCCGCATCGAAAGTGGGAGGGACTAAGGGGAGGAGGAGGGTCCATAGGGATGCGGGTATTTTGCAACAGACATATTTTTCCTTCTTGTTTTGGCCTCTTGTCCACATGAAATTAGTGTTTTAGGTTATAAAAAAGCAGAATTTGGAGCTCAGTTGAACTACTTTATACACAGTCATGGCCAAACACAGGAAGACTCTGTATAAATGGGATTTATGTGCCAATAAAACCATTTGAATAAGAACGGTTAAAGTTGTTCTTTGGTGTACTTCAGAAATATGTGGGGGAGAAAAAAAAAAAAACTGAAATAGCTAAACTTGCAAAACCAAAACTTAAGGCCATTACTCTACTGTTGGTTTTTAATATACAACAAATGTCACGTCAGTAGTGGCTTTTCCATTTTACATCTGTGCAAAACTTTACCGATATAAAAAAAAAAAAACAGAAGTGTGTAATGTTGGTTTTTCCATTAAATCACAAATGCGATGATTTATTTATTATTGCGAGACGACACGAGAAGTCATTCCATAAACATGGCGACGAACAAAAGTATCATGTTGATTTACTGATATATTCATTATTATTATGATTATATATTCCCCCTCTGTCTCCTACTAAACTAAAAAGGACTGGGTTTCGTGTTGTGTCCACACATAATGCACCATGTTTCTTTTAAAACTCTTCTTCTTTGCTTGTTGTAACGTCCGTCAACATCTGTTCTTTTTTATTCACTTGACTGTAGTTGCAGAAAAAGGTCTTTCCATCGCAGTTTGCATGATATATCAATTTTGTTAGAGCTGAAAAACCACCTCTTGCCAGCGCAATAACTTTTCATCAAAAAACAAGAATTTTGGCAAAATTGTCGTTTTTTTTCCATCAGGTTCATTTTTATGCACAAGTTCTATTCGTGCAATTTGAGGGTCAGTGGAAAAACGACTCCTGTCTGTTTATTTTACTGGTTCATTTAACAGAGACATTGCTGTAAATGCACCAGACGCAGCCTGGACAGATGTTAAATTGTGACCGTAAAAGGCAGCACAAGGTTATAAACATGCAATTTTTAAAAACAAATTCCTATGAGAACCATTTATACATACTGCCCCGTGACGCTAATGTGGATATTTTACCAATCGGATATTTCTCGCTTCTCATCCGCACATAAATAGCGTTCTAAGTTGCAAAAGAGTGAAGATTCGAGTTGGTGTGACGACAGTGGCATCACATCTCATTTTATACTCATGTCTATTATGTCTCTGTGTAACGAAGCTGCACCTGAAACATCAAATCCAGGCGTATAATTCAGTGTGTGACCTGCAGTAGATCGAGGTCAGCACCGACACCTTTGGGAGTCGAACTGACAAATGCTAAAACTACTGGAGTTTACGCCTGAACTTGTTGCTGCTTCTTCTTCAGGACAGATTCAAGCCTTTGCATCAGCTACGTCCAGTGTTTTCCACAGTATGAAGAACACGAAGCGTGGTTTGTCTGAGCAGTCGTACCAGTCTGTAGCTGTTTTTGTTGTCATTTTGTGTGGGCAGTGTTTTATGTGGGCATAGATAGTTTGTCATGGGGAGAGCATCTTTTTATATAAAAGATGAGGAAAATATGTCTTTAGCGTGGAAATGGCATCAGAAGTGAGGAGAGGAGTCAAGGAACATGAGGAGAGACAAATATGGCTTTTCAGTGAATGGCACAAACATACATTAGAAAGCAACATCGTATTGATCGTGACCATGTAAACACACTCAGTGACACTGACACATATGACCTTGTTTTCAGAAATGGCCGCAGTTCTACAACACCCCTTTATTCAAGGATTTCCTGCTATTATGCCACGCCGCTCCGAGAACAGACCGTTTTTTTTTTTTTTTAAAGCAAAGTATGTTTAATCCTTCGTCTACCTACAGGTACTGTGAGCATTTCATCTTATCCACAGGTACAGCAAAAAAAGAAAAAAACTATATTATCATATCAAAAGCATCCCTCTTCACAGGAAAGAAAAATCTGGATTTGATGATTTCAGTCGAGCACATCCCTACAGGGCCTTGTGGGCAGACATCATAAATGCATAAACTGCAAAATAATGGAGAGAGAAACCATAAAAATCCTTCATCAAAGGCTATTAAAAGCTCTGTGAGAATATGGCCTATAAGTCCAGTGTTGGTGAGGGGGAAAAAAATCAGCTCCCTGGAAGGAGGTATAAATCTGTACGTGCTGTGGCTCCATGCTAGCCGCTGGCATAATAAAGGACTTGTCAGAAATGAACTAGTGTAATAGCTTAATTTATTACCATATTCCGCTACATGATGTGGTTATATACGGCTCTAATAAAAGCTACAGAATGCATGACAACAAATAAATATTTTTCGCTGTAGCTGCAAAGACTGCAACAGCCAAATCGTACTTTTATTCTATTAGATTTTCACTTTTCGTCTGCAGCGGCGAAACTTTTGAGTCTTTCAAGATGAGGCTCCGAAACAGGGGATGTTCGACCTGGTAAAACACTGCAAATGTGCATGACACACTAGAAAAAAATCCCCATCTAAAAACAAGCTAAACCAAAAAAAATAATACAAGGTGTTTTTGCTGGAATTGAGCGCGTGAAAATTGAACACGTGAAAACAATCTTGGTAAGATTTCTTGAAATATGATTTTCAAGATCTATTGTCTAAAAATAAGTTCTTAAGTACTTACACAAAAGTAACACTGGGCCCTTATGGGTTAATGTATCTTGTTTTATGAGTTAATTTCTTATTTTAAGTGTTCACGCTGCAAAAATCCAAATCTTACCAAGTGTATTTTTCTCATTTCTGGTCCAAATATCTCATCATGAAAGAGTAACTTTTCAGTGAGACATAAACGACTTATTTTTAGAAAATAGATCTTGAAATAAGAGATCATTTTCACTTTTTCAATTGGCAGATTTTTTTTTTGCTCAATTCAAGATTTTCTTTGTGCTTAAATCAAGATTTTTTTTTTTTTGCTTAATTCAAGCAGAAAAATCTGCCAATAGAACATTTGAAAATGATCTTGGCAAGATTTCTTGAAATCAGATTTTCCAGATCTATTGTCTAAAAATAAGTCTTTTAAATCTAACTTAAAAGTTACTCTTTAGGTGATTATATCTTATTCCTAGTCAAAATATCTCATCACACTTAAAATGAGAAAAATACACTCTTTTTTTGCAGTGCAGTGGCGAAACCTTTGAGTCTTTCAAGATGCGGTTCCGAAACAGGGGATGTTAGACGTGGTAAAACGTTATAAAAGTGCACGACATGTTGGCAGAACACTGACAGGTTGAAGGCATGAAATATTTCTGCTCTTAAGACGAGAAAAAGCATGAAGTAGTGTAAGTTTGAGATCAAAATCAGCCAAACCGTCCTCCTACTCACCGTAGAAAGACAGCTTTCCTTTCACCGAGTTTCTGCCTCTGCTGTTTTCAGCCACACATTCGTACATCCCTGCATCCTCCTGCTGGAAGTAAGGGATCTCTAAAACTCCACTAGCTTTATTTATGTCCACCTTCCTGCCAAAAGAGGCTCCATCCGCTCTCCTCCAGCTGATGGTTGGCACTGGGCTAAAGGCAAGAAAGTACAACACACAGCAAGGCCACAGAATGAATACCCCTCTTGACGATGGTTTTATCTCGGAAGCAAGAAAAGATCATATAATGGAACAGAAAAAAAAAAAAAAAACACTCTAAGAGCAAGTTAGTCTATAATAAATCTGAAACATTGTAGGTTTTTTCTCAGTCTGTGCAGGCTTATTATATAACTGATGTTTACCGGCCGAGTACAAAATCATTAAAACATCAAATTTCCATGCAGCTTAAATGGGAGCAGTAAACAACAACTAATGGTGTGGTTGTGACTGTGGTATAATGGTACACAGTGGGACGTACTTTCCAAGTGCAAAACATTCCAGCTTCACCGTGGAACTCTTCGCCACAGGGACGACTTCGGGGAACTGCACTTCGATCTTTGGCTCGTATTCACCCATCACACCTGGAGTCAGAAAGAAACGCACATGAGCCAATGTTAACGCCTGCCCCAAGGAAATGATCTGATATCCTGAGGTCTCTGGAAAAAAAAAAAATATATACAGATGAGGGTGTTATATAAGGATACAGAAGCTTTTTCAGACCAATATTTAAAGATCACCTTCAGTCTTGTTATAAAACATAATAAAAAATGATCTGCAGTGACTAATAATGTGCCATTAATGTATTTTATGGGCTTGCACTGGAAAAAATCCAAATCTTACCGAGTGTATTTTTCTCATTTCTAGTCCAAATATCTCTTCACACTTAAAATAAGACAGAATCACCTAAAGAGGAACTTTTCAGTCAGATATAAAGGACTTATTTTTAGACAACAGATCTGGAAAATCTGATTTGAAGGAATCTAAATGTTCCATTTGCAGATTTTTTTTTTTTTTTTTGCTTAAATTAAGTTAAAAAAAAAAGTGAAAATTATCTTTCTTGGATCTTCTTAGATGAGATGTCCAGACCTGAACCCCACTGAGAATATTTGGGATGTAAAGGAGACTTAACAGTGGTCTGACTCTATCATCATCATCAATACGCGATCTGGGCAAAGAATGAATGTAACTCTGGGTGGAAATACATTTAGTGACATTTATTGTGACTTTGCATAAACACTGAGGCATAAATGATTCCACGGGGAATACTTGGTGGCAGTCCAATCAAATATTGTGTGTGTTTTTATTTATTTATTTATTTGGGCCAGACAGTGTATAAACCTCCTCAATATCCTCTGTTCTGATGTCTAAAAGGAAGTCTGTTTCCTCCTCTGACCAGAAATGTGGACTTTTTGGTTAAAGAGGATCTTTGTTTTATCCACATGTCAACTCTTTTTCTGAATTTGACCCAAACGTCATAAAACTGGAGTAACATGTCCTGTCATGGCCAAAAGTTTTGTTTTTGCAAGTGTTACTATTTCAGTGTTTTTGTTGTTTTTTTAAAAAAAAAATTTCACAAATATTTCTGAAATACACCAAAGAACAACTTTAACTGTTATTATTCAAATGGTTTTGTTGTAAAATAAATCACATTTATACAGAGTCTTTAGCCATGACTGTGTATAAAGTAGTTCAACTGAGCTCAAAAATCTGCATTTTTATGACCTAAAACATCATTATCATGGAGACAAGAGTACACATATGGGTAAAGTTTTGCATATATGTCCAATAGAAAAGCCACTATTGTCCTGATAGAAGAACCAGTCCTCAGTTTGGGAACATTGTCAGAGCAGAAGTCCAGTAGTTTTCAATAGTTCTTTTTTGGATTCCAGGTACTTCTGTGGTGCTAATAGCACAGTTTCTACCTATTGTACGAAGATAGTGATGGACACAGTAGTGGTTTTTCTTCTTCTTCTTCTTAAATAAGACATGGATCAGGTGTTTCTTCAATAGAATAAGATGTGCTTGTGTTGGAATTCAACAGACGCAGGAATGGAATGGCTGTTGTATATGCAGACATGCTGATTTCACAGGAAATTGCTGCAGTCTCTGAATTTTTTCCAGAGCTGTAAATGGATGTCACCAGTCCTGCTGTCACCACATGAATTCAGATTTTTGGGAAAATATAGAACGTTTCTCTCTTCAGGAGATGAATATGACAAAACCTTCAAAGTATCAGCGTCTACACTGTGAAAATCTAAGATACCCAACAGGGAACGAGAACTAAAAACACTAATTTTTCGCTAAAGGGACATAAAACTCCAATTAACGGAAATGACTGCATGTGATTTCCATCGCAGACCTTTCATGACCTTCACATTTTCACCCAGTTGTCCCAGAGTTTTCTCTTCCAAACCAGTGGCCAAAGATAAAAGTGAGCTTCAAAGTAAACTCTGATGACGGACTGGCCGTATTGTTAAAGCTGGGACTTTTTGACTTTCGGAGCGGTAAAGCCACACAGCCTTCTTTCTATTCTTTTAAAAATAATAAGGACACAAAGTCTGCAAAGACATTTTAGCTGAAGCATAAATATGGTACAGAGAGCATACTAATGAGACACAGCAGGGAGTCTGGCTTTGTAGATACGCCAGGTCACGGACATATAAATAACCAGATGTGATTATTTATGGCAAAAGGCATAGTCTGACTCGTCAGTGGAAGATTTCACCTTTTAAAAACTATATCAAGTTAACTTTTCCTCTCAGTTCAACTGAACTAGTTTAGCTCTTTCTCTCATCCAAGAAACTTCTGTTAGTTCATTAAAGCGTCAACAAATCTGAAACCAGTTAGAATTTCTGTGTCTCCTTTAAAAAAAATGCAGTGTCAATATTTCAGAGTCAAGCTATTTTAACCTAGATAGAGTAGTTATAGCTCTATGGAGAGTAAACCAGCTCTAACAGTAAAGTAGTGATTGACCGATATGGATTTTTTGGGGTCGATGCCAATTTTGTTTTGCTTTTTAAATCAGCCTTAGCCAATGACCGATACAGGCCGCTGATATTTCTAAGCCGATATTTGGAGCCAATACTGATTTTTTTTTCTCTGTCAAATGATAACTAATAATCTAATAATCTTCTTTACTTATAATTAGAAAACAAAACTTGTCAAAAAAGAGCATATCGACCAACGCAACAGGCCGATACAAGAAAAAAAACTAAATATCGGCCCGATGTATCAGCCGGCCGATATATCAGTCTATCATTACCGTAGAATTAAAAGTCAGTATAAAGTTCTGCACAGATGCAGTGTAAAATTCAACTCTACAGAGTGATTATTAGTGCCAGTCTGCCGCATTGCATTGTGGGTAGTGGTTATTTTACTCATTGTGTTCTATTTAGTGTGCAGGGGTTGGGGGCGGGGTTAATGTTTATTTTGGTTAATGTGTCCGTTTTACGATATTTATTGGCCTTTTCATGTTTATTATATATTAGTGTGACACCATTAGTTAAACCTGTTAAACTGTAAAACAAAGCTATCGTATTACAAGTGAGGAGGCCTTTGCTCTTTCAAAGTAAAAGCTTTTCCTGGGGTAATTGAATTCCATAGAGCAATTTTTCTCCCTTCAAACTGCAAGTGTAATGATAATACACTTAACCTATCATTATCACGCCAAAAGCGACTCCAAGAAATTTCTGAAAATCATCTGCGGACCCCCACCTCAGAACCCCCTGCAGTTCTATACTGTTTCAATATTAGTGGAGGGTGCAAACGATGAAGAAAGTGACACTGCAGGGAAATAAAAATTAACACATTATAGAGTCATTTTTCAACTAAATTGGAGAAAAAATAGCTCTATAAAGTACAATCATATTATATCATTTCTTGCTTCCTTGAATTTTTATTTCAATGTTGTGTCATGGGGGGGGTCGACTGGTGGAAGTCAGGAAGCTTGTGCCATACCATATTCGAAATAAATCAATAAATTAAAAAAAAAAAAAACTGAAAAAATGACACTGGCCATAGAGCAACTTTTACTCTAATTTTGAGTGTGACCAAATTTTTTCTGAAATGGAGTTAAATTATACTCTCTAAGAGTTAAAGTGACACTTGTTTTTTTGTTTTTTTTTTAATTGTACTATTTATTATATGATTGTATATTTTACTGTATGTATTGTACGGTAGGGTCTTACCATCCACCCGCAGCACTAGAGGCGTCGGTGGTCCTTGAACACTGCTTTTGGTGACAGTGTTGGTCACAACACAAGTGTAGTTACCCACATCAGACGGCTCCACTTTGGCGATGTAGAGATTTCCTGTCTTCTGAGACACAAATCGTCTTGTGTCTTGGATGACAAACGACGGGTAATTATTGAAGATCCATGTGAAAGTAAGCTCTGTAGAAAAAAAAAAAGAGTCAATGATAAGGGATGTGAGGCACACAGTCAAAAACACTTATTTTTATACCATTTATACTCATATATAGATAATGTGTACTTCAATAGCGGCCCCATCACTACATTTTGAGCACACGCCTTTGGGGATAAGGCAATTAGTGCAATGGAGTGAGTGCCAGGCTTTGATGATTAAAAATACAGTTTATAATTAAAGAGCGATTCCTCTTACCCACTGTTGGACTTGGATAAATGCCCTCAATAAGGCTAAAGTGTTACTGTCACCGTGTCTCAGTGATGGTGCAGTGATAACGCTGAGAATATGAATGATTTGCTTTTTCATGGAGCATAAATCCACAGGCTTTATCTGCAGTGGTGAGTCCATAACCCAAAGGACTCTCACCAGACTGGACAGAGCAAGTCCTTCCTGGTTTGAAAGGAATATAAGTGATATTCCTACTTTCAATTATTGGAAAAAATGACCAACAATTATCATTACATTGTTGAGCATAAAGAGATCCGAGGTTCTGCTGAAGATGCCGATGTATTTGATTGTACAGATATGAAGGGAATATATTTACACTAACAGGTCAAGGATTTATGTGACCACTAGAGGGAGTAGTGAGTCACTCTGCTGGTCTCCCATAGTGAAAAACATAACTTGCTGTGCACTTTTAATACCCTTTGGCCAAATATAGTGTAAGATTCTGTGGAAAGTTACTGCCCTGTAGGCCCGACAGGTAAAGGCTTCTGCTCTGTGTCAAGATGCATCCACAGTATATATTTGGTGCAGATATCGCAATGAGTAGAAAAGCACTCAGAGAGCACAGACCTACGCCAAGGCAGATCAGCAAGGCAGATGTAAGCATTTGTTCCTTGTGCCAGAATCTACAGTTCCTGAAAACGTCTTCAAAACCCTTCCATAACTTTTTGAGTTCTCGCAAACAGACAATCAAATGAAACTGCAAAGCTTCAGGAGGTAGAGAAAAGATAAATGAGCATTGAGTTTCATTTTCACTTCCACGAGCGGCGATCCTCATCACCCCATACACCCACCTCTGACTGCAGACCGAAACGCATGTGTATGCATGTTTTTTCACGACTGGACACTGATATAAATGAAAAGAACGGAGTTTGATGATGAAATGGCAGCATTTGATTCTGAGGATTCTGAAAGTACAAAGTTATTATGGGATGTTATTATCTTTGCTAAGTTGCCGTTTGTTGATCCACTGTTCAGACTAAACTGTGACAGCTCTGACCTTGTTTCCTTGGATTCCAAACAGATCTGACAACACAAACCGAGCAGAAAACACAGGTGGTTGTGGTTCAACTGTGGCTGTTTTCAGTCAGAGCTAACGGAGCTTTAATGTAAACTATCAGCTGATGCAGCACAGGGAGATTATAAGACAGTGTTATTTTGAGTGTGAAAATAAGCATCTGTGAGTTTGAATTTGAAGAAGAAAACTTGATGATACCATAAGACAATAAGTTTTATATGTTCTTCAGTGGGTGATACAGTCTGTGGATACAGAGTGTTGATTCTTTGGTGTTTTTTGCAGTTGAAGTGTGCCCTGGTACACTACCTCCCCCTGTTGGTTAGAATGTAGAATATCAATACTCATTAGAACCTCTTTAACACATACAACATGTGAAACACCTTCAAAGACGACAGATCAGATTCTGCTCCAGTGAAGCTGTAAAGTGACCTGTTGTGTGGTCGGAGTGATATTGACACTAGAGCTGAGCAATTCATCAAAACATCATTACTGCAAGACAGCTAAGTGCAAAAGTATTCAAATGACAGGAGCAGCATTTTTTTTCCTCGAT
Organism: Ostorhinchus cyanosoma; assembly: GCA_029814465.1. Taxonomy (NCBI): domain Eukaryota; kingdom Metazoa; phylum Chordata; class Actinopteri; order Kurtiformes; family Apogonidae; genus Ostorhinchus; species Ostorhinchus cyanosoma. The sequence continues at coordinate 33,289,978 of JAPTYQ010000028.1, read as the reverse complement.
GAAGGTAAAATATGTCACAATGTGTCATAATGACGGGGAAATTGTGATGCTACAGTGACAGCCTGGCTTAGACTGGCACTGGAGATAACTCTGGATCAATCCACTACTACCAACACTCTAGAACGGGAAAAAATAACACTGGTTTGTTTAGACTGTTTAGATTCCTTACAAGGCTTTTACAAAATATCATGAGGGAGGATCTGTGTCAGTGCAACATTTTCCCATGAAGAAGAGAAGACGGGTTTTTAAATGATTAAACCCAAATAAGCAGAATGAAAGTAAAAGATGCATGTTTTAGTCTTAGTTTCCTGTTTTCAGAACGTAGTCGTGGCTTTGTCATCGTTCCTTTTTCTACATCATGAGGGAAAATGTTAACACACACAGACAGACAGCAGAGAATAGAATGAAGACGCAAATACTGGCAGGATGTTTTCAGCAGAGTAGGCCTTGGACTGGACTGAAGAAAAATTATGGATTCAAACTGAAACAATGGTGCAATCTTATTCGATATATATACGTTTTTTGGTTGTTTTTTGTTTTTTTTGCAGCATGAATAAAAATTAAATGGAAAAATAAAACAAGTGGTTCCAGGTAGAAAAAGCCCCGCCCCTCACACGTATTGTATCTTATTTTGACATCAATCCAGCCAAGATGTGCTAAGTTTGAACTAAACTGAGATAAAATGGATGTTTTTATAGACATGTGAAATTTTGCCCATTATAAGTAAATGGGAGAAAGAAAAAAAAAGATGACCTTTGACCTATTTTTCCCCAAATCTAATGACATCTATAGTGGGTCACTGCCAAACAAACATTGCAGTACCGCAGCCTCAACTCTAGCTCTACTGACATGACTATGTGAAAAAACCAATTCAATGACAAAGCACTGTTGTATATACAGATATTTCTATTATGGAACACACTTCCTTTACATATTAGAAACATTTCAAGTAAGAAAACAAAACAAAAAAACCCCCCAAAAAACATGTAAAGTCACGATTCAGAGAGTTACTAGTCTTTTCATGTTACCATTTTGGGATTTTTTTTTTCCTTTCTCCTTCTTCTTCTGTAACTGGATCTGTGTATTGTGATTTTGCATCTTGAACTTACTTTTATATATTTATTTATTTATTTAAAGAAGACACCAGGAAGACTAGTCTGACATTTGTGTGTCAGCCAATGGGGACAAATCCTCCATAAATAAGCAAACATCCCTAGTTTATTTAGACTTTTTTATTATCTGTGTAGTATATATA
>JAPTYQ010000028.1:33193442-33205052 GCA_029814465.1 Ostorhinchus cyanosoma | reverse complement strand
ATGTAAGAACTGAAGTGATTTTGGTTATTATCAAGAAAACATGGAAAATGGATAAATATCAACTCTGAAATTCAACTACTATGAGCTATTTTTGTTTTTCTCATTATATTTGTCCCTTTAGTTGTATCAGGCATTAAAATGAACAAGAAATTGAAGAAAACAAGGGGTGGTCTAATAATTTTTTCCGCAACTATATGTAGAATTAGGTAGAGCTTTAACCCGTTCAAACATAGTGGTCACTACAGTGAACAGCTCTTCTCCAGCTGTTCTCTTGTATTTTCATGGGTTTAGTTGTTTTAGTTCCATATCAGCCAACACAGTGGACACTTATGCACCATCCCATACGCTACAATTCATTCCATTAATCCAACTTTGATAAACCTGAAGTAACACGTTTGAGTGTAAATCAATTCATTGTTATTAGAGTGTAATTAACAGTTAAGAAAAAGACTATTTTTGCATATTATCACCATGAAGTGAATAATAACTAGAATTAGAATGTGTTAAAATGTGACAAAACGTTTGATTAGCAGCATTAAAAACATTTTTATTGAATAGTTTTCCATGTCACTTTCTGATATTCTTCAGAAATTAAATGGGTGATGTCCGGCTGAGTGGACATTTTTGTAACTCCTTAAAAAAAACAAAAAAAAGACTTAATCGTATTGTTTTTTTCCATGCCTAAAGAGGAATAAAAACACTCAGGAAAAATATCTTGACTAAGGTCCCATAATTCATGCATTAAAGGGTCAAGTTAAGCTTAACATGATAATAAAATCGCAATAAAATTTGGGACTTGAAATTCACATTCATTGTTACACATTTTGCAGACTTGGCTTCAGTCTTCTGTTGACACTCAAGCCAAAATATGGGAAAATATTTGTAGCTTGGCATGGTCATATCCATACAGCAAACCTCGAGTCCATATTAACAATTTAAAACCCACATTCTCTGACACTTTTGGATAAATAAAAAATGACCACGTCCGTCTCCTCACTCCTGAATTTGCTACTTCGGTCATATTATGCTGACTTTATGCTTTTATAAGTTGCTGCTAGCCCTGCTGCTACTTGAACCACATTGTTTACATGTACACAACATTACTGGACAAAAGAGCTGCACAGTCATTTGTCTGATCAGAAAGTCATATGTTAGTTCGTACAACTTTGGAAATGATATCATATGAAGTTCAGAAACAGGGTGAGGACATAAAAAAGGAGAACTTTGTGAGTCAGTGAAATTAGTTGTAACATTTACATCATATTCTGCGACAGTCTTGGATTAATCGCAGTACATCACGGGTGTCAAACTCATTTAAGTTCAGGGGCCACATACAGCCCACTTTGATCTCGAGTGTCCAGACCAGTTAAATAATAGCATAATAACCCGCAAATAATGTCAACCCCAAAAAAGTGAAATTACATTAGGAATATGTTTATAATGACTCTATTCTTTCCAATATTATGGCTCAGTTTATCATTAAGACATGTTCATTAAAATGTACAGATCAAAATGGATCTATAAAGGCATAAAACATTTAGCAACAAGCATAATATCTTTATAATTGCACTTTTTTTCCTGAGAATTTGCTGTTAATGGCATTTTTTGTGGAAGAATAGTTTGTAAATTTGTAAGTTTGAAGTAAGTTGGAAAACAAAGAGAAAAATGTGGATTTGTCATTGTTTGTAGGTTATTACCAACCTGAAGGGGAGGCAAAGGGTATTGTTTTTGGTTTGAGTTGTTTGTTTGTTTGTTTGTTTGTTTGTTTGTTTGTTTAACACTTTAGCAGCAGCACTATTTGTTGAATTCATACCAAATTTGGTTCATAGATTGCCGGTGACTCAGAATAGATGTGTTTACATTTTGGGAAAAGTAGGCCAAAGTTCAAATTTTTATAAAGTTTTTAAATCTTTTTTTTTCTCTCATTTACTTATAGTGAGCAACATTTCAAATGTCTATAAAAATATCAGTTTTGTTTCGATTTACTTCAAATTTGACACATATAAACGCAATTGATATGCTGACATCAGCACACGCATAGACATGATGACATCAGCTGGATCGAAGCCAAATTTAACTACAATACATGCGAGGGGCGGGGCTTATTGTGCCTGGAACCACTTGTTATGATTATTTTTAGGTATTTTAGTCGTCCAACCCACTGGAGATCACATTGGGCTGAAAAATGCCCCTGAACACGCTTGACTATTAGTGTCTTCAGGGTAATTTTTGGGTCAGACTGGACCCTTTGGCGGGCCAGTTTTGGGCCGTGGACCTTATGTCTGACACCCCTGCTGTAGTGGATGAGGTTTTCAGTTCGTCCACTCTTAGTTTCAGCATTTAAAGTGTATGTATATGAGTCTTTTATTTTCTAATTTTACCATTATTACCCTTGTCTCATGGTAAACATATGCACATTTGAGGTTAAAGGTTTGTTTCTGGGCTGTATCTCAGTCCTCCTCTGGGATAGTTGGATCTGAAAATAGAACCAAGTTTCAGATTTTTTTTATTTTTTAATTTTCTAAGGCTTTACTCCTCATTTAGATGCAGCTTTTTTTTAGGCATATCTCTTAAACGGCGGCACTTGAAGGCCTACTGCATGACAACATCTGTTCACATCTTCCATTTCATTTCACTTCATTTCTTAATGCACCGTATTTGATAGTCGTTCCTCACCTCAGATGTGAACCTCAGATTGTTCACACTCTTTGTTCATTCTGTTTTAATACAACACCTGCTCGTGCTCATTCTATAATAGAACTGACAACGGAGACACTGAAGTTGCATTCACTCCACCACAGGTACCGTTAATCCTTTATAGGGTACTTGTAGAAATACTCTGAAATGCAGTGTGTTATTGGAGGACCTAACAAGACTTCATTAGTTTAGTGAAATTAAAAAAGAAAATCTCATTATGTACAAAATCAAGATCAATGAAGTTAACCATATTTTGTTCCTTTCCAATAAGTGTCAAAAAAGAAAAAAAAAAAAATACAAGAAATATCTTCTTATTACTAACCATCCGTTCAACGAGTACAACAACAATAACCCTTTCTTGAGGGAACCCTTCTTGGGCAATCCTGGTCCTCAAGGGCTGGTGTCCTGCATGTTTTAGATATTTCCCTCTTCCATCACATCTGATTCAGTTAATGATCAGCTCATCATCCAGCTCTGCAGAAGCCTGATAACAATGTAATGGCTTCCAGGTGTGATGGAAAGGAAGGGAAATATCTAAAACATGCAGGACACCAGCCCTCAAGGACCAGGATTGTCCACCCCTGGTCTAGAGAGATGTTCCGTCATTTCAGGTTTTACGTCTCGTGCAAGAGCAGAACATGCGCTCGAGTCAATTTTTGATTTGGTTTGTTCTTCACATTTTTTGACCGTGTCAGAGAGACGAGAGCCGACTGATCAGCCTGGCTTCCTTTTCTGGTGTCGATCAGCAGTCAGGTTGGAGTGTCTTCGCTCTAAGGTGAAAGGAACATGTATTTAAGAACTGTAGCTCTCACTCTTTTGTAATGGATGCAGAAATGACCAAAAATAGTCACTTGCCCAATAAAGGGTTTAAAAGTCATCATAGAACCTCTATAAAATTAGTTTAGATCAGGAAAAATTAACATTTACAAGTTGTCTCTTTTTCTGTAGAGAGCATAAAAGGGATTCTTACATTTTTTTTATAATGCTTTACACTAAACAAATACCTAATTTATTATTTAATGATAAAAAATGATCATTGCAGAAGTGCTTGAAAATATCCATAGAGGAACAAAACATACTCGACAGCTCGACAAGAAATAGAAAGTGAAAATGATTTCAAAAACTGAAAGTGTGATTTCTGCTCTAAACCACTAATTTTATGAAACAAAATACTAACACAATTTTGATTCGATAAACTCTCATTCACGGCGCCTTGGAGGCAATCCGACACTTACTGAGCTTTGCTGAGCGAAGCAAAAGCTACCTTTAAGTCTTGGCAATAATTGCTTTCTTTCATCCTTTTCTTCACAGGACAGGATCCATGTGGAGGATGGAGTCCTGTCAGTGTCGGTGCTGACACTATCTGACGCCGGCATGTACCAGTGTGTGGCCGAGAATAAACACGGCGTCATATATTTTGCTGCTGAACTAATGGTTTTAGGTAGGATGGCATTTATCTCTCCCTTAAATCCTCAAATCATTGTTGCAGAAGAATTTTAAAGGTCATCTTACTGTCATTCTAAAAGGTTGTCTGGATTAGTGGATAATGGGGTCATTGAGGATGGTTTTGTGGGGTCAAACACATTTGAAAAATATTTGTCCTTCATCATGTGGAATGGATGGAGTGAAGGATGCAGTGTTCCTACAGCTTTAACGCTTACGTTTGAGCCGGAAAGATGATTTTGTATAAAACCAAATACGTGTTATGTTGTTAAAATGCTTACATATCACCCTTAGTATTGATTTGAGTTTTCTATCATTCCTTTTAGAAGTGGTTAAACTGTCTGTAGCCATGATTTTGCAATTAAATGTTTTCCCCCAATCAGACTGACGCATGCTTCGAATGCCCTGAGCGATTTTCTGCTGCCTTTTCTAAAGTCAGTTTACTGTTTCCCATCAGCTTCTCCTCCAGACTTCACAGGGAATGTCCTCAGAGCTTTGCTCAAAGCGAAGGCAGGAACTACAGTGACTTTAGAGTGCAAACCCCAGGCTTATCCGATCGCCAGCATTCTATGGAAGAAAGGGAACCTGCCTATTCACACCAATGACAGGTAGGGACTCGTGAATAGTAATTTTGTTGGGTTTTTTGCACAGATTATATCAGTGCATTAGTCATTATCCTTCTTACAGAGTACAGAAATACGGATCTGGATTTTAGTCATTTCTAGATTTATGTATGGGAAAAAAATAAGTAAGAGGAGATGTAAAAAAAAAAAAAAAAGGGTTGTGTTTTAAGTCAAAACAGCCAAAATGTTTACCACAATGTCAGGGAATATTTTGCTCCCATCAGATCATGAGTGAACACAGAGGTACACCAACATCCCCTTCTGTTACTGTTGAAGATATGCAGTTTTTAGTCCAACGAAAGGCCGATGGAATCAAGTATCAGTTGTTTTCAAGAAACGTTTTCTCTGAATCTCAGTCAGAATGACTTGATATTTGTTATGCAACATCTTTGGGGTAAGGCCTGTCAAGTCTGTTCAAAGAATTGAGAAATAAAGATTTTTTTTCTTTTTTTAATGGATTTTTTCAGTTTTTAAAATCCCATTTGGATTATAATGGGTGCTATAACTTCAAAATAGTTGAAGATATTGATATAATTACTATGGCAATAGGTAGGAAGTCATATATGAGCTTTCATTTGGTGTCATGACCTTTGACCTTGAGTGACCTTCAAAGGTCAAACAAATGTCAATTCATGTCTTTAAATATGCTGTTGGACCTATTTTTTAATTTACATAATGAAAACTGAAGATTGCTAATACACTGTAACTTAAATAAAATTCTGCACAGTGTGTAGATTTTTATGGAGAACAGAACTTAGATATATTCCCTTTACAATAATTGTTTTTCACAACATAATAGAATGTAACATAGATGGTAACAGTTTTTTTTTATTTTAAATCATTTTTGTATGATAAAGTTTTAGTCTCTTCTAGTGGTTTATCAAACCCCTGTAGTCTTCTCAAGTATCGTTTAATAATATAAAGTGATCAATATTATTCACCCATAAGAGGTAGAAATTACAAATGCTCATATAATATTCGTACATATACTGTATGTCTTGACTATTTATTTGATATCCTTATACTTTCACAAATAGCTGTAGTTTTTTACGTCTTACATTACAAAACCAACCTTTTTTAACGTATTTGAAGGGGATTATTTTATTATATAGTTGTTGGGTTTTTTTTGTTTTGTTTTTTTACATTTTTTTCATCACTGCATAGCTCCCATCTTCGTCACCCCGCACAGATGGACTGATAACTAATCGAAAATACAGATCCTTGACATTTAGACCAGTGCATGTCATGGATGACAGATATAAGTGTGTGAAAAAAAATGTAACAAGACAAATCATAGGAGTGAGGGAGACCTGACCATGGAGAAGAGGTGTCATCTATTTTAATGAGATGTCCGAGAGCAGGAGAACTAATACTGACAGGCGTGATGGAAGGTTCAGCAGGTTTGCACGAAAAGCAAGACAGAAATATAGAAGTACCATTTACCTTTACTCTGTGTACATTTCAGAGGTTGTACTTTTGTACTTCTTCGTGTATAAACAGAGAACTGAAGTCCTGTTCGTTCAGATACGCACCATGGAACCCCACACTATCAGCCTTCAATAGAGTACATTTTTGATTCTGTTTGACATCTGCCACCATTTATACATATGATATTTGTCGACTTAAGGATAACTTTACATCCGGAGACAGTTGCGGTTTGTGTAAAAGATAGTTTTGATGGCGCCGCATCTCCTTCCACACAATTTATGCCGCCAACACCAAAACAGCCGCAGCCTTGGCACATTTCACCTCAATCTTCGAGAGTGAAGTGAAAAAGTATTAAATGAGGTGAAAATCATTACAAGTCTGGTCATGTTGAAGCTGCAGAGACATTTTCAGACTCTGAACCGATCATGGAGAGAAATAGTTACAATGACGTCACCTCCATGATTTTGGAGTGTATATTTACATATTTTCACAGTGTGATAGATCAACAGTTTTACAACAAACTGTAACTTTCTTAGCTTTTCGAATCATCTTTTCAGTTGACAGATGTATGTGTAAATAATGGTATAAGTCAAAGGTGATTTGTCTTTTGTCTTTGACTTTAGCACATTTTTTTTCTAATCTAAAATCTCATGGGACACAGCCGGAAGGGGCGGGGCTTCAGCTCTATACAGCGAATTAGCGCTTTCTCTTTTAAAACATACAGTCGTGGAAAAATGTACGTACTAGACCCTCAAAATTCATGAAAAACAATGCTTATGCAATCAAGTACGCTTGTGTGTTTCCTGTGACTAAAACAGACAGAAAAGAAAACATGGAATGAATAAAAGCACTGTTTTTGTCGGTACAATGTCATAGATATTTAAGTAAGAAATAAAGTGATCTTGGTTATTATTAAGAAAACATGTTAAATGCATAGATATCAGCTCTGAAATTCAACTACTATGAGCTATTTTTGTTGTTATCATTATATTCGTCCAAACAAATGTACCTTTCGTTGTACCGGTCATTAAAAAGAACAAGAAATTGAAGAAAACAAGGGTGGTCTAATAAGTTTTTTTCCACGATTGTATCTGTATCTGTACTTGAGTTAATAGTATTACTGCTGGATGCCCTTGATCATTTAAAATACAAATATTTACACATATCCAGACATTTAGGCAAATAAAGAACCGCAGTTTATCTAATGACATGATGATTTTCTATTGTTGTAAATAATCTTCTACCTCTGTTTGTGCTCCCCTACAGGATCAGACTCTCCCCTGATGGAACATTAAGACTTGCCAACGTGAGCAAGTCTGATGCAGGCAGCTATACGTGCTTCGCTAGGAATAGATTTGGCATGTCTAGTACAACTGGAAGGCTCCTTGTTACCGGTGAGCTGCTCTATTTATTAGCTGAATGTTTGTGCACTCCACTTAGTAAGCAAAATTTATTGCTCAATATGGATTAACACAAAAGGGAGCCTCTGACCGCAAGGACTTCAGTCAATAACTGGTGGGTAGAACATATAAACAAACCCAACGTCTTACTCTGAGCAGGCTGTCAAAACTTTAGGAAGTTTGGGTTCTCTAGGGATGAAGAGAGAGTCTTTGCATAATTAAGTAACTGCCATCTTTTACATGTTATTTCTCCCTATATGGTTATTTGGAAAGAAGGATTGCTGCAGTTACCAAAGCCTGGCTGCAGACTTTTACAAACTCTTGTCTTGAAGCTTAATTTAATTGAGTTCCTTTGTCTGGTTGCATTTTGCAGTAGCTGCAATAATGCATTTGGATTGTGTTTGAGACCACTCAGTTATTGTTTTCCTCAAAGAAGTTGAAACAACCAATTTAGTTCAACAAATGAAAGTGCCCTGAGTGAGTGGAAGCAATGAAAGTGTTAGCAAGGAGGTGTTACAGCTGCTGTTATTGTTGAAAATGTGTTTTTAGTGAAGTGATAGTTAAGTTTTCTGCAGCATTCGCATTAGTTTTATTAATGTGTTCAATGCTTTTGTGTCCCACTGTAAATGCCAAGGCCGGCTATTTTTCTGAATTGCTGAAGTATTTTCTAAGACTATAATATACTCAGTAACATAAGTTAATAACATGAGGCCCATTGTAACATCCTTGACATAGAAGTGGTAGACTCAAATGTACGACTCACCAAAAATTAAGATTTAACAAAAGCAATGAAAGAAAGTGTGAGCGAAAAAGTTCCAAAAGTGATTAAATAGAAAGCGTTCTAAAGGAGGATACAAAATGTAACTTAAAAGAATCACTACAATAAAAAACAAAAAAATAGACCTTACAAAAAAACTGACAAACATGAAAAACCTGGCTGGGACGCTTGACGAGATCACACTAACCGAACAAGACGAACTGGCACTAGACAAAGGGAGACAGGGACTAGTTCTACATGAGGTTGGGAAACACAGGGGACACCGATCAGGGGTGGGGCTGACAATCATACAAAGGGAGGAAGTCCGGGTCTGAAACGAGAGGGAAGAGATGTATACAAAATAAAACAGGAAGTGCAAGACATATCCAAACATGAGTGACTCTAAGGCCTCGTCCCAAAGTTCCCCTGAATTTGGTCACTACCCCTACGTTTGGAGTGAAGTTTCAGAGAGGTGGTGTGTCCCATTTCTCATTAGCATCGAGGGGGAGTGGACATTCTGCCCCTTGAAACGACGTCAGCTTGGATGCAGACCCGGAGGGGAAGAATCTGCCGCTTAGCCCCGCCCACAGTGCTTTACAAACACTTCCACTTTTCCAGCGTAAACATGTTTAACATATGGTAAACATGTCAACAGGAGCTGGAAAGGAATCACACAAATGTAACGCCGCTTTTCCACTGGTACCGACTCGGCTCGGTTCTGTATTTCTGGAGCGTTTCCATTCCAGAATAGAACTGACTTTACCTGAACGTCAAAGCGCGTACTTCTGTGTTTTCTGCTCAGGGAATTGTTGATAAACTCGCTCGTTTCGCGTTGTGTCGTCGGCCACCACAGACTGAATCTCCTGGAACGACCATGGTGTAGTTTTGGGCTGTCGTCATGTGGATTCATGTACCGTTATATTTACTGTCAACTTCCGCATATATGTGACCTCACTTATTGATGACGTCAGTGTCCCGTTGTGTCCGTAGAAACTCATACCACTTGCAACTCCGTCCGAAGTGCACTTCAAAAACAAGTGGACTCCAAAACGAGTGCTAGTCGCCAAGGGGGGACTTTGGGATGGGGCCCAACTTCACATAAAAGGACTAATCAAAAAACAAGGACGAAACACTGAAACACCCAAGACGAGACATGAAACAAGAAACACTAAACGTTAATATGACTAAACTAGCACACTAGACGAGACATGACACCCATTCTTTACCTGCGTTTTTTCCTTTTATCCTTTGCTGGTCCATATGAAGTAACAGATTCCAGTGCAGATCCCCTGCATTTGTGTAATACTGTCTTTATTTTGTTCCAGCAGATACATTATCTGGACTTTTATAGCACTGAAGACAAAACTAAGCCACTGCTATAGTCGTCCTTATAGGGGCTATATCTAATATTTCTACTTTCAAGTATGAAAAAGTTACCTAAAATTACTAGAGCTGTTAAGTGAAGTAAAAGATGGCAATGTTTTGGATTGTACAGATATGCTATTAGTACACTACCAGACAAAAGTTTGGATTCAACTGTTTTTTTCTTTATTTTCATTGTAGATTCTCACTGAAGGCCTCACAACTATGAATGAACACATATGGAATTATGTAATTTTAAAAAATGTGATATAACTCGAAGCATGATTCTTCAAAATAACCACATTTTGCTTTTCTTACTGCTTTGCACATTCTTGACATTCTCAATGAGCTTCATGAGGTAGTCACCGGAAATGTTTCAGAACAGTCTTGAAGGATTTCCTAGTGATGCTGAGCACTTGTTGCTCCATCTGTGGTCCATCTCATGCCATTCAAATGAGAAGATGAGTCCAAACTTTTAACTGGTAGTGTATATCCACACCGACAGACTGGAGGATTTCTGAATTATGATCGCTAAAGTTATTATGTGATGTTATTATCTTTGCTAAGTTACCCATTTGTTGAGACTAAACTGTTGCAGTTCTGACTTTCCGAACAGATCTTTAGAGGAGCTACAGTACTGACCACACAAGCCACACTGAAAAAAGTGGTGATTTGTGGTTTTACTGTAGCTATATTCTCTTTTAAAAAAAAAAACAGAGCTAAGCTAACAGAGCTATAATGTAAACTATCAGCTGATACAGCACGTGAAGATTATAAGACAGTGTTATTTCGATCAACTGTCAAAATAAGCATCTATGAGTTTTAGTTTGAAGAAGAAAACTTGATACCATAATACAGATGTGTGTAAACAATGAGCTTTATACTGTATTCCGTGAATGAGTCTGTGGATGCGTAGCGTTAATCCATTATTTGGTTTTGGTAGAACTAAGTTTGATCTGGTATGAGACGTCCCCCTGCTAATGAGAGTTTGGAAAACCGGTACTAAAATCATGTCCTTTATGCACAGAACATTACAAGATGTTCTGTCAGATTCATAGTGTATTTCAGATTTTGTTGTTGTTTCAGACTGGAGCTTCAGGTAAGTACTATATTACATTAAAAAAAAAACACAGCCTAGGATTTACACTGTGACTGAAGATGTTCTTGTTCACCACCAGTTCACTATCCTTCCTTTTTAATCAACAAAGGACTGCTCATCTCCTTGCGAAGAAATGTCTCATCTTATGTGTGGGATTGGCAGCCTTGTCAGAAATGACTCCCTCTCACATTTAGCTTTTTTTTTTTTTTTTTTTTTTTTGTTTTTTTTTTCATGGGGCAGATCCAACCAGAATCACTCAGGGACCGGTTGACATGGAGATCATTGTGGGCGAGAGCATCGTGTTACCCTGTCAGGTCGCCAGTGATCCTGTCCTAGACGTTTCCTTCTCCTGGGCCTTTAACGGACAGCTCATTGCCAAGGACGACGGTCATTTTGAGCTAGTGGGTGGGGTGAGTGACCCACAGTCATACTTCTTAAAAATGTGCAAATGGGCAGTTGGCACCTTGACCACCTCATCCCTGCCATTAGTTTGCAGAGACAGCTTGAGGTTTGATACCATAGTGTTTTTTTGAAGACACTTACTGTGCCCAGTCTTGCAGTATTTAATGTGATACAAGGGCTGAGTCTGAGCAGTATATTGAATGTGTCGGGTAAAGTGATGTATTCCAAGATAGGATACTAAATCAGACAAAACTATTCTTATTAGTACATAGTTTTATATATCATTTTGAAGATATAATTGACTGTATGTAAAGATGGACATTTCAGGATGGACTTATAGGGGTCATATTTTGATAAACCCACTTTTATTAGTCTGTGGTTCTTTTATTTGTGTATTTG
>JAPTYQ010000028.1:33167655-33184466 GCA_029814465.1 Ostorhinchus cyanosoma | reverse complement strand
TAATGATACATACAGAATATATTATACATAAAGCAGTGTTTTTCATTATTGATACAAACTATGGCTCACCACCCTTTCCTCCACTACGGTCTTAAAACGAGTTGAAAATAAACTGAAAATATTGTGGTGAAGCAGAGTCTCACTGAACCGTGTTGCTAATAATGTAAATTCATTTTGTTATGAACACAGAACGTCCTGTTAATATTACAATGAATGGCAGTGAAACTAACCACAGGAAGTACTTTTCTAGATACATATGCCTGTGTACAAAATCAGGGTTCCCACAAGTCCTGGAAAACCTGGAAAATGATTGAGCAATTTTCCAGTCCTGGAAAACATATGAAACAATTAAGGAAAAAAAGGTCAAATGTCCTGGAAACAGTTAAGTCATCCTGGAAAAGTTTTTATCCTCCTTCTGTCTTATGATGAGGAAATAGTTTTTCAGTGATTTATTGAAAAATACAGTATTTTTAGAGGAAGTGAAGGAGAGAAGTAAGTAAGTAAAGTAAGAGAGAAGAGAAAGTTGAGTTGGGAATTGTCCAGTTGAACATTGTAACTCTAGTTTGTCAGACTAATGAAGCGCTGCGCTGTAATCTGTGGGTGTGTTTGCATTATTCTGATACATTTGTCATAATTATTTGTCATAGATAAATTACATCCATAGACTGCACATCAAATGTCTGAGTAATAAACATAGAAAATCTGGGTAAATTCAAGTCATAACTGTAGAAAAGAACACTTCCAGAGAGTGAGGGGGAATGGATTAGTGAATGACGTGATAACTTGTCTCTGTAGCAGCTGAAAATGTCCTGGAAAATAATTTCAGGGAAAGAGTGGAAACCCTGGAAATTTTCTTTATATACATTCAGCAGTGGTGAATTCTCAGCGTCGCAACTAAAAAAACCCAAAACATTACAACAGAGAGTGGAACAGAAGCTGCGTTCGAAGCATGTTCAGTTTCACTTTCAGTTTTCAGTTTGTATAAGCTCTCTGGCACAGAAGAGTCAATGAGTTCCTTTATAGCAAACAAAGGTTTTTATTTTTTAACTCAAGTTGGTAAAATCCTCTTCTCCTTCACTGTGGATCTGCTGTGAGGCCACGTTCACAGCACCTCGAGGGATACTATGAGGCGTTCATAAACACTCTGTAAATGACAGCCTTTGCCATAAATCAACGTTGAACATTCAAAAACACAGAAATACATAACATGTGAAGTGCCTGTTAATGCATGAATAACTGGATAATATTATGTAGAAATGTCATGTGTATCGAAAACATACTGTACCGAAATTCTTCTGTACTGTTACACCCCTAATAAATAGTGATAAATCACTTAAGAAATGTGAAATCAAGAGAAAAACTTTATTCGGGAGCTGCCTGCAAAAGTAGTACTGGGTCTACATGGGTTAAGCTTTTTTCAAGTACGCACTAAGCAAAAGTCTTACAACCATGTAAGACTTTTGCTCAGTACTATACATGAAACATGATTTGATTTTCCTCCACTAAATTGAAATATTTCTACCTTTCTTCTGAGGCCAAAAACAGACGTGCAGCTGCAGTATTCATGTCTGTGCTGCATTATCGTCATGTGACATACATATACATACATGCATCTTCTTATACCGGTTACCATGGAGTGTTGAGGTTCAGTATGAATGTTTAAAGCGTCGCTGGTTCCTTGTCATATGCTGGTGCTGGTTGAATCCGCCTTATCCACCTGCAGAATTAAACATTCAGTAAAACTACTCAGAGACACCAAATGTCAAAACAGAGGATCAGGAGTGCGATGTTGGCCTCTGAGTACCCCTCTAGTCGCTAAGAGCAGTCACTTGATTGCATGAAATAGAGGAGGCTTTATTCTTTCATGTGCCACTCATCGGCTTGTCAAAATACAGAAGTTGACAGAACGGTCCAAAATTCTAAAAATATACGACGATGACTTTGGGGCACTCCTACATACGTATGTCTTTTTTAACGACCAGTATTCAGCAGCGTTGCAGAATATTTGACAACTGGACGGTTTAGATCCCTGCCGGTGCTCACTCATGCACTATGTATATCTCTAGAGAGACACAATTGTCAGAAGCTACATCGGGCAGAACAAAATAGAACAACTTTCCTTGTATGTTTTAGTAAGGGGTGGCGGGTGAAAGCAGGGGGTTGTTTCTGGCTGGGATCAATACGCCAAATAGCGCAGCAAATTGACACTACGCAAATATGTTAAATGTCAGATAGGGTGAGGGATGATTTGGGTGTCAGGATTTGAAAAGGTTGGATCCATATCTTTATCTTGTAAGGATACCCACCAGCGATTCGGCTCGGCATATTGAAGATCCTCTAAGCAAATGGCATTAATAAGCACCGCTTTCTACCCAGCTGAGGACTAAGTGGAAATAGGGCTGTTTAGCGCGTAGAAGCAATGTCAAGGCTATAGAAAGGAATTGGCCTAGTATTGACTGAAAAGAAACTTGCCTGCGATTCCGACTGTGCATTATTTACACTTCCTGCTCACGGCAGCTGTCATGAATGCCTCGTTCTCCGGATCACGTGACTTCCAATGTCGGGCATGGAAAACACGGAGCCGGATAGAAAATCAGGCGCCGTGCGTGACGAATGGTTTTGCTTGATCACAGCCGCACAGGTCTGACAAACTGACAGCGGTCTCATGTTGATGAAAGTGTTTGTTTTCCTCCAATCAACCAACAAAATGTCCTACGAAACTATCCTGTGTGAAAACCTCCAATAACCTTATCTCCGTGACCCATAAAGGACACGACTAACACCTTTTAACAGTGTGCGGCGCCAGACCAAGTGGACATAATCTATGACCACACACACATAACATGTTGGCAGCAGACGACTTAAATGTGTGGTCGACCGGGATGACAAAGAGCATTTTTCACATTTGTTTCTTGTAATATGCTGCCATTCAAAGGGTTTATGAAATTTTTATAATACCTAGCGGAACAATGACAGTGAGTCAATTTGTATTTGTTGCTCAAAGCATTGGATTTGCCAAGACATTTGGACAACAAATTTTCAGTTAATCCAGTTTGTGTGAACGGTTGTCAGTGGGTTGACAAATGGAGCCGTTGGTTATTTTATTGTCCTGAACTGAAGTACCTGGTACTGAGTCTGAACAGAGATACAGGGAAACAAATGATCAAACAAGGTGAACTGTAATGAATTCAGAGGATTTTTTTTTTTTTTTTATTATTATTGTTTGATTAACAGAAGTGGCTTGTGACATATACTGTGCTCTGTGGGATTCTCAAGTAGAGTTAAGTCTAAAATCCAATAATTTTAAGGGGCTCATATTCATCTAAACCCACTTTTATGAGTCTGTGGTTCATTTATTTGTGTATTTGGATCCAAATAGTTCAGACAGTTTGATTTTGAACCCTCCAGCTGCTGCAAAGCTATCTTTATATTTATTTTGGCAGAAGTCAAGTGGATTTCTACAACTCATTTTAATTCCTTCTTAATTTGTTTATAACTAGTTACATCATGACATTTGCACATATAAGGTTGAGACTTTTAATGAAGTACGACATAATTGTTTATCAGCAGCAGCGGTTGTTGTAAAAACTGAAAACATGTCCTAACTTTGAGCTGATTACTTAAAATGTTCCGTTGTTGGTTGTATTAACAAACACTAGTGGCAGACAGAGCAGCACAGCCAACAACCTGGAGGGGGTGGGGCTTGAAGTGGCTCATTTGCATTTAAAGGGCCAGCACTCAAAACCACCTTTCCGGTGTCATTACTCAGAAATAAGGTTGAAGATGGACCCGTGGAGTTGAATTAATAAAGAATTCAGACCCAAGCAGAGCATTTACAGTTTATGGAGAGCACAGGGAAATGTTTGCAAATGCATAATTCCATTTTTATTTTTTTTAAGATAAATATCACTCCTTTAACCCTGTAAAGCCTGAACCATTAAATTGTTGACAGTAAATTCCAGTTCTTTGAAACTGGAGCCTTTATTGGTCCTTCTGAACAACCCAAAAAAGTTTTTTCAAATATTAATTTCCATGTCTGAGTTTCAATTTTGTATCATATTTGATCCATCGGGTCTCATTCCTCAAATACTATTATTTTTGAACAAACAAAAACTTAATATAACACAAACATGTCTAACAAATTGGTCATTCCTTTTCAAAATTGTCAAAGTTCTGCCTCCTTCCTTCTTGTAGTGTCACTGGAAAGGCCTCTGGTGAATGAATTCCTCCCCCTGGTAGATTATCCATGTATTGCATGTATCTAATTGTATACATCAGGGTTTTCAAGAAAAAAAAATCACACTGATCATGTAGATGGTTTCAAAACTCATGTGTCAAATATGATACGTTTGGCATTATAGGGTTAATTGTCTTACATAAGATTTCACAGGATTTAGTGCTTGGACGAAGCCCTTTCAAAATAACCAAAAACATGTGCCAAAAAAAAAGCTTAAATGAGCCGTGAGTCACATAGGAAATTGGAAAAACATAAAAAGTCACCAGTGCTTAAGTCCCACCTCAGCATGACGCTATGTGATGATGTTCATGATGATCTGAAAAACAAATATCGTTAAAGAGTGGATGGAATTATTCAGTGTTTGTACCTGCAGGCTGCTCTGTGTTAAGGTCCTGTTCAGAAAAGATATTACAGTAATGATGAACTGGTGCAGACATGGTGCAATTTCCTTCCTTTGCATCAGAATGCCTAGTGTTTCAAGTGTTTCTTTGCATTTCATGCTACATGGCGTACGGTGTTTAGCACTGTCACCTCAAAGCTAAAAGGTTCTGAGTCCCGCTCCCAGATGGACTGTGGCGCTTACATGTTCTCCCCATGCTGTGTGGATTACCTTCGGCTTCCCCCGCTATCAGAAACACATATGCTAGGCTAATTCCTGTCAGTGCCCTTCACCAACTCACTGGCATAGATCTGCAGTGGGTCCCCGGGCAGCCTCAGTTACCAGCTCCTTGTGTGCGTATTAGGATGTGAAATGCAGAGGCTGAGTTTTCCTACGGGGACAGTAAAAGTTAAACTCCACAATGAAAACGGCAGAATCCCTCGCTTGCGTGTCTTCAATTAGCAGAGACTCACACAGGGGAGCGAACTCAAACTGCTATTGTATTTTGCATCTATAACACAAACTGAAATATCCATTAAAAAAAAAAACAGGCTCCAACTCTGAATGTAAATTAGGCAGATCTGAAACTTTGATAACGTGTCACTGAATATGTCTGGGATTTTTATTTTACTCTTTTTATTTTGCTTTTTGTTTGTTCTTTGGTCCACTGTGGTTATTTCAAAGAGTTTTGCAAAAGAAGTAGAAAGGGAGAGAGCTTAATTGTTGACTTTCCCCCCGTAAGTCGCTTTGGAAAAAAAAAAAAAAGCAATGTTCTGTTTGTGTCGTGGTGCCTCTGAAATGAAAGGTCCCTCTAAGATTGCGTCTGCATTTGTGGCACAGCGGCAGTACCACATAATGTAACCGTCACTGAAATATGCCTTTGTTTGATATGTATGTTGCTGTTTTTGTTTGGTTATGCACTTTTGCACCCCAAAATTGTATTAGTTTGCTGTAACTTGCATAAGTAGTGACCCCTGCTGGTGGAGAAAAAGTACACTTCAAGGTTGCACAGTCATGTGATGCATCCAATTAGTCATGTGATGAGTTTAGTTCTGCTTTGGAGATGATGGGAATCTCCTTACTTTTGGTTGTAGGGTGCACACGATACGGATTACATGTAATTATTATTTACATTGAGATGTATGTGACGTGAATATGCGTCTCGATGCCAACAATCTGATATTACATGTTATAATTTATATTATTTGAGTTTTTCACAGTGTTTTAGTGTCTGAGATGTGAAAAAATAAACCTGCTGTTCATCAACCATCAGTCGGAGCGTGGTTCTCTTCTGTAGCCGGAAGAAAAAAAGTTTAGGAGCAGCTACACATAAGATGCTTCAACCTTCAGTGAATCTGACCCTTAAATGTAACCCTTAAAGACCCAAACAACCACCAGCAACCAAAAGCATCGACTGATCTAAACTGTTTACTCCCTGTTGATCCATTAATCCTATCAATGCATGTAAATAACTGGTGTAAAATGCAGTTTGTCGTCTTTTCATGGTCATCACATATGACCCATTTGGACGTTCAGAGGCTCTGTAGTTACCGTTGAAACACCGTCATCTTCTAATTCTTCAAATTTGGAGTTTGACAAATGACAGTGGATGGAGATGCTGTTTTTTTGTACTCGGTTATTAATATCTTTGCTGTAAAAATGTTCTCTGTTT
The DNA here is from genome assembly GCA_029814465.1 of Ostorhinchus cyanosoma. Classification (NCBI taxonomy): domain Eukaryota; kingdom Metazoa; phylum Chordata; class Actinopteri; order Kurtiformes; family Apogonidae; genus Ostorhinchus; species Ostorhinchus cyanosoma. The sequence goes on along the minus strand of JAPTYQ010000028.1, from coordinate 33,178,178 downwards.
TTTTTATTAAAATAATCCTCAATTTTAATCATTAAATATAGGAAAATACCTGTTGCACACTTAAATAATGCAAAATACAGTGGATAAAAATATAATAATAATTGGTGATAAATCACTTATGAAAGGTTAAACAGAGAGAAACATTCATTTGGGAAGTGGAACAAAAGTGGCCCTGGGTCTTTATGATTTAACCTGTTGAAACTAGTAGAAACCTGCTCTGTCTCATCCAACATTCATGCAGTAGAAATCAACAAAACAAACATCCCCTTAAACGCCGACTCAACAAATAAGCCCGTAGACAGCCCAAATAAATTAGGATTCGGCTTTTTCAAACAGCAGATATATCAGGATAATGCACACGAGGCCGTGAAACTCAAAGCTATGAGGACAAGTGTTTTCCTGTAGAAGTGGGAGTTGGAATCGAAAGCTCAAGAATGTAACGCGTCTCAGCTCTGACATTTACATGTGCACAGAAAATGAAATTTTAATGTTAAGACAACAGATTGAATAATGCAGGACTCGTTTAACTGTGATTACGGTCCTGATATTGTGATTCATTTTAGTGGAGCCTGATCAGTGTGTCTAAAGACTGATTATATTTTCTGTAATGAACCTATTGTACTATTGGCAATAGATGCATTATTACCATGGCGTTATATTATCCATTCACTTAATACTTCTGTCGGGCACTTTTCCAGTTGTGTTTTGCTCCTCTCCACTCACAACTCTGAAGGTCAATAATAATTGTTTCTGACACAAAGACTCTTGAGTGATCATTTGGGCTTTTATTTTTTATTTTTTTTACAATGACAGTGAAAAAAAAATGCGTTAGATGCCACTTGATGATGGCTCACAAACACTCCACCGGGTAGTGCTGGTTATGAAGAAGGTCACGGCGCACAGATAGCATCGGCGTCATTAGCATTCACACCACTTGGTGAGCACTCGTGCATTTTTGACAGTTGCATCATCATCAACCTGGAAGACAGTACTCAGGGGAGAACACCTTACACCACAGTTATACTCACTAAGTGTGTTTTATCATTAATATTTAATTCAGTCTTGCGCCGTCGCACCTTTCTTGTTTATTTATGCTTCGTTCTGATGTGTACTTTATAAATTTCAGGTTCATATATTTAAGGGACTTTTACAGCACAGTACCAACAAAAACAGAGCACAAAACAACGGGGGGGGGGCTGTTCCATATGCACTCATCTGCTTTTCTGCACCAGATCTGGTAACAAGATTCAGCGTCCTTGAAGATGGTCCATTTCTCCCATCTTCGATTAAAATTTCCCACCTTAATCCTCCAATGAAACGTTTTATAAATTTCAGTTTTATTGTGATTCAAAAATAATAATAATGCGGCTGTAAGTATTCATAAAACACCCAGATAATATTTTGCCTTGAGCTAAGTTCACAGTGAAAACCCAGACAGTTTGTCCATATTAATAAGAGATTATTTGAACGTCCTCAAGACACCGACAGCACCTTCTTGCCTGAGCCACTGAAATATAATTAAGAGGATAAGGAATTGATCCTTGATTGTGTGCTCCATTAATGTGTATTAATGAGGCCAGTGTATTAAGGGTTTTTTTTCTTTTTTTTATCAAGAGCTGCTAATGAGTTTTAGTGAGATCAATATCTTTAAAGCCAGGGCTTTAAGGTCGAATGTATGTGGGTGTCAGGTAAAAGGCTTGTGTAAACAGAACTATATACTGTAGTCTAGTAATCGTGCTTCACTCACAGCTTGAATCTAAATTCCTACATTTAGATTTGATTCTATACAGAACATATACTTAGATACTTTATAAACCTTGAACAAAAATCCTGTTGTTTGTGTTTACGAAGGAGGTCGGTTAAAAAAACATTCACTGCTTTAATAATTGGAATATTTTGCTTTAGATTAGAATCCACTTCAGCGCTGGCGTGGAGTGCAGGCAGAGCTAGGGGCGTTATTATTCTGCGGCCTGTCTCACCGCTCTCTAGTGGTCTATTATTTCTGATGAGCCGACAGATTCATTAGAATAGGAAACAGTAGATGAGGCTAAAGTAAAACATCACAATGCTTAATTGGAGGCATAATGAAAATAAATGATAAAATGCTGGTTCCTCAGGGCTAAGAGGCCCCTTTTTCAACTCTTACCTTTTAATTTGAATCCCTGCATCCACTTGCATCTGTTGTTTCATCGATCAGTTACTGGGAGGATCATGAAAGGGAAGGTTTACAAGTTGGGTGAATATTGGAGAGTAAATCTTGAATTAACTTTTAATACCTCATGAAGGGCATTACTTCTCCTTAAATTCCAATCTTTTTAAAGCTGTTTTTCTCTTGCTAATGCATATAAAGGCTTTCAGCTGCTCCAAGCATCACAGTCTCTGGGAGCACAACAGTTTTTCAGGATGCTCAAAACGCAAATATTATGGCCGTGTTCATTTTTTTTTCTTGTAATATAAGCATTTACACACGTCTACACCCACATTCTGTCTAATGCATCTGTGCCTCCGCATGTGCATGTATCTGACAGTGTCTGTTCTTGTGCTTGAGCCAGGCCCCCCCGGTCCTCCAGACTTGGTGACGGTGGAGGAGGTGACAGACAGCACAGCCCAGCTGGCCTGGAGTCCCGGCAGAGACAACGGAAGCCCCATCACCAATTACCTCATCCAAACCAGGACTCCTTTCACTGTGGGCTGGCAGAGGGTTAACACGGGTAAGCAGCACCTAAAGATGAAATTTCCTCTTGCACCACATGTGATTTTATTCATATAATTCGCAGATCCCCGTAGGGAAATTCACTTATTTCCTTTCCCCCTAAAGCCAAAAGGTCATGGTATTGGGTCAGTCACAGAGCGACGGCTCCAGAGATGAGAGGGATCCAGGGTTTACTCAGGAGACCTAGAGGTCATGGTTGCTGCTTCCTACATGATCTCATTTACACCACGTTATTGACCTTCACACCTACATCGGTCCAAACTAGAAGCCTCTGCTTAAGCCTATTTAAGTGAGCTCTACTTTAATAAGTTGGAGCTCTTCTTCGTGCAGCAGCTAAACACTTGCATTTAAAGCTATATGTAACATTTCTGCATGTATTCATCTAAAAAAACAGTCGTTTATTATTTATTTATTTATTTATTCATTTATTAGGGACAGTGCATATTAATGAACATCTACAACAATTGCAGCTGTAAATATTCCAGATTGGAGCAGCAATGCTAATTTCCATTTGTAGTCCCGAGGCAGGTGACAAGAAAAGACAAAAGGCAAAACATCATAAAAACACAAAATAACACAGTGAGGACAATTTACTGAGGGTCACAGGTTTGGTTTTCCTTCATCCAATGTCTAAGATTTGAAGGAGGCATATGAGTGTGAGTTTCTTCTGTTGGGTGGTAAACTGTTCCAATATTCAGTCCCAGTGACTGAAAGTGTCGTTTGTCCAACAGTATTGGCCCCTCCCACTGACGGACCAGGATTTGATCAAATCTGTCAAGGGAGGAGGGGCCAGTCCACGCAAGGCTTTAAATATCAGGCACACATTTTTAAAATTCACGAAATTATTAAAATGAAGAAATTTATACTTGATACTTAAATGTATATGTAGAGATGTGGATGTGAGAGTGATTGTTTCTATACGTCAGCCCTGCGATAAACTGCCGACATGTCCAGGGTGAACCCCGCCTTCGATCGTATGTAGCTGGGATAGGCTCCAAGCGACCCATGTGACCCTAATGAGGATAAAGCCGGTTCAGAAAATGAATGAATGAATGAATGAAATGTGTACTTATCTAAAACAATGCAGTGGTGGAGAATAAGAAGTATTTTGTCAAATATTTTCTACAATGTTTTACCACTTAAGCCTTTTTGATTCATTTTATTCATTGAATTTGATCACCTGTTATTGGTATTATTTAACTTTACTTGCAACTAATTCATTAGAATGAAATGAACATTGAATATTCAACACCAAATGTATTCTTAAAAACTGATATTGACTGGTAGTAGATTCCTAAAGACTATTCACAGCCCCTAAAAAAAAAAAAAACACACATGCTTTGACTGTATTGGAGTGAATGGATATTGAACAGAACCTTCAACAAATACCTTAACACTGAAATGAGCTCTTATTTTCCCTAAAAGGCAAGTTGAGAAGTGCAGTATTTGCCATAATTCAGTACCAGGGCCAATTCCAATGTTTGTAAAATATCCTGTTTTTAGCTCAAATAACCTGGAATACTAAATTGACTTTCACTTCTGTTTATTCACAGACAAATAAAGTGCAAATTTAGTGCTGAAAATATAAAGTAGATTTTTGAAATAGACTATCCTGGGAAGATATGAAGAGCTTAAAAGTTGGGTTAGGGTGAGGTTTAAAGGTACAGAGGGTGTGTTACAAAAGTAAAAAGATGCATCTGTGTGACAGTAATGATCACATTAGTCATGAAAGAATTAGATGAGGACAGAATTATTTTTTTTTAAGTTAAGTTTTTGCTGTCAAAATTTATAAAAAAAAAAAAATAAAATAAAAAAAAGAGATTTATTTAAAATAACAAAAGTAAATATTTGTTTAGAAAATACCCATGTTATTGCGGACAGGACGTGACTCAAAAGGTTGGGTTCCATCTTTGTTATCACACAAAGTCGATGTGTTTCGTTCACTCTGCAGAAGCTTGGAAAAATCCAACTTGTTGTGAAAAATAATCATTGCTTTTTTCACTGCCTGCATCTTATGTCCTGACCTGCAGCTGTCTGGAAAAAAAAAAAAACTTGTTAATTAATCACATACAAAAAACCCCGTCCCCATTGTGCAAATGCCTTAAAGCTTGGACATTTGAATTTTTATCCTTTATAAGATGCTTTTCTCTGGTTCTGTGTGTGTGAAAGGGAAGGTTAATTAGAATAACTGCAAAGCTGTTTTCTGCCTGAGTCACATCACACACAGTTTCATTTTCAATACTTTATGATGATCAAACTACTCTTGTTATTGTTTTGATCGAGAGACTGGTAGAAGATGCTAATGTGCTTTTAAGTCAAGTTAAACACACCATGAGCCGATTTTGCACATCGTTACCTCCAGACGAAGGGTAGAGCGATTGTCCCTTTTTAGCATCTTCACACTTGAATGTGGGTTTTGAGAGTTTCTTTAGCTTCTGAAATCAATATGTTCCTATTAATAATAGATCAAATGACCACATGTAATGTAAGAGGTTCAGTAAAAACCCACAGAGAGTTATCGTCTGACGCTGAAGTTCCCCGCCGTCTTCCAGCTCACTTCACGCTGCGTTTGAAGCGACAGCTGTGATTAAAACCAAAATCAATTACCACAGGTCTATTTTTTAATACTGAGAAACTTTAAAACTCACAATCCACATTTTATATTACCTGGTATTCTTTAATTATTCTAGTACTATACAGAGTCACAGTTTGTTGAGACTTTAAAATGGTTTTTTTTTGTTTTTGTTTTTAGATAAAGGTCATTTTTATTTTCAATTTTCATATTTATAATAAGAAACATACAACTTGAACATGAAAACTGCCCCTTCACCCCCACCAAGCCACCCCAAGTACTGGACCTTCATTAATTTTATATTATACACAGCTGGACATAACATTTCTTACATACAAAAATATGTAAACCCCCTTTAAATATATGCACTTACATACATATATATATATATATATATATATATATATATAGAGAGAGAGAGAGAGAGAGAGAGAGAGAGAGAGAGGCACAGAAAAAAATATTAGATCATCCAAAGTCATCAAAAACAATGGTTGTACAATCCAGTCCTAACTCCTGCGACTAAAACAGACAGAAAAGAAAACATGGAATGAATAAAAGCACTGTTTTTCTCTGTACAATGACATAGATATTGGATGTAAGAAATAAAGTGATTTTCTTTATTATCAAGAAAACATGGAAACTGGATAGATATCAGCTCTGAAATTCAACTGTTATGAGCTATTTTTGTTGTTATCATTATATTTGTCCAAACACAGACATTAAAATGACTGTGCCATCTTGTTATCTTGTTTTGTTTCTGCAACTTTTCTTCTTGTAAATAGAATCGGCATAAATAAGCTGTTGCTTCAGCCTACACCTTTTCACCCATGTTTAATATAGAAATCCAAACTGTATGTATTTATATATCATGCTGTGTTAAATAGATGAATAAATCACCAACTACAAAAAAAAAAAAAAATGGACAAGAAATTGAAGAAAACAAGGGTGGTCCAATCATTTCTTTCCGCAACTGTATTTATGCTTTTACTAAAATGTGTTTTAATGTGTTTTGTTTCTAGTCCCTGAAGTCATCGATGGAAACACTCTAACAGCTACTGTGGTGGATCTCAATGCCTGGGTGGAGTATGAGTTTCGGGTTCTGGCCAAAAACAGCGTTGGTGTTGGAGAACCCAGCCCTGTGTCTGTAAAAACTAGGACAGAAGATGCAGGTACAGCAAATGGAAATGGAACATCCAGACAAAATGAAAATATCTGTTACACGGTGCGGTCGACAACAACTGTCTGTGTTTGTGTAGTTCCTGATGCGGCGCCAGGCGACGTTGGCGGAGGAGGTGGAAGCAGATCTGAACTGGTCATCACATGGGAGGTAGTTTTTCCAAACTGCTTGCACTTTGTTTTACTTTTTCACCCTTGAATGAAGTGCCAAATATTTATCACTAAATCAAATCCAGCTCTGTTTATGCTACGGGTGTCATAAATTCTGGGTCAATTGAAATCTGTCTCTGCATTCATTGTAATTTCTTAGTTAGAGTCTGCATGTAAGGCAGCAGCGGCGTGTACACAAGCAGAACACTGAATCTGACAGTTATTGTCATTAATAAGGCTGAGATCTGTGGCAAATTGCTTTTGCACAATGCAGAAATCCAGCAATAAAACAAACCAGGTTGGTAGCTGAAAAACAATATAGATATTGAAGAAGTCATTAGTTGGCTAAAGCTATCACATTATTTGAGTTTTCTCATTTCATTAACTGCAGAAATAACTTTTCATTTTAAAAGCTGCTCAGATGCTCCGTAATGAGCTCAGATTTTTTTTTAAATGGCATTTTACTCCTCATTTCATTTCGTCAGGTGGGTCACAAAAGCAATTTATAGGTCATGCTCTTCTTTTTGCTTCATGAGAGTGGGTGGTGATTGTGTCAGCCCACCGGCAGAGTGAACGTGAGTGGTTTGTATATGTTTTAATATCACTATAGTTTTGTGTTTCACTCTCAGCCTGTCCCTGAAGAACTGCAGAATGGTGAAAGCTTTGGTTACATCATCGCTTTCCGCGCCTTCGGAGAAGTAAGCTGGACCCATGTGGCCACCTCTGCCCCCGGTGCATCCCGCTATGTTTACCGAAACGACAGCATAGCGCCATTCTCCCCATTTCATGTCAAGGTTGGCACTTACAACAGCAAAGGACAGGGTCCCTTCAGCCCCGTGGTCACCATCTACTCTGCAGAAATAGGTGAGGAAATGAGGGGAATGGGTAGGCACGAAGATTTTTATGTTTACGGGCAAAGGTCAGAGAAGAGGTTTCATCGAATCCACCCAAAAAAACAAGAAGTCGGGTCAGTTTATTTATACAGCACATTTAAAATGCAAAAACCTCTGTGCGAAGGCATCAGGAACAGAGTAGAAGCTATGTGAATGAAATATGAAACAATAGCAGATTTAAGGATTAATGGATTACATTATATGCTATTTACCTTGAAAACTGTGCACCTCTGTGATTTTCTCACTTACCTACAACCATGATAATAGCCTTTACATTGATTTTCACCCGTTGGCTCTTCCACAACAGCAGGAACGCCTAAAAAAAATCTAGTAACATCAACAAATAACCAACTCCCAGAACATAAACTCCATGAAAACACTTCAGCATGATCCTGTGCAGAAGGATGTTGACTGCACTTAACTTATTGTGTAATTTTACCCTAGTTTTGAGTCTGAAACCTGCTACAAAGTTAGAAAGAGGCTGAGATGGAGGTGGGTAGTTCAGGAGTAGTTCAGGGACGTCCGTATAACAGAGAATCACAAAACACTTGTGCAGAACTGTATGAGGCTCTGCAAGGGTTAGACATTGTTTTATTGGTTTTACCACTTAATAAAGACCTACTTAAAAATCAATATCCATTTACATGTGCTATTTTTAGAATATGTTCTCCTCTTTTTCTTGCCGCCATTCTTTCCTTTCTCGTGGGGAACTGAAGTGCTCCTCCCAAACAAGAAGATCAATTCTGCAGCCTGTGTTGTTGTATAACTGCGGTATTTTCAATACTTTGTTTTGGATTGAAACCAACAAACAGATTAATCAGTAGAGACAGTGGTTTCATGAGGCAAATTCACCGCCTTCATGCGAGTCCAATGTTCTGAATAGAGCAATAGAAAAGATATGTATACCAATAAAGTATTGAACTGAACCTGAGTCTGTTGCAAAATGTGGAAGGACAGTTGGACTGAACGCCTCGGGTTCGTAGCATTAATTGTTTAAAGCACTTTTCATGATGCAGATGATACTAAAAGCACAACTCTAGACCTTGACATATGTGTAGAGATGGATATTGTAAAGATTTTAAAAATGCTGCTTTTTTTTTATTAATACTGTTTATTGATCTGGTGCTTTATCATCATTGTTAGCAATTCTCTTTTTAGATTTTTATTATTGACAACTCACAAGATGCCCAGGACATACAACGAATTAAAATATCATTTGTCTCTCACTTTGTAATTAAAAAGCCATGCAATTTTTTTAAAGGTAAAAATAGAATTAGAATAAGTAGGTGGTATAAAAAATAAACTATAATAGACTATAAAATGTATATATAAATCTATTTACAATGGTGAAAAAAACAACAAAACTGCTGAGTTTTAATTGTGAGCAAAGTTATTTTTTCCCCTCTTTTTTCTCATTAGTATCTTACAATTACATGATTCATATAATTAAATGCAGGCTTTGTTTTGAACTAATCACTATCATAGATTGTGAGTTTTTTTGTAATGATAGTACTGTGAAACTAATGCTGCAGAAGAAAAGTGCTCCATTGATCATTAGTGAGTTGAAAACTGAATGTAGGGCCGTCAGTGTTTTGACGGTTTGACTCCGGTTCTCTAAAACCCTCCAGCTCTGACGCTGAACCACAGATCAGATGATGCTCTGACTAGTTCACGTAAAATTTATGATCTGACCGATAATGAAACAATCAGTGGCTACTGGTCACTTTTAATCATTAACTCATGTATAGAATAGCAGAAGGACACATACATACTGTAGGACAGAAAGTTGAACTCTAAGTTAAACATCTGACTTCATACTTGACTGACTTTTGCCAAATTTTGCGATGGAAAAATCATCTATATTATGGAAGCTAAATGGCCTTTGTGTGTGTGTGTGTGTGTCTTGGGAATCACACAAAATCTGGAAAGAACTGACTGCTGCAGTTTGTCATATTTATGTATTTTTGGTCAAGGAAGACAGTAGCAAAAACAACAAGTTGATCGGACCAATATTTTGGGAGATATTAGTCATTTTGGAATATAATAGCCTTACAAACCCATTGCTATGGCCAGAACGCTTTGGCGGTGACTGCTGGACCAATGCGGTACAGCATGCACGATACACAACAGCATAAAAAGTACCACATCTAGAACCAGTGGATCCCCACGGGTCAACGCACTAGTGTTTCAGTATAATTTAGTAGGAGAGTGAGATATGGAAGAGACTTTTTGCTCTGTGTCCTCGAGTGAAGTGATCCTTTTCCTTTGTTGTGTAATTCTCAAGTGAACGCCGACCTTTTCTTTCTCCAGTACTGTTAGGAAATCCGATAACATCTGAAATTATTGATACTCTGGTCTTTGATCATTTGGACTTGGGCTTGGTTCCCATCCTTAAATATGTGTGAAGGCCCAAGAAGATGAAAAGAAAATGCAGATATTTATATATTTGTCATTTTGTACATACATTATCACCGGTTCAGTTCAATTTTATTTGTGCAGTAGAGCCCAATGTCACAACAACATTGCCTCACAGGGCTTTACAGAATTTGTTGAATATGAAAATAAGCAGCAGTGAAATAAACAGTAGATGAAGGAAATGGATTAATGTCCGGGCATCCCCTGTCCTTAGACCCTCCCTCTTTGAAAGGAAAAACTCCAAAAACCCAGTAGGAAAAGAAAAACCACAGTGAAGGAGAAATCCACAGACTGTAGATGTGACCAGGACTGATGGACGTCCATTTGAGTCAGATGATTCTGGACACCAGTGCTATACAGTAGACAGTGTCCCTTTAAGAGTAAAAAATAGAGTAGTGTTTTTCAACCATGTGGAGTCGCCTGGAATTTCTAGTAATTGATAAAAATAAAAAGCTTACTAATAAAAAATATATGGTGAGTTGAGAGATGCATAAAAGATAAACTGTGAAACTGAAGCTCTGTGGTTCTGGTTCTGTTTATGTGTCAAATGTTCACTGTGGTCGGTTTCAGATGCTGCAGCTCTTTCATAATTCAGTTTGAGTTA
>JAPTYQ010000028.1:33147466-33160945 GCA_029814465.1 Ostorhinchus cyanosoma | reverse complement strand
ATGCATGTTCATTTTACATGGGATATTAAGTTCTTTATAATAATTTGGAAAGTAATTGTCTTCAAATATTAGAAAAATAAAGTTCACTTACAAGTCAGTTCTACAAATTATAATGTCCAGTGAATACAAATGACTCAACTTTAGAGTTATTCTTAGATTAAGTGCAAACATGTACAGAGAGAATTTACATTTTGGGATAAAGATGCATCTTTGGTTCCATTTTTGTGATTCGTGGACTAATACCACAGCCCCAGCTTTAACTTTGACAGACTTGTTCAAGATTCTTTACCAGTGAAGTACAGATCGTTTCCATTGTTTCACCCAACACTGAACCTCACCCCAGTCTTCGGCTTTTCCATAACTGATTCCGACCTGAATTCAGTTCTGGTCCGAGGTTCCTAAAGATAAAGTGTTTGTAGCAATTAAAACAAAAAAAAAAAAAGAACTCACTGTGAAGGAGGTGTTATACCTAGTCAAAATCAGCTTTATTTCAGACTTCCCTTTGATTCACAAAACATAGAAAATGCATTCGTATCCGCTTCAAACACAAACTTTCATTGGGAACTTGTCAGACACTCACCACATCAACCTCTTGAGCTCAACACACTTTCAAGCTCCCCCCAGTGTTTTACTCCCACACAGACTTCACCAGCACAAAAATCACATTTTCACAGAGAGGGTGGTAACAAGGAGAAAATAAAGCACACAACCAGACACAGCATTCACATCAAATCAGACAGCAAGAAAAAAAGCTAGCAAAGTATACAAATACTCAAAGCACTTGACATTTCAATGTGTTTTTAAAGGATTAAGGTTGAGAGGGAACGATGAGAGAAAGGAGACCTTAGGGATCTCGAGACGCAGTTAAATGTCCTTGTGATGGCCATTAGGAACACACTCGTACCTGCTTCTTCCTCTCACACTCGCACAAAAGCCACAGGTTCTTCTCAACTCTCGCAGGCATTTGTCGCTTTTTTTCTAAAAAAAACAAAACTTCTCACACGTGCTTTCTTTCATTTTGCTCTCCCGTTCGCTCACTCTCAGTCTCACTCTGTCCAACACCAATCCCACTCATCGATCTCGAAAAAGTGACAAAAGCAGACAGGATTTCTATATCCGTAAAAAAGGGGAGAGGAAAAAAAGACAACACCCACCGTCTAACACAGTATATGCAGAGTGAAGCTGTGTTGTTTGATGACAAAGCATTTACACATGGGAAGAGGGGAACTGATACTGAGATCGGTCGAACATTGCAGCCAATGAGGCGCTTCCTCCCGGGAATATGGGAAAGAGTTGGTGAACTGCAGAAGAGATTTTCATAAAGGCGTTTCCGTAAGACGTCAAACAGAAAAACAAACAAAAAAGATGCAATCAACTGCATACAGATACATCATTACAATAAATCAGGCCCATCGTACAAGGGGCTGAGGGGGACTTGTGAGATACTCGTGCATGTTTAGAAATATATACTTTGCATGCACAGTCATCTCTGTGTATCATTTCCTCAAAAAGAAAAAAGTAGTGTGGCGGTTTTCACTAATAAACTTTGCACCCATTCAATGTATGACTTCATCATCAGTCATATAAATTTTCTATGTAACAAAATAAAAAGGCAGTGTATTCTTAAATAATAGGAACTTAAGATCGGAGCAGCCCGCCCATTGGTATACTTACCAGATTAGTCTAACAGAAACAGAAAAGGTCAACTGGATGCTATCTACATTCCCCAACTAGATGACTTGGACTCCATAGAGGCGCCAAAGCCGGAGCTGAAGCCGCTGCTGGAGGCGGTGTTAGTGCCTGCAGCCCAGCCCAGGCTAGCGGAGCTGGGACTGCTGTAACTGGTGCTGGCGGAGCTATAGGTCTGATCTCGGGTGGTGGTGGCTGTGCCTGTCGTTGTGGTCAGACCCTGCTGGTTAGCCAACATGCCCATCATGCCCCAACTGCTCTGCAACGCCGCCTGAGCAGCTGCAACCATCGCCGGGTTAAGGCCGAGAGCCCCGAAGTTAACCCCACCACTACCGCTGCCCAGCCCACCGCGATTACTGCCATAGCCCTGACTGAACCCGCCAGCCCCAAACCGCCCTCGATCCATCATTTGCCTACTATTATTGTGTTTGGGCTCAGCGTTGGAGATGTGCACACTGATGCCCTTGATGATCAAATCCTCTCCACACAGGGCTTGGGCAACCTGAGGAAAGAAGCCACAGGTGAGAAAAGCATGACAAAGGCATAAATGAATATCACAACACTGTCTGTGGAGGTGAGTCTTACCTGGTCGTCTGCAAAGGTGACGAAGGCAAAAGCCCTGAAAGGTTTTGGGATGAAGACGTCAGTGACTTCACCATACTGCATGAAGTACTGCCTCAGGTCATCGGTGGTCATGTCCTCGGTGCAGCGGCCAACAAAGATTTTACGGCTCCTCATGGGCTCGTCTGGACATGCCTGAATATAGAAAAGGATTTATACAATTTGATAGAAAAATGACTGTGTCCCAGCTGTGTTCTTATTACTGATTAACCTTCTGTTCCTGTAAGTATCCTAATCTGTTAAGGCCTTTGTACATCCTGTAGTGTGATTATTCTTTGTACCAAGATGATGACATTCTCATCTTTAAATATCATCCTGTATGTAAACGGTTATTACACGATTCCTAAAGGCATCTACAAGTTAAATTTAACACTACTTAGAAGAGAATTGAATGCCCATTTCACAGCCATATTCGCAAAAATGTATGACTCCTAGTGTTAAAAATTTATTCCAATGCCTTGATTCCCATCGTTCTGAGTTGAACGGATGTCTTGCACAAGCTGCAGCGAACTTCAAACAAGTTCCCCTTCACTTGTGTCACCCAGGTAAAAAATGAACCTGACATTATTAAACTTGCACTTATCCATGGTTACTTGTCACTTGTGTGATCATTTCTAACTGGGGGCTGCACTGTTAGCCGTAATTGGTTCCTAAGTAGACCTACATTATTTACTTTGCAGCTTGAACATTTCCCAGACATTTAAAAATACAAAACAGCAAACAAGTTTACGGCAACATAACTTAAGACCTACTATATCAAATTTAACACCTTTTTAGAGATTTTTTTTTAAAAAAGGTGCTGAATGCAGTTTAGTAAATTCAAGAATTTTAAGACTTTTTAAAACCCTCTGTTATTATGTGTCTATTGAGTGCAGTGAGCACCTGACTAAGTTTTGGGTAGATAACCGTGTTCATTTTGGACGGTCAGGAGAAATCTTTTGTCACACAACTGTCCTTTGGTTGCTGCGTGAGCTCTTATCTGTGCACAAACAAAGCCTGAAATAAAGTGTCTTTGAGTACCTCACCTCTGAGTGCTGGTTTTTGGTTTTAAAATCCCACACATTGCTTTTTTTAACTAGAATTTTTATCACTACACCAGTCTTACGTTTCCAGTCCTTTGTACTTTAACTCAGTAAAATCAAGGTGAATGACTGTTAATCAGCCTGGATCTGATATTCAGCATTTTAAACCAGTATTTTATTATTTTTTAATGCGTTTGCTGCTGATGTGGCATATGGTCCACTGAAGAGGGAAGTTCTTTTACTTCTTTTTTTGAAATTGAAGATCACATACACACCCAGTTTTCTCCTTTCTTCCATTCTGTTTCTCCCCTTTCAATAGGACCACTACTGATAAGGGAGCTTTTTCCTGTTTGTCTCACATGCAGCAGCTGTGGGTCACTAGAAGAGAAGTTTACTTAATCCTATCTGTTAGACTCATCTGAATAATAAATGTACTGAATTTAATCTCTTGTCCCTAGAAGGTTTATTTGGCTACAACAATGCTTGAGCTTTGTTGCACCTCTTTCTCTTTATAGTTAACTTTGTGTCCTCAAGCAAAGCTCCTTATTATTTATGATCCCTCCAGCTGAATGTGAAAAACTGGCAAAGAATATTTTTAAGCATTACATTCTTGATTTCTGCCTTCTTTACTTCAATCAAAATATACTTGAACAAAGTTTTTGGTGGTTACTCTAAACATTTGACGGATTTATATTTTTAGTGCCTATATATGTCAATTCCAAACACCAGTTTTGGCCTTAATATATAAGTAAATGCGTAAAAATGATTCAAACAAACAAAAAAAAAAGACTGGGAGCAACAAACATACAATGTTGAGCAATTCTTCAACTAGTAAATGTTCAACCTTAAGTTATACAACTCTTGTAGGTCACAAACCTTTGAGTTAGGGAGCTTGCAGTCGCACCACCGTCCATCAATCATGTGTCTCTGACCGATGACTTTGGTTTGTGTCTCATATTCAGTGAATCGGACGAAGCCAAACCCTTTTGAGTTGCCAGTCTTTGCATCTCTCTTAACCTGGAGTGAAATCAAGAGTAAAGCAGCAAGGTTTTACACTAAAGATAATTACTACACTCCTGTCTAAATTTAAAAGAAATACTGACAAAAATAATAAGCCACATGATTACCTGCACCATGATGACCTCCCCAAAAGTAGTGAAATAATCTTTTAGATCCTGTTCAGTTGTTTTCCATGGCAACCCGAGGACAATAAGATCCGACGTTTTCTGAAAGCCCCTTTTGATTTTGACAGCCGACGCAGCATCTATTTCATCCATCTTCCTTTTATTATCTATAAAGAATAAAGAACAAGAATTTCATTGAGAAACACTGTTCCATCTGCTGCAAACACACCGACACCAGAAATAGACATGATTTCTATACTTCTAATAGCATTCCTCTACAGAGGCAAATCTGGGAACAACAATACATTATGGGATCAACTTAACTGTAATTTAACCTGTTGATTGTAATCTCAAATTAATCAATTATTGTTTGGCCTAATAAAAGTCACAAAAATGGTTACTCAAAGCATAAAATTACATCTTCAAGAGTCGTTTTTAGGTCCATAACATAAAGAGACTCAAGATACAGTCAGTCATAGGAGGATTGAAACCAGATAATATTCACATTTAAGAAGCTCGAATTGAAGCTAGAAAAGAATTTTGACATTTCTAACTCTGTAAATTACTCAGACGTTTTACCGATTCATGTTGAAGTCAAGAAGTAATTCATTAATCACTGCAGCCTACAGCCTGACCTCAATACATCTACAACATCAAACTCAAGGTAATTAATCAAAACATTTGTAGCTGAATAAAAACTGTAAGAAGTCAGCAATTCCAGTTGAGAAGCCACTGGCCAAACACCACTGCAGTAAGGTTCTGCAGATACTGATAGTTTAGAAAATGGCTTATGGGCAGGATTTTCCCCAGCATTCCACGGCTTAGGTGCAGGACCAGAGTAATATTCGGCAACACCTGAGCCAAATGCAAGTGATAGGTCTAATGGCTGCAGTTTTGTTTTGAAGATTCACTGCATTCTTGATCATTTATTCCATTAATTTGTTTAATCTTTTTGTACAGATATGGTGATAAGGGCCAGGAATAATATGAAATCATATATTTTTCATTGGAAACAATAGCATTTTCTTGTGGTGAACCCCCACCTTAGAACTACTATCCTGCATGTTTTAGATTTATCCCTGTTCCAACACACCTGATTCAAATGATAAGTCTGTCGTCATGCTCTGCAGAAGCCTGATAATGACTGTCAGGTGTGCTGGGAGAGGAAAACATCAAAAATATGGAGGATAGTAGCTCTCAAGGACCAGAGTTGGTGACCCCTGACCTAAAGCGTTCACAAAGAATGGTAAAATGCTAATATCACCCCTCAGTCTGTCTCTGTGTGTATTCCTATGCCTATTTATCATGCATTCAGTCTTAATACTAATATTAGAGAACTGTCTCCTAAAAAAGTATTGTGTTGCTTCTTTCCCCCTGCAGTCACATAATTAACACTCTCTTGATATCCGCAATTGCATACAACTTGACACTGTGTCTTTAGAGTTAACATGTAGCCTATATAGAGTTTCTTAATTTACAACATCTACGGGCAAAGAATTACTTAGATGTGTTTATGGACTTGGTGAATTTAGATAATTCTGATAAATATATAAACTTACTATGGACTGAAGCTCTACACACATTGCAGAGATTGCTGTGTATTTAAATGTCACAATTCCCATTTATATCAGAGTGCCAAAAAAAGATAACATTAATAAACAATTTCCTTGAAACTGAAATGAGATCTAGCTATTTTTATACCACACCACTACATGTTTTTATTCTGTGAGAATTTTCCTCAGATTAGCTGCTATCAGTGACCCACAATTTTATTCATTAGCATTTTATTTCTCTGGGTGTATTTTGCTTGCATTTCTAAAACGCAGAAGAGATTATGTTGTATTGTTTTGCTGAATTTTACTGATGCATATCTTGACTTTAAATATTTCCAATATGCTACCTCCTGATTTCTGAAATGTTCTGACCATAAAAAAAGATGCTTGAAACCACAACTTTATAACTCAGAACAAAACGAATGAATAAACCTGGAAACTATTGATGATTTCATGCTTGTCTTGGAATTATCAATGGCTGATATGAAAATGTTTGTTTTATTAGTGACATTTTTGGCCACATTGTCCAGTCCTACATTGACCTTCATGGTTCTGTGGTGGTTTAATGGCGTTTATGTTTTATATCCAAATATATATGGACATTTATGGAGTTTTTTGAAATGCTTTAAGGTCATTTTGTTCCCCATGATCCAGCCTCACCTTTGGGGTAATTGACGACGTAGACCAGGTTCCCCCAGTCACTCTCGGGTGCATGCAGGACCCCCTCCACCAGCCGGACCCCCCTCATGCACTGGGACTCAGGGTTCCTGTATCGTAGCCCGCACGCGCCTGGAAACTGGGCTGCTACGGATGAAAGCAACACAGTCCCGTCGTCTTCGGACGGTATCTCCATCGGCTCCTCGTTTTCATCCTCAGCCACTCTGATATACAACTCTGACATGTCTCTAAAGGGCTAAGCGCTGGTCCAAAGAAGAATCAGCTGACAAAGCCCAAGTTATTAGTAAACACAAGAGTGATCCACACGAGTTGTTAGCGGGGTTCGATTCTCGCTAAAGTTTACTTTTACGCACTAAGAGGTAAACACAACTGCAGTCAAACGTCAGCGTAGGGGACAAACACCCACTCCTAAAGTCCTTAACATTTAATACGCAACAGCAGTAACAGCTCGGTATATTTTTATCGCCACTAACTACACGCGGGTGCAACTTAGCATGCTAGCTAAAAAGCTAGCAAACTCAAGACCGCTTGTTAAATGAATGACCAGTCTGTTTCGCGCTGTTTACGCTCAGCAACAATTAAAATCCCCCTTCAGTCAAAGGACGAATGGTCAAGAGGAGTACGGGAAAACAATATTAACTACTTATCCCAGTCGTTGAAATCTAAGCAGGAAATCAAACCAGACAGACCATATTTGAGCGTCGGCTAACCTCCTTAACCTCAAGCTAGCTAACAAAATGGCTGCTCACCTTGTACAGATGACATCATCTATTTGGACGAGTTCACTCTGACTGTAGTAGGGACGCCAAAGTGGAAATTAACATTTTAGTTAATGGTTTCACTTCAGAGCACCAAATAATCGTCTGATTTCATTAAAATACGTTTTTATGGAACGATAAATCCATATTTTTATAAGTTATATTTGATAACTTTTAAAGTGTAAAGTGTAAAACTCCGCCATCACCTTCTGAACTCACCCACACTTACCCATAATAGTAACACCTGAAAAGCCCCTAACAAAAGGTGGACAATGAGGGAAAATATATCTTCATTGTAGCTATATCATAGATCCAATAATACATCCATAATATAATAGGCTAATAGTTCAGCAATTTGAAGATTATTGGAGACATAAATAGTTCTGGGAAATAAGTTTTAGACCACTGTGACAAAGTGGAGAAAAGTCAACATTTGTGCACATGTAAAGTACATGACAATGCTTGCTTTAGATATTTAGTAAAGAAATATGCTGTGTTTTTTAATTAATTTGATGAAAAATGCATTTAATAACAGGTAAAATATTCATTGAAAGTGTCTGGTGTTGAAATAATTAATATTCCTCAGATAGTACATCAAAAGGTAATATGATGGACTGAGATTCCCATAGAATATTACTGGTGGTCTAATAAATATCTGTGAAGCTCTATATTTGCATGTATAATAAGTAAAAGGAATAAAAAGTGGTTTCTTTTTGACTATGCCATTATATAAAGCAATGATCAAATGGTCTGATGAGTCACCATCTCAAACCAATTCATTGGAATTTTTTATGTTTTATTTATTTGTTCATATTGATCAAAACCCTGTGTTGTTACGAAGCATATATCATGACTGCAAACTTGTTCCAGTTGTGGAATGTCTAAATTGCAGACACTTGTCCATAACATGACTATGTCAGACTTAATTTAATTTAATCTCAGATACAAATATTATAGTTTTTAATTTGACCTTTTTGGACTCACTGAAAAAGCTGAGCACAGAAAAACTGAAAAAACTGAAGAAAATGGGACACTTCAACAAAATATATCATTAACTAACAAACTACATGGGTTTTACTAGTGATTCAATGATGCAAGAATTGAGTGTTTCCACATTCACTATAGAGCCTCTGAACGCCCAAATGGGTTAAATCTGATGATCATGAAAAGATGTGAGACTGCATTTTACCTGAAATGTTTAACTGTACTGGTAGGATTAGTAGTTCATCAGTGGATGCTTTGGGTCTCAAATTTAAAAGTTACATCAAGAGTTTTATCTGTTCAAAGCAGATTCCATTATTTTAATTGTATGGGAATTTCTCCACATTGTTTTTTCATCTATTCTCAGCTAAATTCCATCTTATAAGTCAAATCAAGAGCTGCTAATACATGTGATACTGCAGAGTAAGATGATTTTAGAAACAGAAAAAAACATTAAAGTGTCATTTAGTTCCTGATGGATTCTTCAATGCTAAGAGGTTCTACAAGTTTACGGCTCCAGTACCTGCTTTTCACACATGAGGGAGGAAGAATTCACTCCTTCCTTCTTTTCCTCCTCGTTACATTCACACTTCAGAGCAAACACAGGTGTTCTTGTCTTTTCTTTGCAGGTGACATCAGCCTTTTTACACCTACAAATAGGTGAGGATGTGATGCTGGTGTGCTGGGGATTTCTTTGCTAGGATAGTCATGGATCAGACAAGATTCAGAATCCTCTTCAGAACTATGTGAGTATACCAAAAGGTTAAATAAAAATCTAATTAAACTTATATTTCTATATATTCATATGTTTTCTATATATTCTCAAATTTGTTGCTTTTCTGCAGCTTGTTACTGTGTTTTCCTGTGAAGGACGTGTTCTCCATTCAGAAAAGAGAATGGGTTGACTCCCCTGCAGCTGCACCTGCAGGTAAAGCTTTATTTTATTATGAAATGTGATAAATTCAGCACCATGAGAAAATGAGAAAGTGTCTGGTATTTTCAGAGGGAGACGTGTCATGTTTTTCTGAGTACATGGAGATGCAAATTCACATAACAGGGATTGAAGGACTGGGAGCCTGGCTGTCTGGAGCCTTGCAGATCCAGGGTAATTCATTATATTGTATTAATGCCAAGTAGAATTTGTTCTTAATGACTTGCCTGGTTAAACATGAGTTACATAAAAAAAAAATCTCTCCATAAGCCAACCTTACATCTCTGGATCAGCTGAACCTCCAGGTGGCTGCTTGTGGATTCACACTGCACAGAGAGCCAGACGACAACTTCATTTTTAGAGTCAGATACACTGGATGTTTGGTCCAACAACAGGTCAGTCAATCGAACAGAGCTGCGACTAATAATTATTTAATTGTTGTTTAACCCATAAAGACCCAAACAGCTACCATCGACCAAAACCATCCACTGTTTTTAAACTGTTTGATACCTGTTCATCCATTAATTCTATCAATACATGTAAATAATTGGTGTATAATACAGTTTGTCATCTTTTCGTGGTCATTAGATATGACCCTTTTGGACGTTCAGAGACTCCATAGTTACCATGGAAACACTATCATCTTCTATAACATTGATTCACCAGTAAAACCCATGTAGTTTAATCAATGACAGTGGATGAAGATGCTTGGTTTATGTTCAGTTAATGATATACTTTACTGAAAAACTCACTTTTTCTTCAGTTTTCTCTGTTTTTCTTCAAATATTAACTCTTACCTTTAATCTGAGCTTTAATGAACATGTCATCACTGACAAAAAACAAAATACAGAGTATAATATTGTAATAAATGGTGATAAATCCCTTAAGAAAAGTTCAATAAAGAGAAAAAATCATTTGGGACCTGATATAAAACTAGCCCTGGGTCCTTATGAGTTAATTATCTCAGTTAAACCAAACATGACTTAAAAAATGTTTGAAAATGTCAGACAGTGTTTCTCAAAGAAGATGACGTCCTCAAAAATATTCAGTTTGTTGTCACAGAGGAGTAAAGTGGAAGGAATCAGTCATTATTTCTGTCACTAAAATGAGTCAAACTGATTGATCAAGTGTCAAAATGTTGGGTGATTAACCAGTGATTGGCAACAAAAAATCCTTGAAAAGAAGATAAGGAGACAATGATCCATACACAATAAAAAGATGGTTACATATGAAAATACAGGGAGCAAAAATGAAACTAAAACAATATTAATAACAAGAAATAATCAAGAGAAATAAGAGACAGTCTAATATCACTAAACATGAGGTGTCTATTTTAATTTTATTTTATTTCAGTTTAGTTCATTAAAGTGTAAGAAATCAGTTATTATTTCTGTCACTAAAATGAGTCAAACTGATTGATCAAATATCAAAATGTTTGGTGATTAATCAGTGATTGGCAGCAAATAATCCTTGAAAAGAAGATTACAGGAGGAAAAGGATTCATACACAATAAAAAGATGGTTACATATGAAAATATAGTGAACTAAACTTAAATAAGATAATGGTAATAACAAGAAATTAAGAAGAATTAAGAGAAAGTCTAATATTACTAAACATGAGGTTTCTGATTTTATTTTATTTTATTACAGTTTAGTTTAGTTCATTAAACAGAAACCATGTAGGAAAACCTTTTGTGGTTTTCCTTCAGGGCTTGATACTGACTTTATTGTGTCTGTATGTTGATTCTTCAGTACGGATATTACGTTCTCACACTAAATTTGGTGAAGAGGATGAGGCGAATTAGAGGCAGAGCTCCTGTTTTCATGATGAAATGTCCAGTGGTTTCTGTGCTTCTGGACAGAGAGTACATTCAATGTGATCCTGAATCCATCCAGGTGAATACATCAGGTTATTCTATCAGTTTATTTCAGCTACATGTGTGTATATTATTTAAGTGTCTTATTCTCTTCACGTGTCCTCAGGTGACAAGACAAGTTCCTTATGACGCCTGGAATGATGAGGTAGTAAAGTCACTATTTTAATTTGTGGATGTACAGACGGATTCTGATTATTACGGAAGAGGATAAGGGCCACTGGGGAAAAAAAATACATTAAGGTTTAATATATTTTTTTATTATTGTTCTAAGATTAAAGTCAGAATTCTGAGAAAAAAAGTCTGGATTCTTACTTTTTTCTCAGAATAATATAAAAAATATATAAATATAAAATTTGGACCTCAATTTAAAAAAAATTTCCCAGTGGCCCTAATCCTTTTCCGCAGTATATAAATGAGTTTTGGTGTGAATATTTTTACAGTTGTCTTGGTCGCTGTCGCTGAATAATGAGGTCATTGTAGCCTTAGAGGATGCCAGTTTGGTCCAGATGAACATTGACATGAATGGACCGAACATCACTGTCCAAGGCAGGAGGAAGGAGGTCCTGAGCCCTTTAAAGGTAAAAGAAAAAAACCCTTCCACATCTCATATTATGGTCTGCCATCTAGTGACTTCAGACACGAATTGCACCAGTCTGTGTTTGGAGAGGCTTTGATGTAAACTATGGCTGCTTTTTCATGTTTCATTTCATTTAGCATGTTTAATTTCTTATTTTGTTTCCTGCAGGTGACAGGAAGTGAAGATGAATTCTTGGCTTTAAAGCTGGTCAGTGGTCAGTACTCCTACAGTATGGAGGCCACTTGTCCAAAAGGTCAGTAAAAACGGTCATCTCGTATAGGTTCATCAGATATCTTATTCAAGGGCAGAATCTCAAAAGGCTTTATGATTTTTAAAAATAAGACATAGTGAAGATGATTCTCGATGGAGAATAAACTGTAGGTTTTACCTTTGCACCTGGTAGGTTTAACCCATTAAGATCCAAACAGCCACTGGCGACCAAAAGCATCCACTAATCTAAATGTTTAATACCTATTGATTCACTAATCCTATTAATACATGTAAATAATTGGTTTAAAATATAGTTTGCATAGTTTAATCTGAACTTTTATGAACATCTACATAATCAGTAAATTAAATACAGGAAAATACATGATTTTCACAGAAAAAATTGCTAAAAGCAAAGAATAGTATTGTAATAATTGGTGATAAATCATTTATGAACTGCCACAAAAGTAGCACTGGGTCTCTATGAGTTAATTTTTTTTTCTTATGTGCGGTTGCAGTTATTTTTACACATTGTTATTCAGTTTGTTTATTGTTAACATTTCAAGTGTTTTCCTGGAAAACAAGACGACGTCAAAGAAGAAATTATTCAGAAAGTTTCATACAGTATCAGCAGCAAATGATTAGAGTGAAACATATCCTCAAATAAATGAGAATTTTCATCTGTAAATGTATTTACTAAAAACATATCACGTTGTTGTAGGTGTTACACAAACTGACAACCTTTTTGGAACTATTATGGGGATGTTTTACCTTTTTCTATCAGCTTTAAGTCGTACATGAGACCTGTCAGTTATTAATAAGGCACTTCTAACTCACTTTAAACAATTTAAAGGTAATAGAATTTAAATACAAATTCATGTATGAAAGATAAATGTGAAATTTAACCTTGAAAAATAGCATAAATGGGACTTTTATACTCCTAAAAGTTATGTTTCCTGCAGTGGCAACACAAACGAACAAACTGTTTAGTGAGACTTTAGTTGGGTTTTTTTTTTCATTATTTCTTTCAGATGTTTACTTGTCTCTTTTTACTCCCAAACTGTTATAAGATGCTATTTAAAATTTAATTTCTTAATAACTTATAGTTATGAAACTGCTAAATAAGCGTTCCCAAACAGTTTATTAGTTTCTTTTGCTGCTGCAGGAAATATAAGGTCTAACAGAATAAAATGTCAAATTTAATCATATGTGCAAACATTTATCCTTGGGCATTGAATGTGTATTTACATATTATAGCTTTTTATTGCTTAAAGTGAGCTATAGAAGTAATGACTAATAGAAATAAAATACCACTGAAACCTGACAGAAGGAGATGCAAATGTCCCTAAAGTATCTCCATAAAGGTTATTAGTTTGTTTAGCTCCTCCAGGTAACATTGTTTTCAGTAGGTGGAAGAAGAAATTTCACATTAATTTGAGGATAAATGTATCTCTTGGAAAAG
>JAPTYQ010000028.1:33129772-33144468 GCA_029814465.1 Ostorhinchus cyanosoma | reverse complement strand
AAAAAAAATACATAAAATACATAAACTGTTGCACAATCTTCAAGGAAAGTTCTAAAAGTATGATCATAAATAGCATAACAAATTATGAATATTCTGACATCTGTTTTACCGTATCTGTGTTTTGATTGACTTATTTTGTCTTCGTTCCCATCGCTGCCACATGCTCCGTGTCTGTTCGCAGTCTTGAAAGGTGAATGTGATGGTCAGTCGGTGCTGTGGAGGTTGATTATATAAGCAGAAATGCAGTGAGCCCTCTGCCAGCCGTTGCCTGAGGGAGGATATTATCCAGGCACAGACAAGGCAGGCGTTAAATAAACACGTCTCTACCCGTTCAGCACAACAGCCTGATGTAGAGACGAGCCTGCAGTTGTTCCAGCTGATGCCAGCTGCCTCAGAGGCCCTGTGTTCCAAAGCCATAATAAAGGATTGTTTCTCACAGGCGCTGCATGTCATCTTAAAAGCAAAGACTTTCTCACATTTAGAAGTTTTTATTTTTAGGGTTTTTTTTTTTAAGGATTTTTAAACTATTTAGCTTCTGTTACAGTTCAAGAGCTTAACATGATTTTCCAGCAGTACTGTGTTCCACCAGCAGAGGGCACTGTTGAATGTGTTTTCAGAGGGCTGGAGGGGCAGTCGACCTTCCTGTAATACACTTTTCCAAATTAACAGTATCCACATAATTTTGCAATGAACGTAACATTTTACTTGTGTTCTGCCTGAACTAATAGTTAAATTTTATGTGAACAAAGATTTATTGTACAATATAACACAAGGGGAAGTTCACATTGTTCTGCCATTTATCTTTGCTCATTCATTAGTTTCTCAAAATATGACTGCATACGTCTGTGGAAAATAAGAAAAAAAATCTCCGGCTGATGATTCAGTATCACTTTCTTTTCACCCTCTTTTTTATCACCTTTGTTATTGTGACCTCCTCGTATGCACCAAAGCCTCTGTAAATGATAACAGTGCAGTGTTACGCAGTTACATGCATCATATACAATGGGCTGTGGGGCAGAAAATCTAAACTTCCTTGTGCCTTTGGTCCCATCTGCTCAGTGAACTTATGAGCAGGAAATGGAATAAGTGGTGCAAAAAGCACGCCAACATCCCCGGCTCTTTCATGTGGCCTCTCTCGGCCATTACCCTATCTGTATCGACTGTTAACTGTCTTTACAAAGTTAAAAAACCCTTTCATGTTTCACTGTTTCTTTTTTGTTTTAATTTCAGTCAGAGCATATGGTTTGCACATCTGGGAGATGCTAAGCATGGTGGCACCCAACCCCCACACACACTGCTTCTGTGAAGTGATCCATATATGGTCTTCATTGTTATTGCTCATAATCACTCATCATTATTATAAACAAGTCGTGTTTTGATTGGCTGCTTTGAGTATTTCAAACAAACACAAGACCTTTGGAGAAAGTGAAAACTTTTGCGAGTTAAGTTTTATTCTCAAACACTGAGACGTCTGAGCCACCTGTGACTAATCCACGTCTCTTTACATGACCGGTTGTACAAGAATGTCACCGTTTCTTGAAACGTGGAACATTCTTACCCGTTGATTACAGTAAACGTGCATTCACAGTTCTTTCTCTGTCTTGTGTTTCTTTTGATCTGAACTCACTGAACCTTCTAATATTTGAAGCTGACGTTCAGTACAGTGAGTCCAAGAAAAAGACAAGTCAGACTGCAGCTTACGCCATGTGGCCGCAAACAAGCAATCAGATCAGGAAATGTGATAAGTGTATCTCATCTCAGCTCATTTCAGAATAACCACATTTGATTCTACATTAATAGGCAGGGAGTGTCATTAACTGACTGGCACTTTAATGACAACAAAATGAAGTCAAAATTACTACTGTGGACAACTTTTGGTCATTAAATGCCACTTCAGCATCCTCTGCATCCCAACTACCAGTTCTCAGCGCCGCGTTTTGGCGAGGCAGACGTGATTTCATGCCACTTGAGGGACGGGGGGAGGAAGAGAGGGTGGAAGGCAATGTGTGGGTTTGAGCGGTTTGCTGGGCCTCTTCATCTCGCTCGGCGGGTAATTACAGAATCATGGGTCAACCACGCATGTAACCACGGTTACGTTGCACAGTAGCAGATGTGCTCATGACATTATCCAGCACCAGAGCAAAAGGTAAATAAAAACAGATGCAGCTGGTTGCTACGGACCTTCGCCAAACTTGTGTATACCCCTAATTGTTCCCATGTGGGCCTGCTGAGCTGGAGTAGTAAAGGGGCGGGTGTGCCCTGTTTAAGAAATGCCCATGTTTCTCAACGGGGGAGAAATTTATGAATGGGACAGCAGCCTCTGATGTTGGTTGTGGTTATGCGTGTTTATTTGTGTGTTTATGTGTGTGTGTATTTGGCCTGGATGGTATTAAACCATGTGGTAATATCACTGGTACATGTACTCTTTACCTTCGATTTATTACTGTTCCCTTTTGGCCCAGTGGAGAACATCCCTCCTGTTCTCCAGGCCTCTTCTGAGCATCTCTCTTTGCTTGCAGGCCTACTGGTCTTGATGCTTTCTTTGTCGAACCATGCCTGGATGTGTGTGCGTGACACTGCACAATGTCAGGGAGGTCCCTGGTTGGATCTGAGCCAGACCTGCTGCAGCCCAGATGAAAAATTGAGGAAGAGGCTCGGTTTCAGCGATATCCTGTCTTTGCTTCGCATCTTATTACTGTACACAGCCTGCACAGGAGCTAATATGGTGTGTACGTGTGTGTGTGTGTGTGTGTGTGTGTGTGTGCGTGTGCAGGTTTACAGGTGCAGAGTGTTCACACAGGATACAGTACAAGGAAACATGAGGTTTGACTTGAAATTCTTGGTTTAGGTGAGTGTTTTGACAATTCAAAAGACGATTTGATGTTTCCCACATCCTTCTTTGAGCTGGAATGTGGTCTATCCTCTTTTTAACACACACATACGCGCTCATACTTACACTTCTTACATTATGAAGCTCACTGCCAACAGCGCGTGCCTCCTCTCCCTCTCTCATTAACCGCAACTGTCAGATCCTCCAGATGAGGAGCAATTAAACCAGATAATAAACACTCGCCATCAATTCCTGTTTGTTGATGTTGTTGTTGTTGTTGTTGTGGATGTCGACGAGCTGGGGGCTCCTCTCCTGCCACCTTAGTGCTAACTAGTACTTGAGTAACACATGAGAGCAGCGAGGGGAGAGTCCTTCATAACGCTGAAAAGACCTCTACCTGCAACTGTAATGGCAACACCAGGCTGATAATAAAAACGGCACAGTGAATGTTAACAATTAGATCCTAATCAGACACAGCTCACAGAGGCTGCTCTTTTATCCCCAGGCTTCACAGAAAAGGCAAACAAAGAGCTGCAAACTGTCAAGATAAAACACTACTTGGGATTGGTCGTGTCTTAGGGCTTCTTAAAGGGCAGTAATCTCGCCATGTGCTGCTTTCTGAGACGACGTGCTGTAAAGACTCCTGTGTTTGCTCTTGTATTGGAGTGATAAGGCCGCTCCTCATCATCCTCGCTCCTGACGAGGCTCATCTCCCCTGACGATGGGAAGATGATTCAGTACAGGAGGAACAGAAAGGGCAGCCGTGGAGGTTTCATACCAGGTGATGACAAAAAAAAAAAAAAAAGCATGGCAGAAAACCAGTTTAACCTCAACCTTTTCTGTTATTTTTAGAAACACCCAAAATTAGAAGCTACACTTTTCTATACTATTCTACTATTTGTGTGAGGAAAAAAGTTTACGGCCTAAAGTGTAAACCTTTGTTTTAATGACATGAACTCTAACTGACCTCATGCGTGAGGCAAAGGTGCACTTCACATGATTGTTTAGCCAGTGAAAAAAATAGTGCCTGGGATGGTTTTCCACTTAAATTTGAGGGCTGGACACGGCATTCTTAGGAATTTAAAGACAATACCCTTTCTTTCGAAGGCTATAAAAACATGTATACAGCTGTACAAGGAGTTTCCTGACCTAAAAGCAAAATATGGTGTCAGATATTCCTATTACCAATCAGGATGCTGTGGCCTGGAAAATAAAGTACACGATGAAACTGTGGCCTGTTCAGAAAAAGAAGGAAAAAAAACTGATCCGATTTCCCTTTCTCGGTGGAAAAATGGACGTGGCCTCTTGTTTTGAACCCATATTTCCCTCAAAAACACTCTGAAAACTAAACAAAATTGACAGTGTTGGATTTATTGTCTTGTGCTCTTTTGTCTTCGGCAGCCGCTGTTTGTGCCTTTGCCATGGAAACGGCAAGGTTATTTATCTTTACACCCCTTTTACAATAACGTCCCTTTCCTGACCAAACAACAGAGGAAATATCAGGTCAAGCCTCTTCCCCCTTTTAATGATCAGGTCAATCAGGCTCAGTATTTCAGACTGTTCACTCACGTTCACACGTGTCACCGCACACAGCGTCTCTATTGATGAGAAACGTACAGTTTGTGAACAAGATTTCCGTCCCCTCGCTGCGTGTGTTTGTTTTTGTCTTTTTGTTCTTTAAGTAGTGTCATGGTGAAGGGAAAGGGAGATGATGGCCTTCTGTTCATGATCTAGACATGTGCAGGTTAGAAAAAAGTGCATTCAGGCAGAAACACTAGATGGAGACAGAGGAAACTAACTCGTAGGTTGCGTCTCAGAAAACTGGTCTGGAAATGCTTTTCAGATACTGATGCAAAGAGAGAGGATATTTTTTTTTAAACTTGGAATTTCAGATTTACTGCAGCACATATGCATGCACATTTCTTTTCTTTTTACTGTCCTTTAGCGGTATTTAAGACATTCATGTGTGCAGTTTCTGGATGAACTCTGCTGCAAAAAACATCTTTTCTCACGCAGAAATTTGCAGACCTTTAATTGAATTTTACTTGCTCTGTTTTTCCCGTTCACAGGACACATCTAATAATCTACTTTTCTGGGATAAAATGTGCCCTGTGCAGTCATCTACGAAACATCTTGCAAATCTCTGTGACGTGTGTATACTCCAGTATACTTTAGCTGTCGGGTGCTGTCCCCTCTCGTAGCATGGGGGAGACGAGCAATTACTCCTTTTAAGGAGCTGTTCTCATGAAAGTTGCCCAGAGTATATGCAGACTACTTTCCTCAATCCACATAAACAGCACCGATAATAGAAGAAACTGACAATTTAGATGAGGTGGAATAGGCATAAAAGCATGAGGTGCATAGAAAGTGCATGTCACAATTAAATTACTTAATGGGTGAAAGTCCCACGATAGATCACATGTAATTTACATCAAGAGTCACTGTAATAAAGACTTTGTAAAACTTACATTGAAATTCAATTAGAGTGTTGAATGCATAACCAAAGCCGTGAAAAATGAACTCATTGGGGGTCCCTTTTCATTACTGCCCTGAGGCAAAAGAGACCATTAATTTAATACATTCCATGTTTTTTCACATGAGCATTTTTAAGTTAGTGCACATTTCCGTCCTAATGTATCTAATACAAAGAGAGAGCCTGCCAAAGACTGCATTATACAAGCAGCAAAGAACCCCTCCACCTCCTTCTCCAGTTGTTACCTTGAGTAGTCGGACCACTTTCAATCAGTCAAGCTTGAAAAACGACCTAGCCCTAAAAAAACAAAACAACAAAAGAAGAAATTATGATATTGTTTTATTGATTCACAGCATGGTGAATATTCCTATACTGCAGGTGCCGCCCCGGTGCAGAGGTACAAACAATGGCACTGACTTTGACTGTTAACAGTGAAAAGCATGTCTTAATTAACATATTACTGTTTTATCTTAGAACAGTGGATCTGCACCCTTCAGTCAACCACAAAACCAAAACAAAACATGGACCCCTTCAGATGTTCCACCCTTAAGAGGAGTGCTAATTAAAAGACTATTTCATTAACTGTTCCAGCTTGGTAAATATAAGTTTACTAGGGGTCAATAGACTTTACAACACATAATGATTTGGAATATAATTACTGTGTAAAGGGAGTCATGAAAATACCTTCAAAATAAAGCAAAGTTGTTTGTTGGTCTAACAACGACACACTATGTCTGTCTCAGTTTGCAGAGTTCAGAGGACAGGTCATGCTAGTTTCTGTCAACGTGATGTACCAGTAGTTTATCAGCCTCCTTTGCACCTTTATACCGTCCTCATGGCGGCTGTTTGATGAGCAAATAGGGAGACATAATAAACCGCACAGCTCTTGCACTTTTTTTCAGTTGCAAACAGGTGAAGTAAATACATCTCAGATAAAACCGTAACGTTATAAAGATAATTTGCCACTTTAACCTTTTGGAATAAGAGCGCGTTTTCATTCTAATTTTAATTTTTACATGTTTGTTTTCAGATTGGAGGACGTAAAGCAAAGCTAGACTTCCGCATGTAGATATTAGTTTTAATTGTACAAGCTATTTTATGGCTCACTTCACTTTTTTCCTTTCAGAGCATTTCCACTTCTGTAGGCTGCTAATGAAATCATCCGTAGAACAATGCATCATATAGTCAACAATTTATAATTAGTGGATGAAAACAGCTTCATGTGAAAAGTCACACATATTTTTTTAGGACAAGGAAGAGAATGACACTAAAGCCAATCTGGGTGCGTCTTTGTGAAGTAGGAGGAAAAAAAAACATGTATTATTCATTGAAAAACTGTGAATGTTAGTGCTTCTTTTCCTTGTTTCAGCACGCATTTTTCCATTTGTCTTGTGATGCTAAATTTTTAACGTTTTCTGCACATTGCATTGATGTTGCATATAATTAGTGACTTTACAGCAAAATCACTTCTGACACCACTGTGTTTGCAAATTAGAATACTTCAGATAGGGGAAATTCAGCTGGGAGAATAAAGCCAGGAGAAGTATGAGAGTCATCTAAATATTATATGCACTGCCCCGGAAAAGTGACAAAATCATTTGAATTAACAGAAAAGATGCGAAAGCTAATTGAAAACTCTTGGTTTATTTATATACGTTTAGAAAGCTCATCATGTTTTCAAGAGCAGGATGTGCCCTCTACAAACACGACACAATATCCTACGCAGAAAAAGTGCAGGAAACGCTGAAGTGCATACTTGATTTATTTATTTTCACCCAGACGGATACTCAGAGCTTTATACAGATTTTGCCATTTGGAGGTTGAAATAATGGATGGGGCGCTCATCTATTTTTAATCCCTCCATGTTGTGTGAAGGGTAAACATGCTGTTTGAGATGTCTTTTCTCTGCTGAACTGTGTTTTCTCATTATGAGCCTGTGTATAGGGAGCAAAAACTAGTCACGAAAGTGCTTAAAATGTATCGCAACAAGTCATTGAGGTTGCCTTTCCAATAATGTTTATTCCCAAAAGCTGCTCAGTACTAGGGAAAAAAAAAGAGTTTCCAATAGGTGCTTCCTGTCACATAATATATATGTGTACAAATGCAATGATGGTTGTGATTTTCCTTTAATTAATTTGTAGTGTGCAGCGATCTAAGGACAGGGATCTTTGTTGACAGACCATCCACCCATGGGAAGTTATTCTGTGAGTAATACAGTGCAACAGCTCGCAGTTTGGACCCAGACACCAGCCCACAGATCCACTGATAATTTGGAATCATTTTTAATAAGTCGTAATTACACAGAGGGTCTGATTGTGCTCTGCAGCCCTTGAAAATGAAATATGTTACATTGGGGCCTGATGGTAAAGGATATTGCTTGCCGTTCATACATAATTGAGCGATCTTGAATGTCAAACCAGTGGGAGAAAATGCAACAGAAGCAACAGTACACCTCACCACAAAACTACACAGCATCCTTTCCACTCTGAGCCAGCCAACAGAGAGGAACATGTGTTATGTGGTGTACCAAAGTGCCCGAAGGAGGTGTTCATTGACAGGTTTTGTATTCAAGGGGGCCTCCCCAAACTTCTGCTCTTTAAGTAACGACTGCTTTTTCGCTTCATGACATCATTCAAAATTTTTTTTTTTCTCATCTCAAATCCACTTTTCTAGGATTAAACCATGATGACATTACCCACCAAAGTATTTATTTTCCTTTAAATTAGCAACATGATGAGAGGTGTAGAATTTACAGTAAATATCAGGCCAAAACAATTGCCTGTAAAATAGTTTGCTGATGACTATAAAAAAATAATTACAGTATATTACTGGATAATTTTTTTTACAGGTTTGTGCCATATATAAATTACAGCAATGTGTTTTATATTAGAAACAGCCATTAATTGTATTTTAGTTGATTTTAGTTTCAATTTTGGCTGCTCCAGTTCAACTGCAGTCGTGCTAATGATGCTAATGATGCAAAGGGACTGATCTCATGAAATTGCGTTGTATGTAACGTCGGTTCTTGTGGCATTTGGAGTGCTATACGTATGCATTTTACATTTTCATCCTTTCGCGTGTTATTCAACGCCATTTGATCGCGTGTCAATTTACGCCAAGATCTCCAGTTTACATATCCATAACCGCTAACTCTAAATCGAACCGCTAATTGCGTGGTATTTGGCATGAACATACACAAAGAAAGCTTATAATGTATACAAATGACACGGCAATTAAAAGTGGTGTGTGTATTTATGTAATTCATGATATAACATTGCTTGGACAAAGAGAGGCATTTCTGAACGGGGCTAATGCACGCAGCTAGCGCTAGCTTAACTTAAACAGTTTTTTGCTAGCAAACATTTGCAAAAATGGTGCATTCTGAGTCCCACAACCTGTATATTCCATATGAAACACAACTAGGATAAATATAATAATGTGAAATACAGTCACTCACACAAAAAACGAAACATTATTCTTACTAAAATACTGTTTTTGACATGTCTACATTATACGTAGAGTTAAAATAAACATTTACACGGTCAAATTATATTGAATGAACTTACTACTTGAATCGCATTTTAATTTTGCGGGCTAATGTCTTGCGTACATGTTATTGAGTGGATGGATGTGGTGTTTGCGCAGTGTCGGGTTTAACCGTGTGTAATTGTAATTTGTATCGTTTACAGTCATGACCAAGAGAAAACACAAGCATCCTGTAATTTTACAAAGTGATACTGCAAACAAATGCTTGAAGTTACTGTAATTTTTTTTTTTTTTTGCATAATGCATTGCAATATACAGTTACACCTTGTAAATTGTTAGAACACGAAGCTGTTGTAATTTTTTACAGTAGAAATCAAAGACATTTGTTACAGTGAGTGGTGTACTTTTTTTTTTTTTTCCCTATCCACCGTCTGTCGCCTTTTTCTTCCTGTCTCGCTTTCTTTGTCCCTGAAGGAGGGTGGAGGTCTGGCAGGAGGAAGAGAGTTGTCTGCAAACAGATAACCTGACTTTGTTAGTAAATGAAATACACAAGAGCTCGGGGATGGAGGCTTTTTATTTCCTGCTCTTCTTCACAGATAAATGACTCGCTGTCTCCTGAGCAAAGAGCCAGCTTTATATTTTTGACGTTTTCGTGTTTAATGCGTTGTATATTTTATACGGCCTGTCTTTATGCTCTGCCTTTTTGCATTTTCTTTTAAAGCTCAAATGCAGTTATTGATGCCCTGCCTCTTTGTACATTATGCATTATTTGTTAGTAAGTACCATTTTTGCATATTGACGGTAACAAGAAAATGCATGTATGGAAATTCTAATATAAATTGACTTATATGTATAGGTTTACACTGTGCACACTAAGCTCTTCTGCAAATAATATATAGTTCTTTATGCTGCTAATCCTGAGGAGCATGCAGTCTTAAAGAATGCCGACTCAAGAGGGAAAAAAAAAAACAAACAACCTGGACCTTTAGCTTTTAAAGACTTTTATCTTATATTACAGGAATGACAGATTGTGCCTCTTTCTTAGGCTTTTATGCTTTGTTTCAAGAGGCCTGAGCGGGAAGAGGGATGCGTGAGGAGACGAGGGTTGATATTGATAAGGATGGAAGGTGCAGAGGAGTGTACTCCAGTGTAATGCAGCTTTATGATGCCCTTTTTCATTTAGCATGAATGGTTTTTATGATTCCATTTCTTGGGTGAACAGGGATGAAAGAGGACTGTGGGGCTGCAACAGACAGAGGACACATTGGGAAAGCACTTGACTGTCTCCACTTGCAAACACACATACACACACAAAAAAAACACCCTTTACTCTAAATGTCTGAAACTGATATTCAGGCAGAAATGTGAATGGGAATTTGGCTGTGAGCTGAATGAGTTTCCCCTCAAACAGCTTCCTCCATGTACAGCCTGGCTGATAATAAGCTGCTACATCTGCTCTCAAACTATTCACCCCTCATTAACAATTTGCACATTTTAGTTAAGCCACACAGTTATTACCTTATTATCAGATTTTATTTGTCAGGAATCTCTGGAATTCATTGCAGAAATAATTTTCCCCGATTTGCACCGTGTCGCTTATTTTATTTAACACACTGAGCTCTTATTAAAAACCTTTTGACACTTTTTTTTTTTTTTTTTACCTTAAGGGAACTACTTTCCTTACACGTTCATTCATTTTATACATAAAACCTGAATATCAGGATCAGCTGGACAAGTCAGCAGTTCTTTTCTAATATAAATCACTATTACTTTGCTTTTTTTTCCAACATCAGCCTTATCAGTTTAGTGTATAGTAATATGTTAGAGCATTATTTTCTTGAAAATTATGCCGTAACATATGGCCATTATATAATAAATAGCTGCTGAGTATAATTGTTTTTTTTAATAAAACCAAAAAGTTTATTAAAAATGTTTCCTCACAACACAAATTTCTTATAAAATTTGACTTTATTTTCACAAAAATAACACTTGGCAGGTATTTTCTAACAAAAAAAAATCTGTGTTACTGTTACACTTTTTACCTTTATTTTGCATCAGCCTTATCAGTTCAGTGTATAGCATTGTGTTACAGCATTATTTTCTTTAAAAAAATTATATAATAAATAGCTGCTGAGTGTTGTTTTTGGGGAAATAAAACTAAAACTTTGCAAAAAAACCCAAAACATTTTCCTTGCAACAAACATTCTCATGAAATTTGGCTTTATTTTCACAAAAATAACACTTGACAGTTATTTTCTAAAATAAATCACCATTACTTTTCACAATTTTCCTTTATTTTCACATCATACTTGTCAAATCAAATTACAACACTGTGTTACAGCGTTATTCTTGTGAAAATAATGCTGTAACATATGATCATATGTAACAAAGAGCTCCTGAGCAGTATTTTTATGAAAATAAAACCAACATTTTTAGTAGAAATGTGGTTTTATTTTCACAAACATAAGGCTCAGCATTTATTTTGTAATAAATCAATGTTACTTTAGCACTTTTCCGTTATTTTCCACATCATCTTAATCAAATCAGCATATCACGTTGTATTACAGTGTTATTTTGGTAAAAATGAAGCCAAATTTCATAGCAAATGTTTCCTCACAATACATATTTACCTCAACTCTCGATGCAAAATAGCGTATATTTCTTCTTTTCTTCTTCCCTCCGCTTTCATTTTCTATTACGTGGACCTCTGATGCTCATTCTGATAACTCTTTTCCTGGAGTTGGACACTTGAGACCTGCAGAATGAGCTAACTTCCTTTTTCCTCCACAGATCTTTGCCAACACATTATGTTAGTACCATAATGCAGATAAGACCAAAAGAACATGAACTTTTAATGAGCTGCCCTCTTCTAACAGGTCATATGTTCATGATAAAAATCTATTAAAGGCTTATGTAAGGTTTTGTTATGTGCATCACTTGTTATTCAGTCCAAAAGTTTCACGAAAGCATCTTTAATTTCTGTAGCTCCGGAGTGATGCTGTAAAACTCCAAAGTTGCGTCTAAGTGATGTATTAGGCGACACTGATGCACACTGTCTCTAAGTTTGATGACTGTACGCTGACTGATACATCTTTATCCGTCTCATCGTTGCCTTGAGTTTAAGCAGAACAGCTGATAGGTTTTCTAAACAGGGAAATAAGGTAATAGCATAATTTAGCTGCACATGGCATCTGATAAACTCATATAAATCCTTTAACGCTGTACGTGAGCAGACCTCTGTATTGAAACAGAGACCTGAAAAGGTTTGTAAAACATATTAGAGGAATGCTTCGGACGGACGACTTCCTTGATCCTTACTTACTCATCTCCGCTGTGTGATCCTGATACCGATACTAGCATTTAAAGCATCCACTTCCCAGGAGAAGGGCATCATTTTTCTGTCTCTCAATAAGGTTTTGTGGGTTTATCCTCTGTGTCTTAGGCACATAAAGGCTTTATAAGGGTGCTTACAGACAGACTGGAGCAGAATCAGGCTTTTTGAATCTGTTTAAATGATTTTAAAGGCGGGGCTGAAGGCTATGATTCTCTGATTTATTGCTTCCCCCTCTTAGTTCAGATTGATGTTTTGCTTTTCCATGCCTTCCTGCTTTTATGGCATCATCTTGTGTCCAGAGATGTGGCTCCTTCAATAAAGAGCCTTTTAACTTTGCTCGCATTTCTATAAAAAACAAAAGGATGAGGAACTGATTAAAAACTCATGGAAATTTATGTAGTATATATTTACAATATTCCTACATGTGTGCTGTATAAATGAGAAATGTACATTTCTTGCGGCCTCAGTTACACAATTCAATATAAAAAGGACCTACATAGTTATTTTATTACTGGCAGTATATTTATAATTCTCCTTGAGACTTTCAGCCAGGGACAGCCAATCACATGTTATTTTATGCTGCTGTATTAAGACTCACGCAACGAGAAAATCCTCTGAACCACAGCGTCCTCATGTCATAAGTGTCACATTGGGCTGTTGTCTAAACAAAGACATGGCCTGGAAACAAGAAGGAGTTAGGGGGACAGGTTAGGCACAACGAGAGACATCCATTTTAATTAAATGTTACACAGTCCCACTCCCAGGCCTTAATACAAGTAGGCTTACTGCAAAGATCTCATTTAGGACAAACAAGATGACTGCATCTTTCTCTAACTATCACCCACAGCTGAGGAGCGCCCTGTGATACAGGGCTGTAAAATGACTGATGTTTGTAAAAAGCGACATTTCTGCCTAGTAAGCGCTTCTACGGGGACGCTCCTGAGTTTTTATGTGCGGGTTCATAAACTCCCAGACTAATGCACCCTGACACTCTGTTTTGATATCATTACAGCATTATACTCATCCTTTTTTGAGTGAAAAAATGCAAGTACTTAGAAAGTCGAAATTCATAAATAAATTTATGTCAAACTGCACTTAATATTGATTTTGTTAGTGTACAGATTCAATAATAAGGTACCGAGTGCATGAATATTTAAATATAATCTTCATTTCTGCATCTCCTAATGGCCTTTTCTCCTCTACACTCAATTTAAACACAATTTGGAAACTATAATGTATTGAAAATGACTGGAATTCAGCAATAAATCATTGCTGGGATACTGTGGGCCTTTTATAAGATAGTCCACTATTAGTCCCTGGGGGGATCCACACAATTAGATTTCTGTTTTTTAAACTTAGCAATTATCATTCCGACTATCATTTCACCAGAAAGTGTTGTCTCCCCTTTTCCAATTTCCATGCAGAAATGGAGGAAACCTTAAATGGACTGCACAACAAAGAGGCTAACCAGAGACGTCAAAGGTCAAATTACAGGCAGTGAAGTAGAGCCTGAACGCACCACAGACCATGCAAATGATCCCCACATAATGTGACTGTGTTTTAGCTATTTGCTGGAAACTCAGCAACCTGCATAAAGTCAGTTATTGTTAACAGCTAATGGATAAAAGTAAAAGAAGAGGAGTGATGCGTAGTTCAAGGCAGCAGTCCAAGCTAGCGTAAATGAATGAACAAAACCCTCTAATAGGCATGTGGAGCCACAGCGTGCGATCCATATGATGGCTATCAATAATTCATTCCTGGCTTTGGCCTTTTGGGAGACATTAAGGTAATATGAAGAGCAGTCAGGCCAAATGGTTTGCAAATCCTTTTTAAGCAGGATACACGGTATCATTTACCTGATTTCTGCACAAGTAGCAACTTTATAGAGAGTCAAACTGTTTTAGATAAGCACAATCAGAGACACTTGTGTTTCATTTTATTTGATGTTGTTAGAACATAATGTGTGGCTAAGGATGGAGGCAGGATAATAATATCAAAACAAATTGATCAGTTGTACACTGGAAGGTTGGTTTTTTTTTTTAGTTTGTTTGTTTTAACGGTGTAAAATGACCAAAATATAAAAGGTGATATTGAAATTGAATTGATCCCCAGGGGAAAAAGCCTCTGTTTATTATGGGTTTTGTTTTATTCTACAAAACTGATGACATAAGAATTTTTTTAATATAATAGAGAGACTGAGAGATTCTTTCGTGACATCCTTAAAGACCTTTTCTCTGCTAAAATATTTAGGTTTTAGACCCAAAAAAGTGCTTTTATTAACATTAAAAGAACAGACTATGTTTGGATTCAATTTTTACACATTTTTTAAGTTTCTTCAGACTTGGATAATGAAATCATTTTATTTAGGATCAGGAAAAGATGATCATTTGGTATAAATTGAACAAAATACACGGTCAGTCTTTTTTTTTTCTTTTATGATGTCTTTGGGAACTGTTTCTGGATTAATTGAGCCATGGTATATTTCTTTAAACCTGACCAGCCCATAATACTCCATAAATTAGTGTATTAACATAATTGTCTTTATTTTTGATTTTGCTCTTTTTTGCTCTTGT
>JAPTYQ010000028.1:33082760-33093600 GCA_029814465.1 Ostorhinchus cyanosoma | reverse complement strand
CCAATTAATAAAGTCTCCGCAGCTGGTGACGGATGGGCTGAGGGTCAAAGTGCTGTTTCTCAAATTTCTGTTCATTTGCACAAAGACAGTCAGACGCCTCGACCTGCTGAGAGTCAATATCGTTCATAACAAAGCACAGAATAACGCCTTGAAGTTGGATGGATCTCCGGATAAACTCGCAAATGTGATGAAAGAAAAAAAAAAGGGAACACACATGCAAAAATCTAAATGGCTGCAAAGAAAATAAGAATATTAGCACCAAAAGGAGACTCTCTCTGGACTGTTGTCATTTAACTGTTTAGTTTTATCACTGGGGACTTGCTGCAAATAGCAGGGAGGAGAGAAAATAGCTTAATGCAAACGATCTGCACTCTTCTTGTTGGGTATTAAACACTTTATAGAAAATTAAACCTTTCAGAGGTAGCAGTAAAGGACCCTGGTGCATCTGTCTTTCCCCTGCTATAATAAGACACTGGTATCCCAACAATGCTGGGATAATGCATTTAAATACAAGTCCTATTATTTTTTATTGTTATTTTGCATTTTCTCATTCCCTGCTTCGCATCTTTGGCTACCAGATGTGTCTCCACATTGAAGAATTATTTCTCCTCCCCAGAGTCAAATAAATGCAATCAATATGAGTATTGCTCTCAGGCCCTGAAATATTACATTAATGTTCCATGTGGTGACATTTTAGCTGGAATTTTCAAATACATCATGAAGGCTCAAATTAATATTTATCAGCAAGAGGCTTTTATGCTTTGCAAAACAGTATTAGCGTGAACTCCAATAATCTTGTCCTCTAAGCAGGGAAATGTGTCTGTATATAGGTTTGAGCAGACAGGTTTGGGATTTGATAAGCTTAGCAGATGTCTCATTTCTGTCCCATTTTTGTTATCCACGCAAAAATAAAAACACAAATTATGCTCATCTTTCTGCATGTTTAACAGCAACACTTTTAAAGGCTAATGAATAAATATTTACATCTCACGCACATATTGCTTTTCTTTTTAGTCCCTGGAGAGAATTGCCTCTTTTGATTTAAAGAAGGATGGAGGCGGTGATGGTGGTGGGGGTCTGCATTGATGTTATTATTTATTCAGGTATGTTAAACAATTTGTCCTTCCTATCTTTGCTGATCAGAGCAGAAAAGCGTAAGAAATTCAGAAAAGATCGATTTCTCAATATGTACTTGAACTCACCAGATAAAGGCGCAGAGCCACCAAACAGGGCAGTGTGTTAATGCACACACATGCCTAATATTATGATGCGTGTTTTTTGCACTTACACATGCACAAACCCCTGGCAGAGCTTTAGGAGACTCATCCTGTCAATGTAGAAAATTGTTATGCATCTGCGTCCATAGGGAACAGCATTCTATCATTTATAGATCTGTTTTAAATTATTCTTGTCATTGAGCCCCAAATTTATGCTATCATTGATCCAGCAAGGAAAATATGAAACGAATTGGGGTTGCTATTTGGTGACCTGCAGGTCAAGGAGATTTTAACATTGGTATTATTGAGCGTGGCATCTGTCGTTTTTCACCTGGGCGGCTGCCCTCTTCACTTTCACCGCTCCTCAGCGCCAAAAGGAAAACAAACAGCTTTTTCTTTGGTGTGAAAGCTGGAAATGTGAGCCACGCAGGGTGACGGTAGCGTCTGCAAAACTTCAAATGCACTCATTTATTTATAAACTCATTCATTAGCGAGCTTTAAAGACTATTAATATGTTTTAATAGATTGCATCTGCAGACGGAATTAATATGTTCAAGCCCTCATAGACTCAACATTTACACGTTCATGGAGTCACACATTTTGTTTTTGGCAGCTTGTTTGTTTTCTTAACACATAATATTCACATGTTATAAATCACTGTGGGAATGTACCTGACTTATTAAGCGCAAATGAGCTGATTTTGTAGGTTTTCAGCTTTATTGTAAATGTTTAATTAATGGAAAAGCCATCAGACATGAAGTTGAATGCATTCAGACCTGCCTGTGTGTGTTTAGCACTGCGCAGTATATCCACTGTACACCAGCTATTCATTATTTATACAACAGATTGTCACTGAAGTTTCCAAAGAGGAGTTTACATGACACAGTCCATGTGAACAGTGGATCCCCTTCTATCCTCCTATTTTCAGTGTGATAGCCAGACTGTGGCAGAGCATCACCGCTCTGCCTCGAGCTCCGAGCAGAATGAGCCAGGTGTTGTGGTAACAGACTTCCCCTGTGGCCCACTGATGAAGAACATCTGGAGTGCCTCTGTTCCGCTACTTCTTTCCTGTCCCCAATATGACCAGGCGATGTAGCTAACAGTGCGATGCATGTCGACACATGGCTCCAAGGTCCCTAGATAGGGTATGAGATGCTCCAATATTCCTACCTGACAGGGCTGCCCCATTGACACTGTGTGCACTCTTTCCATATGTGTGGCTGGTGCTGGAGTACAAGGGTGGTGAGCCCAGTCAGCGAGTTTACAACTTTACAGGAAGCTCCGAAGGCCTGAGGGTTCAGAGGCAGCACGGATCAGCTGTAAATCTTATCGCATTTTTCATCAGCCTTCACATTGAATTACTTTTAAATACAATAAAAGAGATTCAAAAAAAGCAGGAAAAAGACACAAAAATAGACTAATTGTCACTATAAAACATCAACACTCCAAAGCGACTATAGACTTTTAATGTATACTCTTTTACCATACGTCTTGTTTTGCAGTGATGGTAACATTAAAATAACTATAAATGAAATATGCCATTCACTTTAAACCTGCCCCAGTGTTTGTCACCCGTTTCGATAAAATACAACTGTGTAAGTCTGGTGTCTACACTAGTCACATTTTGCACTTGTAATTAAATTGCAACAAAATCTGTAGCTTCCCTTGCCGTACTTTTAAACAATACCTGTTTTGACAAGCACATTTACAGCATGATTAATGGCTGGGAATAAAAGTCTGAAGTTCACAAAGTAATGCAGTCGCGCAACTTGGCTTTTATTATGCCTCGGTGTAGACTGAGCACAGGATTCTTAAATCATCAGGTAGGTTTGTGCTTTTAAAGATGTTGATGCAAATTCAGCTGTACACCTAGACTATATAGAGGAAATTTCCCACATATATAAACCCTAAAACCTTTTGACTTCGATAAAAAAAAAAAAATAAATAAAAAAAAAACAAGGCTCAAGGGGCAGAGAAATAATCATTCTCAAGTACAGATTGCCTGAGCTATTTATTCCCACTGAGAATCTAATGCAAACATGACCAGAGGGTATATATTTATAAATAAATGTGAGAGCTATTAATCCCTGACTTTTAGATATGCACATATATGTAAAAGTCCTATTGCGTTCTTATTTACATGTTCAATTCATCCACGGCTGCTTTTGTCCTTCTCCCCTCTGACAGCAGAGGACATAAAGAGTTAAATGCTGGAACCTTGCCCCGCTGGCCAATTGAATGGCATGCACAGTGATCCAAAACACCCTCTGCAGAAATAAAACAATATATAGAAATGCGCAATACTGGGATTTAATTTTCTCACCACCATCCATTTATATAATACATGAAATGAACCTCAAATTAATTTGCACCAAGGCTCTAAAGTAACAATGTAATCTCAGTGTTATAGCACAGTTGCAAATGGATTTCTGTCTCTTGTAATTTTATAAGAAGC
Organism: Ostorhinchus cyanosoma; assembly: GCA_029814465.1. NCBI lineage: Eukaryota > Metazoa > Chordata > Actinopteri > Kurtiformes > Apogonidae > Ostorhinchus > Ostorhinchus cyanosoma. The sequence continues at coordinate 33,089,928 of JAPTYQ010000028.1, read as the reverse complement.
ACTCCAGGGGTCACCTTAAAAGATGTCGCTATTTTTTAAAAGCCAAAACTATCCCGTGGCTTGTCAGCAAAGAATTCTCTCCAATGCAATCTGTTTTGTGCCATCGATTTGTCTGGTATTGCACCTTGTCACATGGTTCGCCTGTTAGGTTTGCTGGTATTGGCAGAGATGACTAATATTATACCCACATGTCTATAATAAAGTGCGGAGTATCTGCTTACTTGTGCGCAATCTGGTCTTTACAACTTCCTGACCAGTGCAGAATGACTTGAACCCTGCTAAATGTTAAAGGAACAACATTATATTACATGGCACAGTGAGAGCACTAGAGAGAAGGGATCAGCAGAATATGATGATCCCTCTATTAGAGCCCCCCTGCTGCAGAACCTGAAACAGATTTCTGCCAATTAGACCGGATTGTCATAACCCTGCGTCTTGTTAATATTTTACTTATATGCATTATTCGACAAACATTTCAACAAACAAATGGGGATGGAAAATGTGCAAAATGTTAAATAACACACAGTATGTATGTGTTGATGAAAGATGAAATATTATAATGGCTCTAAAGTCCTAAAAGTCATGTATCTTTCAACTTTCCGTCACCTGTCAAACAGCACCTGTCACACTATCAGTCACTCCACGGCTCTCCCCCACAGCCATAATGTATTCCCTTTTACACATAAAAAACCACTAAGCATTTCCAGCGCTTTTCATACGTCACATGAGCCCACCCAGATATCTCCTGGGCCATAACTCAGGACCTAAATTTAGGCAATATATTAAGACGCTCCCCATTGGATCCGATCACAACTTTTGCCTTTTTTTGGGAGCAAAGCGTAACGTTTAACACCGGTGTGTTTTTGGAAGCCGTCCTTGTGTCGTGTTTGGTTTTTACATTTTCACAAAGACTCGGAGAAGGTCACTCAAGAATACGCATTGTGACGTGATTTAAAGTGTGTTTTCATGACGGCAGCAGACCCACATAGTATCAGAGCTAAAAAAAGTACATAACATTTACATTAGACGATTCAAATTTATTGATGTATTTTAAGTTTTGCAATTATAGACGTTAATAATGTCATAATACTGGTGCTATAAATGACACTAGTAGATTGGCTTCTGCCAGGAGATGACTTTGTGTGATTGTTCAGCTCTTGTCCGTCGACCTGAACGTCCTGCGAATGCCCTGATCAGATGGCTTGTTAATTTCCCTGTTTCGTCGTTATAAAGATTTTCCAGTTGCCGCTGTGTTCATAAACAGGCATTTCAACCTCTTCACCCCCCTTCATTCTTTGTATGTCAGCGTTTTCTCTGAAGGAGGAATTTAGAGCTCAGAAAGTTTATAAATAAGCCTTCTATCAAGTTCCACAACAGGTGTGACCCCTGTGTCCTAAAACTGAACACTTTCAGTCGCCACTATTTGGTGAGGAGGGGAGGACGGATTCTAAATGTTTTATCATTACCTTACCTTGGTATGTGATGTGTTATTTTTAAAACAAATATGCTGGCCTTCTCTTCAACGTCCCTAAACTATGACAAAGTGTTTAACAGGACAAGTTTGACTACACAATAGCAGCTGTAGTGGGGACAGACATGTCAAGTTCTCTCCCTGCCAGGGGAGTTTGAGGTATTCAATGAGGCTTTCAAGGATAAACGCCATATCAGGTGATATACTGTACCCAACAGCACTCAGCATGACAAGCTAAAAAGAACGCAGCTCGTCCCTATGGTGTTTCAACCAATGCAGTAGGAGGGGGATTGTGCCGCTCGCCAGACAAGCTGTGAAGGACCCACTTCTTTTCAACACCTAGTCTCAGAGTTAAGCAAGCACCTTATTTCTGTTGAAACAGTTCCAACTATGGCTTAAGGAGCTAAAATACTCAAAGAAAAATTCTAATAAAATAAAGTAGAATTTAAGGGCCTTTTGGGAAATTTAAAGGTAAAATATAACAATTGTAGGGAAATAATCCAGGGCATGTTTGCATGAAGCAGCCAGGGATGCACTACACTTTGCCAAAAATGGTCATTTTGCAAAATGATAAAACAATTATTGCTGCTGAACAATTTGTAACCTGGGAATAAATAGAACTGTAGTTGTAAGTGGAGCACAGGTGTGCCTCTATGCATCTGATAATGACACCTGGAGTAACAGGAGAATGTTCCCTCTATAGGACAAAATGTGTGGATATTTGCATCTATTATTAGATGAGACGGAACTGCTTCATGGCATAGCACTGCTCGCTTTGGTTTTCCAAAGAATCTGAGTAGAATTTGTGAAAGAAAATTTTGAGATGAAATGAAACTTTGAAATCCAGAAGGATTAATCAAGGGTGATAATAAAACGGTAACAAAGTGTGAGACAAACAGAGTGACAGGCCCGGAGTTGAGTGTTTCAACACAGTTTGAACCAAAATGCTTCTTCACAACTGTAACGTGTAAAATAGAGTAGTTATGAAGAAATTCACCTGAAACTCCAGACACACAGCTCACCTGTTCATTCTCACCCTGTTTCTGAGGCTAAATAGTTGAGTGTGATATGTTTTTGCTTCTGTTGGTGGTTGCCTGCTGACGGAGGGTTTTATTTACCCCGACATCACTGGTACGAACGGTCGAGAAATTAGAGACGGGATGGGTAATGGTGGGTAAAATGTGCTCCTCCGTGTTACTCCCATGTCCTTAAATGTCCCTCCCTGTCCCCTGTCAACTGAGACCAGTCTTAGAATTAGTAGCAGGTGAGCCAAGAATGAAAGCTGGCTGGATTACTTTACATTATTTCAATCAATAATTCAAATGTCCCCATCGCTTTCATGATGACTTGACAAGACATGCCAAATAATGGTCCCTCCCCAACACGCACATGCACACACGCTCACGCTCACCTAAACGCTCATAAAAACTCAGCTGAGCATGAAAAACTGAGGCTCGCAACAATGGTAAAACACTCATTTCAAGTCTATTGATTGCTGAAAGGAAAAAGATGTTGACCCGTTGGAGGGTTGATACCAGCGTTAGCTGTATGTAATGTCTCCATCACCATAGTCACAGATAAGCAGCTGAAGCAGCTCTGTGAGGAGGAGGAAAGAAGTAAGTATAGCCAAACAAGAGGAAAAGGGAACCCTTTGTCCCAGACTGCGACTGTAAAGAGTGTCAAAAGCTAATAAATATTTTAGAATTAGGTGTGTGTCGGGGGCAGGCACACTCTATCAGGCGTCTGCTCTGTTTACTCTCCCAGGGAAACAGGTGCAGCCACATGAAGGAGAATTTCATTTCAAAAATAGCATTTAGCATTTTACTCCTCCTGGAGGCCTTCTCTGAGAGAAATTCTCATGTAATCATACACCATGGTTACTGAAAACTTCTGAAGTTGATCCACAGAGACATATGGTGTCTTAGGGAGGGGAGGAGCTGCAGGGGCTTGGGGGACATAAATAGGATTTAACTGTTTGGTTTGTGATTATTTGCAAAGGGCAAATTCCTGTTACGACTGTATGAAATTACCTGTTTTGCTGGTTCATAATCCAAGTGTTGAAAGTAATAGTTTGTGGGGAAAAAAAAAAAAAAGTGCCTGCATTTAAAGCTATAATATGTTACGCTTCCTTATTAAAACAATCAAGAATGACAATTCTTTAAATTATTTTTTTGACTTGTGTACTTGGAACTATTTCCTTTAGTCTTTGTCTTTTTAAATAACCCTCATATATTAAATCTTTTCCTCCATGTTTAAATTTTTTTTTTTTTTTAGATTTTTACAGTATCTCACAAGGGAAAATATTTAGCTGAGTTTTTAATCTTATTGAAAAATTTCCAACTATACAATATTGAGTTTTGCACTGTACCATTTCATTCTTCTTATAAAGCTACAGTATCATTAATATAAATGACAGTTTGACCTATTTTGACTTGTATAGAATAAAATAAAACATCTTTATCGTCATTGTCTAGTGCAGAACAACCAAATTGAAAGTGCAGTCCTTAAAGTGCTTTTAAGAAATAGATAATATAAAACAACACACACCATCTAAGACCAACAAATATAAGAACACTAATAAAAACATCCAGTATGTATGTTAGGAAGTGTTTCCAAAAATGTTCAAATCTGTCACAACCAGTAGATTATAGTTCCAGCCAGTTTGCCTCCTCAATGTTGAGGGGAAAATCTTTTTCAGTGTAATAGCACAGAGGCCTCCCACCAACCTGGAGAAGAACAAGTGTGTCGTTACATATGTACAGAAGGTTGTCATTCCTGGGTTCTCTGGTTCTTTGGAGCATACCAGTATGATCTGGCACCAGGTCCAAGTGGTGAAGAAGGACAAAAGAGACCTCCGTGTCATCTTCCTTGACCTGGCTCAGTTCCCCATAACCTCCTCTGGGATTCCTTCAACTTCTTCCAGATTCCATCATCCATCACTACTCTGATAAAAGCCTACTTTGAAGACCTGCAACTGTGCTTCACAACAGCTGACTACATCATGGCAGTGCTCAGAAGCAGAACATCATAACAGGCTGTACAATCTCACCCCTGGCCTTCACAATGGCCATTAAGGTCATCATCAAGGCCTCAAGATGGGTGGATGGAGATTATTGAACCAAGAACAGGATCCACCTTCCACCTATCCAAGCAAACATGGATGACATGACCACTCTGACCACTACTGCAGCATGGACCTGGCAGCTACTTGGAAAACTGCAGGAAAATGTCAGATGGGCCCAGATGAAAATCAAGCTGAACAAGTCACGAAGTATCTCAAGTATCTTCTCCCCCATGTAATCTGACCAGTCACTATGTATGAGGTCCCAATAACAACTGTGGAGCCATCACTTCATACATGAAGAAAGGGAGTCCCACACTGTCCGACCATCAATAACCCCCTATGGCAAAGAGGTCCTTGAATTACCAATCATGAGCCTCACTGAAGAGTACAAGTGGTCTAAAGTAAGACTCCAGCGAACTTTGAAGGACTCCACAGACCAGACCATCACCGATGCTGCATCACCCCTGTTCGCTGGATGGAAATGGACACCGTCCGACAAAGTACAGCATGGTACTTCAGCCCCGAGACACAATGGCATCGTGGGACATGTGCAGCTGGGAAGAGGAGGCTTTGGCCTTGCAGCATGTAAATGAACTTGGCACAAGGCCTCAATTTCAGAGAAGAGGAAAATGGTGGTTGAGGAGGTGCGCCATCAGGAGGAGGCTGAAAGGAGCGTGAAAGCTGTCTCTCCTGCCAAATAGACGACAATGAACGAGGTGGGAAGGCCTGGAGAGGGGAAAGCTGAGCTGGAGGGAGCTTTGGGAAATGGAGGCAAGCAACATCAGCTTCATCGTCAGAGGTACCCATGATGTGCTACCATCTCAAAAAAACCTCTACTGGTGGTATGACGAGGACCCAACCTGTGCCCCCTGCCCAACTCATCTCATCTGACCTTGAGCAGTCGTAAGACCAGCCTCACACAAGGGCACTCCACCTGGAGGCACAACCAAGTTCTCAAGAGTCTGGTAGCGGCTCTTGAGAGCAAGAGGAAAACCATTAATTAATTCCTTGCCTCTGAGAGCAATCAATTCCATAACACCACCAACATTCATCTGAGAGGGACAGGAAAAAACCATCCATCCTACCAAACCAAAAGCTGGGCAGCTAGCCATAGCCTGGGATTGGAAGATGCTAGCTGATATTGGCCTGCAACTAATCTTTCCACCTGAAACTGCAGCCACCACCCTTAAGCCAGACTTGGTACTCTGGTCTCCTTCACTGAAGTCTGTTTACATTACATCCATGGGAGGATTCAGTTGAAGAGGTCTATGGGCGTAAAAAACTGCACTACACAGAACTGGCTGCAGGCGTTCAACAATAAGGATGGAAGGTGAAAATCTATGTAGTTGAAGTGGGTTGCAGAGGTTTTGTGGCTTCTTCCACCATCAGGCTGCCGAAAGACCTTAGTATCCATGGGCAGACTCTGTGGAAGACAATTAGATCAGTCTCTGAAGCGGCCGAAAGAAGCAGCCAGTGGATATGGATCGAGCAGAAGGACCCTTGTTGGGCTCAAAGAACATCAACATGACTCAAAGGTGCACTACTGATGATGAGTCCCAAATGTACAGTACATCCTGTCCATATCTGAGATCCAGCTCCCATCCCTCTCAACATCAAAGAAAACCTCATGTGCGTCCAATCTATTGGCACAACGGACACTTTAACACTGTGTCCCATGTTTCATGATTCTGTTTGAATGTGCGGCACTTACTGTCTAATACATTGAGTGTGTATGGGGTTATGATAGACAGGTGGGTGGTGAGAAAGGTATGGAGGCGGTGCCAGTTTGTGTGTGTGTGTGTGTGTGCGTGTGTGTGTGTGTGTGTGTGTGTGTGTGAGACAGAGACAGAGAGGGAGAAAGAGAGCTCAGATCAGCTGGACACTTAACAGGATGTTGTCTGACTGCAGATGTTTTATCTAATGTATTTATCGACACTTTGTGGGCACTTTTAGCAAAGGTTTGACTTGATCTTGTGTACCTTGATGTACTGAAAATTAGTTTTATTTTTATGAATGAAAGTTTGTGTCTGTAACTTGGCCAGGACACTCTTGGAAAAGAGATTTTTAATCTCAGTGGGGTTCTCCTGGTTAAATAAAGGTTAAATAGAGTTAAGAGCAGTTAAGATTCATAATGTTTTTTCTGTCTGTTGTTTGGCCGTGGTTAGGGACGGCAGTAACCAATACTATTCTAACAATGAAGTGACCAGTGTGGAATAAACCCTCATCTGACGTTAAAATACTAACAACTCACATATACACGTATGTTCGTATCTGTTTCACATCCGTTTACTTCATTGTGTTTTAGTGATGTGGATTAATCATGCGTTGATGTAGTCATTTATTTATTAGCCCGCCTTCTGAAGGGGATGGAAGGGGTATTGTTTTTGGTTCGGTTTCTTTGCTTGTTTGTTGACACTTTAGCACCAAAACTATTGGTTCATTTCATACCAAAGTGGGTTTACAGATTACCAGTGACCTACAATAGACGTCATTTCATTTTGGGAAAAGTAGGTCAAAGTTCAATTTTTTTTATGATTTTTAAAACATTCCCATTTATGTATAACGAGCAAAATATGTGTGAGGGGCGGGGTTTGTTATGCCTGGAACCGCTTGTTTGTTTGTTTGGTTCATGG